>JAODKN010000008.1:15121868-15139551 GCA_026774425.1 Petrocephalus zakoni | reverse complement strand
TCAGTTAGTCCCCTTGCTTGTAATGCACCGGCTAGCAGGTCAGTTAGTCCCCTTGCTGGTAATGCACCGGCTAGCAGCCCTTTCTGCTCGACAAGATTAGCCTGTTAGAGTCATTTCCGTTTTCTGTTGTGCAAAGTGGTCAACTGCAAAGCAACAATTTTCCCTTTATTTCAGTATTTTTTTATTGCTATATTTGAGGTTAATTTCTAAACCAACATCTTGCCCTTAATAAAACAATTGTTACATTTTGAAATGAACCATAATATTAATTGATGCCTTAATACAACAGACCCACTACTGAAGTCTACAAACCATTGGGTTCCAGTACAGAGGTACTTAGAACCAGACAAAAGACTGTCCAAAGCGTGGTTCTCCTGTCTGGGGTCTCCTCTCTACTATTTCAGCTTTCTCTCTCTCATACTGTGACACCTCCAGGCTGTCCTGTGATCATCCAGTTAAATGAAGATTTGTCCTTAATAGAACATAACATAGATCTCTACGTTTTTCAGCATCATTCTTCCATGATGTAAATAATAATGATGTAAAATTTCTGTGACACAAAAAATGTTTCATTACCTGCAAATGCATTGGTGAAGGCAGAGACATAAGCCCCAGCACAAGTCGCCTTCGTTATAGTGATGACTACAGATCATATTTATTATGACATCATATCATGACATCATCTCACTGACTATGTAACAGTCATTGCTTTTGACCTCTAGAGAGACCAAGAGGCGTCATTGCTTCCCAGAATGCAACAGGACTTTCTAGCACGCCTTTTGGTAGTACTCATGCCATAGACTGAAAGCCAGGCCAGCTGGCCCACGATTCCTGCATTCATGTTTGCCATGCGCCCGACGCACATCGCCAGCACTGGAGCCCGTTTCCGCTCATTAGCGGGAGCGAGGGGAATTAGCGGGGCAGTAATTGTGTCCCCTTGCCACCTGATTACAGGGTGAGGCTCGCTTACTTCCGCATGACGGGGCGAGCTGCTTCCCCGCTGCCAGGCTATGGGCAGCAGATGTTTTCACAGCTGCCTCCAGTGAGTGGAGACGATGCAATAACATTTACACAAGGGGCAGCCCACCCATCGGTCTAAACACTGTCCGACCAGCATCCACATTCAAAACAGGTGATTAAAAAAGCTATGATAGAAGACAATGAGCTGTCTCTATGCTCATAATCATGTTTCATCCACTATAACATGACAGCTAGAATCCGTTTCCTGGTACCGTTTTTCTCAATAATGGCTTAGATCAACCCCATTCACATTTTACCTGACAACTGTTTCACTATTGATCGGTGAAAATTTAGTGACTATTATGAAGTCATTGTGACACGACCCTAGCCTCTCGTCAATCCACTTCTTTCCTCTGTCAGTACACCGAAGATAGCAATGCATTTAAAGCATTGTCTGATTACAATTCATCAATTAATCTATCAATCAATGCACCAATCAAGTTTGCCACAAAGCTCTTGATGAGTGATTCCCAGGGCAGGAAATTGTGAAAATTATTCCCTAGCTCACTCGAAGAAGATGATTAACCAGTACTCCTGGAAATAGTGTCATGGAGTACAGGAACTGGGGGAGGGTGATTACAGCTTGGTGATCCAGGAGGATCAGGAACTGTGATCCAGGCAGGAGACTGATAGCAGACCCATGCAACTGTGTGGAAACTGTGTCAATGTACTGGGTCAGGCCAGCATGTGGGGCAATCCTCTAGACACTGTCGGAGGCTGGCTATGTGGGTCCAGCTGATGCTCTGGTAGCTCAGGGCCAGATGGCCCAAAATGAGCGGTGGATGAAAGAGCAGCAGGGAATGGAGGTTACCCTCAATTAGCATTGATCAGGCTAGTGGTGGGATGGTGCTAAACCAATCTGCTGCAGCCACAGCCTGGAAAAAACATATCTCCTCTATATATAGAATAAAACACTGCGAATTTGGAAATACAGTATAACCCAGAAGATTGTTTGTGATAAAATACAGCGATGGGCGGATGCGTAAGGGACTTTATCAGGGAACGACAGGCATTTTCGGCATTAGTGGGAGGGTCAAAGCTGCATTGGGCGTTGTGTGTTTCCTAGAATGAGAACTAACCAAACTCAGATTCACGTTATGATTGGTAATAAGGCACATGTAAGGGAACGGACGTGTCAGTCACATGACTGCATGTGACAGCTATGTAACAATATGCCATAATAACTAATAAACACTTGAGAACCATTTCATTGCCGTACTTGAGAACTTGAGAACCATTTCATTGCCGTGCGCCCATGACGGATTCTAGTGGACGCCACGCAGCTTCATTGCAGTTTCTGAAACAGGCCGTATGAGACAGAGCCCTGACAGATAGAGGTACAGCAGCGTCAGATTGAAAAGGCGATAGGGAGGATACAGCATTATACTCGGCACTGAAGCAGTGGGAAGCTGCTTGAGATGACATTGGTATGTCTTGTCTGAGCCAAAGCTTGTTCTGCCCAGTCATTCTTAATGCAAATAAGGCAACACAATAGGCAGGACTTACCCCCAAATTACATACCGTATCTATGAACATGCTGGGGAATTACAGAACTCACTTAACAACAAGGTGCACCAGTCGGGAAGCTACATCGTCCCTTTGCAGGAGCAGTTTAAAATGTAAAAGTTCAGTTGTTGTGTTCCCATGTTCCCATCTTCCCAGTGATAATCATGCATGCCGTGTTCTGGCTGCTTATTCCCATCTCGACAGGATTTTCCTGTTCTATGCTAATGGGCAAAAGTCTTCAACACAACACAGAACATGTCAAGTGTGTTAATTGCATTCAGCATCAAAGGTCTTCAACGTATTTGAAATATCTGTGTTGCTGATATATTTACCACAGGCTTCTTGATTATTGCTGCAAAGGCCATTACATAGGCCTCTAGTTTTTTGCGGCTCGGCTGATTTTTTTCTGATATTTGTATCAGCAGTGAGTCTAACTTTTTAGATGGTCTCCAGCTCCCTGGCCGTGCTGGACTGTTGTTTTCCACTGTAGTGTGAGGTCTTTAGATGATTTATGAATAAGAAATGAAGATGTTAATCTGCCTATTATTTATCAGCAGTCAGTGATTTATAGACCGTAATAAGAAGGCAGGAGTGAAACACACCCCGTGGGTGTGTATGGCTGGGTTTGTCATTTTTACAGTGCCGGGACCCGATGTCCCCACAATGTGATAAGAACCCACAAGGGTAACCTCAATTTTATAAAAATCTCTGAATGCAACCAAAAAGCTAAAAATGCCCAAAATCTTGTATTTTGTTTAGTTAGGTTAGGGCTGGGTAGGGTTAAGGATGTCATAGTTGGAATTAGGGTTATGTCCTTAGGAATGAATGGAGAAACCCTGTAAAAAGAGGAATACATGGACTATGTGTGTGTGTGTGTGTGTGGGTATGTGCGTGTGTGTGTGTGTGTTTGTGTGTGCGTGTGTGTGGGTGTGTGTACCCTGCCTTGAGCCCTTTGCTTTTCAGGATAAGATCTCTATGACTAGGATAATGACTACAGTGGGCGGTTACTATAAATGGATGGATCTGCAGTTAACTGCGCAGTTACTCCTGATGAATCTGTGTGGAAATGCTTCTCTGTGTGGATCCTTTAGAGAGCGACCCCCAGCCACTGGAAACACAGGCCAGCATAGAGACACATAGCGGTACTCTCCAGACAGACTGGCCGGCACTCAGCACTACCAAAGAGATTGTGCAGACGCATGTCACGGAGGTCGCCCCCGGAGTGTAAGTGCTGCATCAATGCTATGGTTATTTACTGCTGGTATGTCCCTAGTGGTGTGAAGGAGCTTAGCGCACTCATTGAATTCATTGATGGTCTTGGGGCTATGTCTGGTATAAAGCAGTGTTTCCCAACCCAGTCCCTTGGGGACCCACAGACAGTCCACATTTTTGCTCTCTCCCAGCTCCCAACAGGCCTATACCAGTTATTCTGCGTTCCTGATTAGCTGGAGGCTGGGAGGGAGCAAAAATGTGGACTGTCTGGGGGGTCACCTCACCGAGGACTGGGTTAGGAAACCCTGGTATAAAGGACAGAGCGGAGCAGGGTATGGAGCGGAGACCACAGGCCCAGCAGGTAATTAAGCTGTAAAGAAAAACTTTACTATATTTTAATGCTAAACTGTCTTGGTAAATTTAGAAAAAATTTAGGGGACTATTTATAGGTTGATTTGCGTAGTAAAATTAACTTTTAAAAAGCCTTATAAAAACAAAAAAGGAAAGGAAGACCAAGGCTAAATTAGTTCCACCTTGACCGGGTATTCAGCTGTAACCAGGCACAGGGTCTGATCCCATCTGGGCGAGGTTTCAACAGTCAGCAAACACCTACTTCTCCCTGTGTATGTGGGCCCAGTTTAGCAGTAATGGAGAGGGGGTCACAATCTGTTCCTGCCTCTGGAGATCAAAGCACTAGTTCTTCCTGCTCGCAATGAAAACTGCTTAAAGACATTAAGAACTGAAGAACAAACAAACCTTACTGCCTTTGAAACGGGAGCAATAAAATGGAGCCTGGGCCGCTTTGAAAAAGCATCCCCTCTCCCCGGGCCACCGTGTCACGTGCTTCCGAAGTGTGGCGATGCACGGCGGTGCACAACTGTGGGCGGTATGACATGTCTGCTTCCCTGCTCACCTCAGCGCTGATCCAGAAGGGTTAGATGGACCTGACATCACACATTCCTCATCTCGGGGGATCCATCGCAGATCACCTTGGCCTGGTGCAGGAGACTTGGGGGCGTCCAGCGGTGAGTCGCTGAACCTCGCTCCCCACATGTCACCATAGCAACCAGGACAGCACCAACCTAAACACTGTCAAAGGCTGTATCCCAGGGAAGTTACACCCTGCCCAGACCCCTCCACTGATAAGATACCACCTCTTTCCCCTATCCATTGCCACTGAGAGGTCACTTAAAGCCAGGGTGTACTATGTGCTGCAATCTCTGCTTCCCTCCCTCTCCGTTATCGCACGGTGTCTGGGGGGGAGGGGACCTATCCAGAGCTAGACATTAAACACACATTTGGGTCAGCAGCGGTGTATGGGAGTTGTGCGCACGCAGGGCACCGGACGCTGGCGCCAGGAAACTCCACACACTGGCCAGATCTTAAGGTCCCTCTGCGTCAGCGTCCATCGGTGACACCTCTGGCAGTGTCCTTCTCCAGTGGCTCCAAATGCACCCTCTATCTGTGACGATGAAATGCGATGAGTTACGCACCCCAAGAATGTCAGTGAGGTCCATTACCAGAGTTAGGAGTCTTCTGCAAAGGAATGATTCGGTAATAGATATGGATATATGGATAGGAATTTAAGAGCTTTACTAACATTTCTAGAAAAAAAATCACAGAATTTTCACAGTAAAATGGCAATGTCATGAATTCCCAAAAAGCATTCGGGAACATTTCTTGTGCTATGTGTCCATCCACATTGCATAAAATATGCTTCTTTTACAATGCTTTCAACGTGAAGCATTCATACAATGTAGTATGTATCTCCATACCAGCATGTAATTCCATACCAGCTGTGATGTTGTTTCATTTGCTGTTTGTCTGTGAGGGCAGACTTAGAGGGAATCCGTTTCTAAACCATATAATGACTTTATGAAGGCTGCAGATCAAGCTGAACGTGTGTCTGCATCTGGTTCCTCTTTTTTGTTCCTTTTGCAAACAGCGCCAGTGAATTGCATTGGCCTGCAATGCCACCCACTGGCCAAATGGACTTTGCATTCCTTGCTGCAATATTACTTATCAATGGATTCATTTGCAAATACATAGATGCATGAAAATGTATTCAGTCCCTCTTCTACTGATCTTCTTCTGTGGTTATGTGTCTGCATGATTCTGTTACACCCTTCACAAAAAATTTGGAGTGAGGAGAGCCAAGGGGAAACATTATTTTGCTCTACCAGATGTTCTAATCTGATCTAATCTAACTTTCTGAAATGATTTGTAATCTATTGTTTTAACTAGACTATTTGTGTTGGGGTTGTCATTTTTCTCATAATTATAATAATAATAATGTTTATTAAATGAATTAATTAACAGCACATAATATTAAACTAAATCTGTTAGGGTTACATGTTACCGGGCCAATTGAACCTAAAGTAAGTCAGAGGCAGAGATTGTTTTTATTATGTTTCCTCATCTTAATATTGATCTGCTCAGCTTCATAATTTGAATATAGATTTTGGGAAAACAGCAAGATGAAAAATAAACATAACTGACATATTTTATTGTTTTCTGTGACCCTGACCAGTATGAATGCTTGGATGATGGATGGATGGATGGATGGATGGAGGGACGGATGGATTTTATCGCTGCTCAAATTTCAGGAAACACTAACTTAAATAACAATGTCACTAGGGGGTGCTAATGGCTACTGATAACAGATTTTTAGGTACAACAGAAGTAAGGACTTGAGTGACCAGAGTTTTCATGTGTTTCCTTCTGGTACTCTGGCTTCCTTCCTTAGTCAAGAGGCACTGGGCTTAGGTGAACTTAATTGTCTGTAGTGTGCATTAATGCGTGTGCACAAATGTCCCACAATGCACTAGTGTTGTTCTCCAACTAACACACCATGGGTCTTAGAATAGATGCCCGTTTACTGTAAACCCCACATGGCATTTGTATGGGTGGGCGGAGGATACTTGTCTATGGGAAAAGAGTTTTGCTTTTCTGCTATATCAGGAGGTCTGGTCCACTGGGGAGGATTTGTTTTGGTCTCTTTATGGTTGCCTTGAAGTAGTAGTTTTAGCTTTGGCTGTGATGTATAAACATTCACCCTGTGTGTTTTCTGCTAGCCGTTCCCGGGGTCAAGGTGACCGGAGGGGATTGTGGGAAGGCAACAGACCCATGTGTGGACCATGGGGGCCAAGGCCAGGTGAGCAGAGCAATTCGGAACTTTAGGCAGGTCAATGCCCGTGTTTTGTGATTCGCTGGCACATGGTTCAACCGGCACAGAATTCTGGCAAAATAAAATGAAAAATCGCAATTGCTAAAGTTATTTATTCTTTTGTAATGTGTGATCTGCCGGAAAATTGTATGTGCATCGCTCCGTTTGAACACCAAGTATTTTTCTTTTTTTTCTGATTGGGGAACACATTGCTCTTTCCTCTTGCAATATTCCTAACATGAATGATTACAATTTACACACATCTGATTCACAGCTACCGACAGCCTTTTGATAAATGATTCATAATATGGTTTTTGTGTTGTTATTGCACTGTTATGTGTAAAGGTCCGTAACTGTTACAGAATTCTGTTTCTTTTAATAATATTCTGCTCTTCAGGTCTCACTGGACAGCCCATTATCTCCCCCAGCATACCCCAGCTTGTTCCCCCATAAGACCCCCTTTCACTCCCCAGTTCCATCATCTCCAGAGTGTCAACCCACTCCCGTTATACCCAAGAGCCCCGACCCAATCAAGAAGCAGCCAGATGAGCAGATCTCATCTTCTGGGAGGAAGAAGCTGACAATTTCCCTGCTTGAGAGGGAGAAGCTTTTGGAATGGGACTTCCGCACTGATGAACCAGAGACCCAGGACATGGCAGAATCGGCAAGGATTTTTGGCAGTCCCAGTGACCAGAAGGCCAGCTGTGAGGTCTCCATAGATGCTCCCATCACCGTTCCAGCATCTGCCCCAACCCAGAGTCAGCCTGACCCTCCACAGTCAACGTTCCAGCTGGTGGCTAATGCCCTCAGGAGATCTTTTCGGCGTGCCACACCTTCACCCACCCCAAGTGTGACCAGAAGGAACAGCACCCAGAAGAGCAGGCCTCTCTCTGAAGGATCTTTCAATCTCAGCTCCTTCTTGTGGAGGAAGACAGATAGGGACCATAATCCCAATTCCAAGGAAGGGGAGCAGAATGTGCATCCAGGCCCATTACTGAACCCAACCGCAATCGCAAAAGTACAGAGTGTTTTAGAGCTGCCCAAGTTACTGGAGAACGTCTCTTTAGGAGAGGATTCTGGGAGGGTTTGCAAAGACGACATGGCCATGTTGTCCCCTAGGAACTTGAACTTCTTCTCCTCCCTGAGAGTCAAGAAAATGGACAGGATGACAAGGAGGGTGACTGAGAGTCAGGAGAATGACATCTGGTCCATGGTCTCAAACCTCAGGCAGAAAGGTACTGGTACAAGTGTTTCAGAGACTGAATGTTGATTACGCATTTGTCTGGCAGGTCGATGTGTAACCTTTAAGGTCATTCCGTACAATAATTTAGGACTTGTCCCTTCTACAGTTTCCTGTGTTAAGCTGTCTTTTCCACATAAAAACATTGTTCGGTGTGAGCATATGTACCACGAAGACTCAACATCAAAGGCAAGCAGACAACATGGGCTTTGAATCATGCTTTAGGTATCAGTGTCTGTTTGTCATCTGCCGTCTTCCTCCCCATGCCTTGGTCATCGAGAGGAACCAAACTGTCTGGCAAACAGACTTGCCATAACCATGTTATCCCCCATTACCTCCTCAGCATCAAACACTTTGGTTTCTTGAAGTTGCATGCCTTTTAAGTTGTTGTCACGCTGTGATGGACGCTGTCCATCTTTGTCTTTCTGTGTGGCAAGGACATTTAAGCTCATTCTTTCCTCTTTACCTCTTTTCTATCTTTTTCACTGGTCATAATATTTTCCCTCCATAATTATTTCAACCAGATTCCCTGTGGCCAGTTCCCTTACACTGACCAGATGTCTTGATGTAGATGCGAGTGGCAGATGCTACAGGATAAGCTACCTAGGGGTAATCTAACTAATAACTGGCCCACAATTTTCAATCCAATTATGCAGAGAGTGAAGCTCAATGGGTGATTTAAGCCTGGTGCCCTCTCACTGCTTATGCAATTGGAGTGAACAGATAGCTAGTTTAAAATATCGAATTGGCAAGATTATCTGTTTGGGAATTAAATTATTTGTTCCGTGAGTGCAGTATGTCATGCTTGGGGACAGGGGGCATGAGAGTTCAGGACTTGCTATGGCCAGCGATCCCGGATTAACTAGGCCACCTGTCGCTACGTGCGCCGTCTGGAAAATGTCTGCCTGTCGATGGTGGGACATGAGAAAAACACGCCAAATGAAATGTGATTTGTATCAAGGAATCTAGTGATATCTCGTGACATTAAAGAATCTTTATGAAAAGCTTGGTATTGCCGTGAAATCTGAAAAAATTAGCACATTGAATATTAAGACCACGTGCCATGAAGTGAAATTGAATTTTCTTGGGTTTGGTTCTCAGAGCCAGGCCTGCTTATTGCGAGTTAGCAGGCACTAGGGAGAGACAAAACTCTCACGTCTGAGAGCCGGTGGCCACTTGTCATGCCGTGAACTAAACAGCCCACTACAGGGGACCTTATAGGCAGACCACTATTTCAGGGGATGGTGAAGCAATTGGTGTGGTATCATTTACGACTGAAACAGGACATTGTGGAATATGATCCCGCATCAGTGATTGGAGGATAGTGGAATATGATCCAGCCTCCGTGATTGGAGGATTGCGCGCTCAGCCCCCTCTGATGATGTCAGCCTCAGCTCAAGGTGTTTCCTTAATTTTAATCATTCATTACTCGATTGAATGTCAGTGCGCATTTCAGCCGTGACTATGCACGTTCACCACACGAGCGTGACATTCTGCACGAATGCTGGACGATTCCAACAAGTGATGCTCGGTTTTATCTCTGCATGCAAAGAATTCCTGTTTTGCACCTTTTGAAAAAAGCACTGACATCCTATTTACTCCCGTGTAGGACCTGGCCAACTGAGCATTCACCAAAACAAAAAATGCAATTTTTACTGCAGGAGATTCAAGTTGAAATCTGATTAATTTCTACAATTTTTTCTTTGAGCACAGAGACACACAATAATCAATAATACTTTAACTAGAATTACAACAGTTTCATGTTTTAAAATAATGTGTTTTATAAAATTAGTGATCATAAAATCTATTTCGTCAAATAGGCTCCTGTAGTGTACAAGGTCACCAAGCCAAGGGAACGTCCTTACAAAACAGATTAACTACATAACCTTTGGAGGTCAAAGGTTAACCGCATAAGCCTTTTACATCTTTATAGCACTACCTTTACTCTAGTGCTGGGACTGTTTAGTCAGAGCGTCACTGTTGACTGTTAGTTGAATTTGGGCCTCCTGGTTCTCCTGTAATATGTTACTCATATAAAGGGCACTATAATTAATTTGTCCAATTCCAGTTTTTCAGTACAAGCATAGTTCTGTCACTT
Source organism: Petrocephalus zakoni (assembly GCA_026774425.1). NCBI lineage: Eukaryota > Metazoa > Chordata > Actinopteri > Osteoglossiformes > Mormyridae > Petrocephalus > Petrocephalus zakoni. The sequence continues at coordinate 15,129,309 of JAODKN010000008.1, read as the reverse complement.
ACACCTTTTATTTAGTATTGCATGTGTGGGGGAATGGCAAACAGTAAGTGGTAACTCCTGTTTTTCGGTTATTTGTGTACAGAGGTGGGTAATCCAGGTCCAAAGAGTAATAATCCATGTTTCAACCAACTAGTTTTGCTCTCTGTGACTGAGACTCCTAATACTTAACTGGTTGGATTTTTACTCTTTGGACCTGTATTACCCACCTCTGTTTGTGTAGTTAAATGCTAGTGTGTGAAACTCAGAAACATAAACCTGATACAACCTTGGAGCTAGATGACTGGCGCAGTCTTGTCTGTCCCTTTCGAAATAAGTACAGGGTTTGTAATCATTTTTCTCAGTTTCAATTTTTAAGCACGTTTCACTGATGGAAGGAGGGCTCAGTCTGCACCTTCATGCTTCCATTTACCTGGTTCCCTCCTCCTTGGATCCACAGTCTCCAGCCAGGAGCAGCGAGAGACCAGTTCGTCCAGCGAAGATGAGAGCACCGTTAGCGGCCAGAAGGTGAAGCCATTTGACCAATCAGATGTGGCCAGTACCAGCAAGAAGTCAACAAAAAGATTAATAATAGGGACCATCTAATCCATAATGTATTAGAGAGGGATTATCATGGTGCCCAGAGGAGCACATCATGGATCAGTCAGATAGGGTTACATAGGGACGGGAAAATCCCATCCTTTACCATGCACAACGATTTATACTTGTTCCTTTTCCTGCCTTTTAGAATACTTATAAAAAATAACTTTAATGAAGTGTAGAACAGAAACCAAAGAGGTCTTTTTTATATCAAAATCAATATGAGGAGAGACATGCTTTTAAGCTGAAAAGGACATTAAGTGCGTGACCGACGGAGTGTCAAGTGTAATCGCCTGGCCTCGAAGGGCAGTTTGGCGATCGGGTTGCGTAGGCGAGCATCAGCGCCCTGCCACTGGAAGGACACATTCTTTAGCGGGGAAGGTTGCTACGGGGGATGGCAGGTGGCATGATGGTGAAGGAGCTGGCCTGGGCATCAAAAACGCGGTGCATTGCGTGGCTCAAATCCCGTGGTTAGCTATGTGATTTCACCACTGAGCAAAGGCCTTTAAACCCCAGTTGCTCGAGAGATGGTGTACCCTGCTGTCTCAAATGCACGTTGCTTTGGATAAAAGCATCTGCTAAATAGATGCATGTAAAATAAAACGCTTCACTAGTTTGGATTTAATATATATAAGGAGTTATGTGTCATGTGGGGCTTCCAGCAGCACAGCCCCTCTCTGAAGCAGAAGAGGAGGCAGGAGAGGACCATGCAGCAGAAGGCGCGGCAGGAGCAGCAGAAGCGGCTTCACAGGGCCCAGGTGCGAAACACACAACCCTCCGGCGCGGCCATGACACAGCGCCATGATAATGACCTCCTTCGCAACCAAGTTCACTTCCTGCAGATTGAATTACAGAGAGGGAGCGTGCGGGCTGCATTTCTGTGGCGTGCTGACACGGCGAGGTGTGCTTTGTGTGCAGGTCATCCAGAGGCAGCTGGAGGAGGTGGAGGAGAAGCAGAGGGTTCTGGAGGAGAACGGAGTTGCCTTGGAGAAAATGCTGAGGGGCGAGATGGGTGAGTGACTTAACCCACCTGAGCGACTTTATCGGAAGACATCTGGACAGGAACATATTGGGGACAGGAAAGGATTTAACCCTTTGTTCTTGTTGCACGTTGAAGTATGTCCAGATCTGAAGGTTGATGGGAATTTAAGTTGAAGGGAGTTTAGTACTCTTTGGGTAGGGGAGCAGAGTCACAGCTTTGGTCCTGCTGCCCCTCTCCCAATACATGCAGAACCCTTCATGTGATGTTTTGGGACGCCCTAATGTACACTCAGTCCTCACTTCCCTTGTAGAGCTTCATTGATTCACCCCGTAGGCCGGACATGGAGATCCTTCAGCTCTGGCTAAGGTTGTAGCACACAGTGCAGAGTCAGGGTGCCCCCTGTGGACGCAGCGAGCAGCCTGTACATCCTGTACATCTGCCAGGCCAGGGGCGGGGTATACGCTCAGGCCAAGGCACAGTGAGGACAGAGCGGCCTATCGACTGATGTGGGGGGGGGGGAGATCTATTTTGGGCAAGTGACTGGGCCCGGGGTGGAAGCCCTTGATGGGTGTTGGTGCGGAGCGGGGGGAGAGGGGCCGGCCGCACGAGGTTGAGGGAGGGCGGGGTGAAGTCAGTGGGTGCGCGTGCCCGGCAGAGCCCAGGTCTCAGCAGGGCCCTGGAGTCCTAAGCTCAGATCAAAGAGATCAAACACCAGCCCGGGGGGGGGGGCACTAAGCAAAACAGGGGCCCTTGCCAAGGATGAGGGACCGCTGCCTCTCGGCGGCCGGATATGAAATCCTACCTACCGAGCACAGAGATGAATTTCATTACCTCCAGCTCATGCTTTCCGAGATCAGAATTCCTGCCGCGCGACGGTGAATAAGTATGCGACATTTATACATGCAAAACGGGGCACGCCAAAGCATCCTCTACATAAAACAACTCACGTTACACCGCGTATCCGAACCGGGCCCTGACATATAGGTCATGTGACGTAGGAAGCGGGGACAAATGGGACGTGGGGTTTCTGAGGCCGGAACACATGTCCCGCGCCGCTGCCGTCACCCCGTCACCGCCGTCTCCGTGCCTGACAATGGCACAGCACGGGGCTTCTGCCGGATAAACGGGAATCCAGTGTGGAGGTCAGCCTCAAGCGCCAGAGCTCCTCTTTCCCTCTCCGATTCCCCGGCGAGATGAGGCCAAATCACTATGTGACTAATGATTAAAGTGGAGGAACACTTATTGTCATTACTGTAATGGCTTGGACCCAAAGAGGCCGGAGAGGCTCGCTCCTCCCTTGGAGGCTTCTGGAAAAAAAAAAAAAACGGGTTTACAGATTGAAATGATTTGCATTCAAACAAAATGACAATTTGAAGTTTGAATTATTCTGAAATTACGCCCAGGGTAATGGGCCTTCTGAAAAGGCAGCGTGGGCTTTGAAATGACGACTTTTCATTATTTTAGCATATCGTGGAATATGCACCTTGTGGTTAAGTCAAACCGTTCTTTTAAACGGAAAAAAATGGCCAATGCGACCCACCTCTTCTCAGCAGTATTTACCTTTTGAATTGGTACGGTGTCACCTGTGGATTTGCAGACTGCATTTCACCGCGTCCGTGTAACAGTCGTGTAATCCTGTTTGGGGGGCACATTTTCTGGTGTCTTGTGCCACCCATAACATTTGGCATGACCCAGAAAAACCCAAAGACAAAAGCCACAAACTACAGCACAATGTTCCCCTTTCATCAAAGCACAGCCCTCGTCCCGACGCTGGGCAGGAATGTTTGTTTCGGGTGTTGGGTTCAGTGCTGAACGCCCCACGAGACAATGAGCCTTCTCATTTTTGACGCAGGGAGCCCCTCACCGACTGAATACCTCCCCCGAGTCTCCAGTACAGTGTGGCTTCGTGGCAGATTTTAGCACATAACTGTATGGAAAATGTTCCCTGTAATGACAGCCTGAGGCAGGACAGTGTGCACTGTGGGTCCTGTTTATGTAGCTTTGTTCGGATAATTGCGTTAATGGGGAGGTGTGGATGGGATGGGGGGGTGTAGGGGACCCACGGTGAATGATCCCTTTGTTAACCAGCATTATTCATGAACCCAAACTAGTTTGAGAAGAGATAGGAGTAGGTGGAGAAAACAATAGGCTAGAGATGAATTCGAATTTTAAAAATGATCCCCATGTTCTGACAAGAAACAATGCATCTACGCGTCTCTTGTACTCTGGTGTTATTTTTATATTTTTCGGACTGAAAGTAAATTCTGCATGGTGCTCTGAAAACTTATTCCTGTGTACTGAAAAGCATAAAATGTTTTTTTCTTTTTGCAAAAAACAGAGAAACAAAAAATTAATTATACCCCAAAGAAAATAAATGATGATGAATGAATAAATATCACATTTGGTAAAGTGAAAATAATAAAGACAAACAAGTGCCAGAAGATTTTTTTTAGGAACGCTCGTGGGACAGTATTTCAGGCAACGTCAAAGAAAGAGTTGGGGTTTGTCAGCTGATGTGAAAGTAAAACGGCAGCTTGGTGGCTATTGTCTGCACTGATACATTCATACGTCGCGATATTTTAATAAAGAATTTTAAGTTGCTCCCCATCTCAAGGGTGTAACACCCTTCAGTTGATTTTAAATGTTTCTTTTTTAATATTATTATTTATTACTAGTGCTGCTCTTATGAATAAATTAGCCAGTGGATCAATGAATTGCTAAGTATGTGGTGATGGAGCGGCTTTGTTGTGTAGGCTATACACGATTGTCCTGAGGGGGGCACTGATGTCCAGAAAGCGTTCTCTGCATGTAGAGGTTACATTCGCCATTAGCACAGGGCAGAGTCCAGGGTGCGACGCCACGCAACAAACACAGCGAGCCATGGGCAATGGGCACATTCTAAATCCCGCTCCTCTCTGCTTGCTTGAAGACGGCTCCTCCTGCGATGAAGCCGACCTTCTGCAAACCTGGTACAGACTGGTGCTGGAGAAGAACAGATTGGGAAGCTATGAGTCTGAGCTCATGATCTTGTAAGTAGAAGCCAGTGAATTCACAACACAACACAGTGAAATGAGCAAGTGCTCTCTATTAACTTTGCATTGTCATGTACCTTTAGTACAAAAAGTCAACACTTTTTATCTTTGAGTTCATTTTATATTATGATTTAATTGTTACGTACAGTGAACATATAGAGGAGCATGACCATTTTTGGAGTAAAGCGTGGGATAAATTGCAGTTTAATTTTTAAAAATAATAATACATTGGACTAATACATTATTACTGGAGTTCATAGGCATATTACATTACAAAGGACACGGAATGTCATCAATATGTTAATGTTTTGTTATTAATATCCTGGCATTGAGGCAAATACTACCCACCAAGAGCATGCAAATTATTAATAGTCATGCATAATTAATAAAAATCCCTAAATTATAATTGCTTTTATGTAGGCTGTCAGCTAGCAGTCTGTCTATTTTTTTAAATGCACCACCACAACTTATAAGCAGTTATGAAAGCTGGGGGGAATGATGTTATGTCAGTGCATTTAATCGTCTGTTCTCCTTATTCGCCATTGCCACCCTAATGGCCTTTCCCCGTTGATTCTCCCGGTTCCGTACGTGAGGTTGCTCGTCGCGGGCACAGTTGCCCTGAGCATGCTGCCTGCGCTCTCCTCTGACTCGTTTCTCCCATTAGTGCACGGGAGCTGGAGCTGGAGGACACCCAGAGCCACCTTCAGCAGAAGCTTTGGCGCAGCATGGCTGTTGAAGGTGTGGAACACAGAGCAGAATGTCGCATGCGTGCGGTAGAACATCGCCAACAATTTACAGCTCATTCTCTGCTCCTTCTTAAAGCTCCAGTCCACATCATGTGCAATTTCTGTCACCTAATGATTTTAAAATGTTGGGTAGCCATTACTAGCTGCATTTCTATCTGGTTACTAGTTCTGCTCAAAAGCAATTGAGCATAACACCGTCTTTCTTTGAAGCTTCTGCTTGTGACAGTGGTTTCAGGCTGAAAAATGCACCAGGCATGAATAGAAACTGCGATTTCTTTTAATTATATTCAATGTATTTTCTCAGTGATGAAAACAGCTGACATTTTCCCATGGGTTATTAGTGATGTCATTGCGGTATTATGTCTGAAAATTTTTGGTATGATGAGATCAATACGGGGGAATTAAAAGAAGCCATTGTACAATCGTTCTTCTCTGGAGAGTCATTAAGCTTTGGGCCTGGGAAATAATAACAGACAGGTAGTCTGTCGATACCGTTTCTACCTTACCCATGGAAACAATTGCGAAGAGTGCCTCACGGTGGGTGGTCTGTCTTTTAGAAGGTACCTCAGGTCTTAACCATCTACAGCCGATAGCCTTTATCTGTGCTATAGTTACACGATCCTTTATTTTTTTTAGTATTTCAATTATAGTCAGTGGTATTATTACATGGCCTGTTGTATCTTGTATAATTAATTAGAATTCAAGCGATCCAACCATCAACCCATCCAACATAAAACAACAGATGCTATTTATTGTGCAGCCCTAGATTTGGGGAAAATTAGTATGATACAGGAGAAAATGTCCTCATTAAAGGAGCCAATTCTGTAAAGTACAATTATTGTTTATTTATCAGTGTGAATTGCTTTGAAATATAAAGGTTATATTTGGGGAAAAAAAAGATCCACGTATTTGGTTATTCGGGAAGATTATTTGATTATGAAGATCCCAGTATGTCAGCCATGGTGTTCCATGTCACCACAATCCCATCTGTCCCCACCACAGACTCCAGGAAGAGCCCCCAAGAGCTGTCAGAGGAGCAGCAGATGTTTGCGGAGATGATGAGGGTGGTAGAGAAGAGGGACGCACTGGTGGTCCTGCTGGAGGAGCAGCGGCTCAGCGAGAGCGCAGACGGCCGGAACTTGGAGAGCATAGTGCACCAGTTCCACTGGACTTGAGGCGATGGACACAGAGGGTCCATGAAGCCCATTTTAGCGTCTGCTAGCCAGAGGCTGTGTGCTGTGTGTCGGATGTGACCGAACCGCCATGAACATTGGGAGAATGCATGTACCTGGCATATCTGTTTAAAAGGGTGCACTCAAAAGAAGCTAAGTGACCATGCAGAACTTCCCCAGCTGGCCTGCTTCAGAGGTTTTGGCACCTTTCTTCTGAGCAGACCTCAGAGGAACTGGATACTCTTGACAACCATCTCACTGTGCTTTTCTTTGCTGTATATCGCACTAGAAATGGAGGAGCTATGGTACGGTTATGGTACCCGCCTGCCCGTTTGGTACCCACCTGCCTGTTATGGTACTCGCCTGCCTGCTTTTCAGAGAGGACGAGCTAAGCTACAATTAATACTAGGCACTAGATGAAGAAACGAGTCTTCTAACATTTACCCCCGCAGCTGCTCGGAATACCATTTATGTTTCTTTCTGTCAGGTAACTGCCCAGTAAGATCATAGATGATGCTTATTCCGTGTCTTTACTCATAATAATTGGTTCTATGAAAGTGACAATTCAACTGCTTTACAATGGATTGGTAAATGCTTTTCGCATTAATTAAAATATTATCATAAAAATTACACCAGAATCAGAATGGATTTTATTCGCCAAGCACATTGACAATAATGTATAAATATTTTTTTTCCTGGTTGTGTTGCATATTGAAACGGGCATCTAGAGGCACACAATATGGACAAACGGGCATCTAGATGCACATGTAGCTAAATGAGGTTATGGAAATGTACAGGTAAGGATCGAGTGTGGAACTGAGGAGCAGTTCTGTACTGTGGGGTATTTGAGTGTCAGGGGGACGGCAATCGTGTAGTGCAAGGAGCAGATCAGTAAGTACTCAAGTACTCATCAGTAAGTATGAGGGGACGGCA
>JAODKN010000008.1:15107674-15121768 GCA_026774425.1 Petrocephalus zakoni | reverse complement strand
TACTCATCAGTAAGTATGAGGGGACGGCAATCGTGTAGTGCAAGGAGCAGATCAGTAAGTACTCAAGTACTCATCAGCATGTACGAGGCAGTCTGCAAGCTCCAGTGTGACCTATTTGCATTACGGTTTAGAGTTAAAAATATTTTACCTTTCACACATTTTGTTATTGGATCTTTTAAGCAATGCATTTTATGACTGGTGGTGATAACTTTTAAAGCACTTTTTTATAAAGCAATTCAGACATTCGTGGTATTACTTTTTTGTGACCTGCATTAAAAAAATTCTTATTCTTTGAGCGTGGCGAGATAACCCAGTGGGTAACGTTGTTTCGGCTGTGGAGTCAAGTCCTGCCCTCGCCTAGTGTGTGTGTGTGTGTGTGTGTGTGTGTGTCATCATGTTTATATTACGTTATGGGGACCCAATGTCCCCACAGTGTGATAAAAACCAGTTATTTTCTACCTTGTGTGGACATTTTTTTGGTCCCCATAAGGATAACCTCAATTTTATAAAAATCTGTGCCTGCAATCAAAAAACTAAAAAAGTCACATATTTTGTTTGGTTACTTAGGGTTAAGGGCTGGGTAGGGGTTAAGGGTGTCATAGTTGGGATCAGGGTTATGCCCATAGGAATGAATGGCGTGTCCCCATAAAGATAGAAATATATGTGTGTGTGTGTGTGTGTGTATAGTTTGCACATTCTCCCAACATCATACGGCGTCCCATATGCCTAAATTTCGTTACACAATCCAAAGAGAACTTACGTTAACTAGCATCTCCAAATCGGCCACGTATGGTATCACTGTGTGCGACAAACAACAATTCCGTTTACCCAGGACGTACAGAGCCACCGTATAATAATAATGATAATAATAATAATAAGAGTTACGATTCTACTCTTTAAAAGTCATTATTCACACAAGACTGTACGATTTTATCCTAAGATGATCTGGTGAGTGATTAAGCTAAAACGTGAAGCCGAACGTCTCGTTTCCTCCCTTCTTCTCGTCACTGACACTGTCAGCAGCATCGCCTTGATCCACGTCGCCCCGTCCTGTACTTTTCGGGCACTTTTCGGGAGCCGGACACATTCGGATGGGGCAGAATGCCGCGTCCGTATTATTAAATATCCTAATTTGCCGCCCCCCCCGGCCGGCGCACCTAGGGCTCCGCCGGGAAAAAGGGAGGGGACACGGGGAAGCCGACATCCGAAGGCTGGCCGAATACTTGGGATTCCGCTTCCGTCCGAAAGGGAGGAAACTTTGGCGGAATCGGCACGGACGCGGCGGCGAGTGCTTTGGCTATAACCCGAACCGGAGCGAAGCAGCGCTCGGCCATGGCGGCGTCCCCGCAGAAATCCCCGTCGTCGCCCAAGTCCCCCACTCCCAAATCGCCGCCTTCCAGGAAGAAGGATGACTCCTTTCTGGGCAAACTCGGGGGAACTTTGGCGAGGAGGAAGAAGGCCAAGGAAGGTAGCGCAGCCGTCATGTACGTTCCTAACGGGCGCATGCAGGAGCGTGATACCTCCCCTTCGCAAGCTGTGATTTATCCATTCCTAATAATGGATTTATAAGGGTTACATTGCATGTAATTGTAAAGTATTTCATAAATTGTGCTCTACGGGAAAATGTTTAACTTTGTTTTGTTTTCAGACACAAATAATTGCTTGTGGATGTTTTCGAATAAAAATTAAAATAAAAATAATAATAATAGAGGAACTTTGTCGGCGGCAGACTCGGGTGGCTCCCAGAGGCCGGGCGTCTGGGGCAGGGCGGCGCGTGACGTCACCGCGCGGCCACGTCTGCTTGTAGTTCTAATAAGCGGCTAAAATGCAGCCTTATTACTGCTTAGGGGGAGCTAAATGTGCCCGTGTCACGAAAGCCAGCGGGATCAGGCTCCCCCGAGCGTCACCATTTACGTACGAGTGAACTTAGAAAGTGCAAATGTATGTGCGGAATGCGTATCCCTTAGCTATGCCTAATCCCTGCGGTTGGTACGGGAAGCATGTGCTGCATTACGGTGCATTACGGTGCATCGCCCCTGCTATTGCACTGGGATCCCGCAACCCTGCTTACACTCCCGGCGAGCCAGTACAGGGGAAATGGGGCCCCTTTCTGCTTTAGGCTGATGCTGTGACTGCGCCGGCTCCTGTAGGGCCGCAGACGCGTGGGTAACAAACTGGGCCGGGCCGGGCTGTGCGGGAACACCCCCGCGCTTACGGCCGCCCCAGGCTCCGTGCAGCCGCCATGTAAGGGAGAGAGCACCGGCCTGTCCTTCCCCGGGCCCAGTCCAGCCCAGTTTGAGGCTAACTTTCCCATATACGGTGCTCAGGGCGTCTGCTTGGCCTGTGAAGGAAAATATGTTATGTAGTTCAATAAAATGTTTTTGTGTAAAATAAAAAATGCACACCACAGAACACACACAAAAAGGTTTGTCCAAACGCTGATGACTATAACATTTGCTAAACTGTACTAATTATTAGTAGAGATGCAGAGTACGTTAAAAAAAAAAAGTCATAGAAATGGATGCTTTGTGAATGCATGCGCCTTTCACCAGATGAGTGTCCCTCCCCGGAGCGGCTCGTTCTGGTCCCACTTGTGTTATGATGCGTCAGTGTCACTCGGGACCGTGAGCTGGGGCTGGGTGGGTGGCTGCCAGCAGCTGGCCTCGCATGCTGGGGATGGCCGTGGCCTGGCATGCCTGCAGGACTGATTCGATTTGATGGAGGGCCTCTCCAGACCCATGTGGCAGTCGCATATTCAATTATGAACGCTGAGCCATTCGCAGTGATGGCGGGCGAGGTATGGGGGGGGCACCCGGCCGGTCTTCGAGAATAGGATGGCGATGGAGCGGCCGTCTTTTCAGAAGAAGGGAAAATGAGTCAGAGGGATGTTGCAGATAAGAAAACGAGGCCGAGCTTATGGGATATGTAGGGGGGACTGCGCTTATGAAACCTCCTCCTCTACCAGTAATGAATAGTAATGAATAGATGTAAACCTAGACTCTCAAGGTTAGGCTGATGAACCTATATATGTGGATTGTGTTTTGAGTGCTAAGCATTTATAAATAGTGAAAATGATTATATCCCTTGTTCTGTTAGTCACTATGTACGCTGCCTACCTGTTATTATTTGCTTGAGCATATAAACTACTGACATAGATATTTCTCAGCCAGCTGTAAACCGCTCTTCTCTAGCAGAATGTGCATCCCTTATTAGGGGGTGATGCCTGTTGATATGCTGAGGGTAATTATGGCCTGGGTTTTCTGCAGGGCCCTGCCTGGGAATTTGGCCAGGACATTGGGGTTGCTGTATTCTTTTCGTAGAGCATCATTGCATTCTTAATGACCGGGGATTAACGTGTCGTCCAAAGGCCAGCATCCTCCCCAGTACAGTGTCGTCTTTGCTGGGCTGAGGTTTTGCCTTATTTGCTTTTTTGCCAGGAAAGGAATATCTCTTAATGAGGACCCAACCCCAGCTCTAGGTCTGTGCAAATGGCGTGCCTTCCAAAGGCCCCGGCAAGTTCAGTGTGGCTGCAGAAAAGCTACGTGCATGTATAGCATGCCTCCTTCCTGTGTGTGTTGGCGAAAAGGTCATCGATAAATTACAATAAATTTTGGCACACAAAGTTACTGTCACCTCTAAATTAAATTGATTTTCTAAGTCTTACTAATTCATATACTATGTTCATTTTATGATGAATTACAAGACGCCGCCTATATTTTCATCGTCATTGTCATACATATTTGTAGCGTTTCTGTAGCAAGTTTATTGGAGCATTTGGACCCCATAATGTTTAGTTACATTTGGCAGCAGTAACATGGAATGTTATTTGGTAAAGTGTCCACCAACTAGCTAGTTTGTGCCCATTTTTGATTTATTTATTTGTTTTTTGGCGCTCACTATCAAGCTCTCTCAAGTTGCACTGGGAGTTTTATGCGAAGTAGCTTTAATAAATTATTATTCTGACAAATGCTGTGTAGGATTGAGATGGAACTTATTTTTTTGTACAATTAGTTTTTCAGATCTCGAAAAATTGTTTGTTTTCATGCCAACAAACTTGTCATATTGACCAGTATTTTATTGCTACTTACTCGTAGGTAAAGTCAAATACAGCTTGTCATGTCAGCCATGTACGGTACACTGAAAAAAATCTGCCTTTACGTATTCTCATGCTTTTATCCAAAGCAACTTGCAGCAGAGGGAAGGTTTGGAACTTTTATGTGATGCCTGAGATTTGGACCCCTAACCTTTGTATTGATAGTTCAGTGTTGAGCTATAGGAACTTAAATAGTGTTCCAGTTCGACCCACAGTGTGACAGACCAAGCAGTTATCCAAGTATAGTTATCCATGGCTATTTGTTTATAATTTTTTTGCATTTGCTCAAACATAAATATATTTAGTCTTCAAGGTGATATGAGGTATTCAGTTAACTTTGGTTGAATAAGTTCCTTAGTAATGTCATGCTCCCTGTGATGGGGGGGACCTTTCTGGATGATACAGCCTAAATAGTTTTAAAATGTAGAAAAAGGTCAGTCATATACAGTGGTCACAAAATCTTGGGATGTTTGCTTAGTTCTGTAAAAAATTATGCAAAATTATTGATTTTTATAGCAAAAATCATGACTTTGTTTATAAACGTATATCACATTATATACAAGCATCTTTGAGTTAATGTAAAAGCATTATATAAATAAAATGTATTATTATTATTATTATTTTAATTATTAGATACAACCAGTAGTTTTAAAGAAAACATTTCAAATAGCGATAAATTGATATTGAAATTTATAGTTCTAATAGAGATGTTATTGGTTAAAAAGGTCATTGACATGCCGTCTCACTGGGTGTGTTTTAAATAGAAACATCTTTACAATGACATAAAAGTCCAATATTAGTGTTTGGTATCCCTTTGGGAACCGGTGACTATTCTTCTTGCGTACTGTGATTTATGGTTGCAGAGATCCACTGGGAACTAACACCGATGAGCTAATAAAGTGAGCCACACACTGCATTCTCTGGGCCACTCATCTCTGCAGAGTCAGATATCCGATCCCTCGTGACCGGATGTGATTAATGGGGAAAATGTGGGGCTTTTTGGTAGCAGTGAGTCAGGGCGTGCATTAGTGCACGCGCATTACTGCACGCGCATTAGCACACGCGCATGGGCACAGGCTGATGCTTGTGCTCCGCTGCCAGCATTTTTATTGTGAAATAATGTTACTGTGCCATTCTAGTATTTTTGCAAAATGAGTTTAGGTTTCCATGCATTAGGCACTGGGAGGCTCTATGCACCACGTCATACGACACTCTCTCCTCCTTGCTATTCCCTGTCAGAGAGAGAGAACACCACCCTGGGATGCTGTACCCCCATTAACTCTCATCGTGTTTTTGTTCTATATGCAAACATTTCTGGGAGGGGGTGCGGGGGTGAATGGAGGAATACTTATTTTTTCACAGCTGGATTTGATTGTTAGAGATGTTGCTATTTTGTTTTGTGAAGAAGTAAATGTTTTCTGTAGCAGGTTTTTTTGTTTTTCCCCCCCGTTTGTAAATTTGAGAATTTTAGGCCCGGCAGGAAAGTCTCAGCTCAGCTTTGGTGGGAAGGCGGGAGGCGCTGGTGTTGATTAACAGGATGTCGACCTTCCGGGGCGGGGGGGGCGGCGCACTTCAGGCATACGGCTGCAAAATCCAGCCTAGACTCTTATGGGCCTATATGCACATGGAGACACCCCGACGGGGCAGTCTGTTTATGCTGCACCCCTCCCACCCCCACCACCCAACCAAAACTGGCCAGGAGGGGGTTTTGTATAGCACATGTGTGGTGGTGTTTATATTCCTACAAGTGTGGCCCTGCGTGATATCAGATGTGCCATGTCACATGACGGAGGCCCGGCTGGCATGCTTATAGACCCAGCATGAATTTCTGCTTGGATTAATGAGTTCCTACTACCTGGAAAGATGGGTGTAGCTTCAGTTTGGTGGGATCCTGTGTGTCACCTACACAGGGATCACACAGTAGAGCTTGACTGAGGTCTTCATTGCCAAAACATTATCATTCTTAGTGCATGAATGCAATTTGGACTAGAGTTTAGTCATTTGACTGATCTCAAATTGTTCCCAGAAATTGTGAGGTGTCCCAGACTTTGACAGGACAGTAGCCTGAGAGCTGAATTTCACAGTGGAAATTGACTCGTGTCGTCATGGTCAGGTGCCATGGGAATAGCACCCATCACGCCCTACTGTCAGCGTCCGAAGGCTGTTGGCTCAAATTTTAGCTGGAATGCTGTGGTCTGGGGCCTTTCTGTGAGGCAACAGCTACACAGGATTTATACAACTGTAAATGAGATGATCGCTCCTCGGATGTGTAAACAGCGGTGCCTGTTGTGTGTGTTCATAAGTTGTTCGGTACATATTTTACCGACTCTTCAAAAGTTTTTAAAATGATGTTTAAATGAAGTCACCTGGATGTTCATAGAAAATATTCAAAGACTGCTTGATCCTATGACTGAAGATTTTCATTTAACTGATATTTAGTTTGTGTTTTTTCAGAAAGGTAAAGGCCAGGTTATGAGGCTCGAAAAATTTAAATACTGGAACATCAAGAAAGGAATAAGATCATGTAAGGGACCCTGAGGTTGCATTGCCTGCTGGATGAGGAATTTGAGCCATTCACTAAGATGATTTATTATGGAGTGTCTAAATACCACGTCAGTTCTGTTATGCGGTATGCAGTGTGTCTTAATGGGCAACTATGGGGAATTTTTTGAAAATGGTGGTTTGTGGATGATTTCAAGGTGGCATCCATACTAGATGTGAGGATCAGCCAGTCCTAGTGTAAAACGCAGTGTTCGCTTCTTTAGGTGAGAACTGGAATTGCGGAGCTGTTGTCCCTTGACAGTGTAGAAGGGTTGCACTCTATGGTACCTCGGTCAGACCTGCAATTCTGGGCTTTCTAGTTGCAGCCAGAGAACACCAGTGACCCCCCCCCACCCCCCAATTACTGAACAGAGGTTGAGTGAAGGCACAGCTCTGGGGAAGAAGCAGAGAAACCACATAACACGATTAGCACCAGAGAGAGAGTCGTTTTAAGGGACAACATGGACAGCGAGCAAATAGATCTTTGGTTCTGCTCATTCTAACCATGAAAAGCATTTATATGCTGATACAGCTGCAAAACGTTTGGAAGGTATTAGTGTTTCTGTGCTCTCACTAGTATGTTTGTGAAAATACCCACTTTGCCTTCCGCTTGCTTGTTTCCCTTTATCTCATAAGAATAGCCGGTCCCAGGGGAGGCCTGAGTGTGGGCGGGTGAGCTTTGGTAGGAGCGGGTTCGAGCTGCGCCTTTATGTATACGTGCCCCTGAAGAGCTCCATCTCCCCAGTGTCTGAACTCCAGGAGGAAGGGATGAACGCCATCAACCTGCCCTTGAGTCCAATCCCCTTCGAGCTGGACCCTGAGGACACCCTGCTGGGTATGCCCACAGTCAGACATACCAGTGCCTGCTGGTTTTTTTCCAACCCTATAGCCTTGATTAATCCCACTGTGTCACAGAGCATCTCTCTCCTTCTGCTGTGCTGTAGAGGAGAATGAGGTTCGCACCATGGTTGATCCGAACTCCAGGAACGACCCCAAACTGCAGGAACTGATGAAGGTTTGTGACATTGAGTGAATTGGATTGTAAATAAACGTTACAAAGGCACAGTTATTATATTCTCAGACTGCTTGTGAAGAGTTATTTTTCATAAACGTGTAATCCATTGGAAGCCTTAAAATCTCTTTTAAGCCATTCAAATTTCTTAGGCCATTTTAAACGAGCTGAAATAAAGCTGTTAGAGATTTTTTTTCCATAAAACTGCATAAATGATTTGTCATTCGGTCAATGTACGAAAATGTTTGGTACGATCAGTCGTTTCATACTCCCGTTCCGAAACATGCCTGTGTCTCTTAGGTCCTCATAGACTGGATCAACGACGTGCTGGTGGGGGAAAGGATTATTGTCAAGGACCTGGCCGAGGACCTCTATGACGGGCAGGTCTTGCAGAAGCTCTTTGGTGAGAAACGCTTCAAGGTCTGGCTTCACCGTCACGTAGCCACAGAGTTGCTGGCGGTCCGCTGACGGAGGCCCCCTTCCTCTGGACTTTCAGAGAAGCTCGAGGGTGAGAAGCTGAACGTGGCAGAGGTGACGCAGTCCGAGATCGCTCAGAAGCAGAAGCTGCAGACCGTTCTAGAGAAGATCAACGACACCCTGAAGGTCTCCACCAGAAACATTAAATGGAACGTCGACTGTAGGTGTCTGAGTGTTAATGGCAGCAAGTGTGATGGCTTTTAGTCGGAAGCATTCAAATTTTGGTGGTTGGAAATGGGTAAAGATCTGTTAGATATGATAGGAGCCACTACTTTCGAAAGGTGGCAGTGATGTTTAGGTGGCACAATTATTTAAAACTGAAGTGAAACTGGGGTTGTTTTTCAGCAACTGAGTGGAACACTTTCTGACCAAGTGAATTTAATCCTTGTTTCCAAGCGCAAACCGCGGAAGAACTCTTAACCCTCGCTGATTTGCTTTCGGTCGTCTCAATCGTGATAAAGGAGACTGCGGCAGACACAGAGCACTTTTTTTCAATTTTGGGGGATTAAAGAATGCTTGTGTGTTTCACTGCATCCGTTTTTCCACATTGGAGGGAGCGGGAGGCGTGATCCTGTCCCCCCGTGCTGCTCGGCTCGTTGGCCGATCCCTGGGCGAAATGTCACATTCGCTTTGGTAGCTTCCCCCGCTGTTCTGACCCGTTCTTTTGCTCAGGGTTCGAGCTGTGGCAGCATCGGGGCGCGGCGGTGTAGAGAAAATAAAACTGATTACACATGCCTCTTTCTTCTGAGCCCTTTTGCCTTTGCCCCCCCATACTCATCAGAGAGATGCGCTCCCCGCTCTTCCCCTCAGCCCTGTTTTAGTGGCTGGGCTTTGGTTTTTAAATCGTAGGATTTCCTCCGCTCTCATATCCTTTAGAGATTAGCACAGAAATCTCCAAAAATCAATAGGATTTTTCTCCCTATGACCCCATGACAAATCCCCCTTTTTGTTTTTTTTTTCTCTCGGTAGATGTGTTTTTGGGAAAGATGAAAGAGTTCAGTGCTGTACAGACAGGGCACCGGTTTTAAAGTGGTTTGTGTAGATTACACAATTTCAAAATAAGCCGTATATGGCCTTTTCTCCATTATTATGTAAAAACTGCCTTTAGTATTTGTCTGGACTTCCACAGTGACATTTTTCTCATTGAAAACATGTTTTGCATAAATATTTTTTGAAAAAGTGTCTGATATTTGATTATTCTGTGAAAAATCGTGGTTGCTGTGTTATTTGGTTATGCTGGAAGTATTGTTGGAATTCCGTTTTTATTTGTAACTGTTTTGACTCTTAATTTTTTTTCTTAATTATTTGTTAATTTTATTTATGTCCCCAACAGCGATTCATGCTAAGAGCATGGTGGCTATCCTTCACCTGTTGGTGGCGCTGTCTCAGCACTTTCGGGCCCCCATCAGGCTACCGGATCATGTGTCCATTCAAGTTGTCGTGGTTCAGGTACTAGCATTAATGCTTGACTTTTCAGCTAAAATGATAAATATCTCCTGTATATATGCAGTAGGGATGCACGATTAGTCATGTTTTAATCGCGATTTTCGGTCAATCCATGTTCACTTTAGCAGAGAGATCTGTCGCACGGGACCAAGGCCTCCCTTATTCTGCCGAAGCTGTATCACCAAATGACAGGACTGCATTACACCACATGACGGACTGCATTACACCACATGACGGAATGAAGGGACAGAAAAACAGGTCTTACAATAAAGAGCAGGCGAGGTCAAAGTTTATGTGTAGCTATTCTTAAATTTGGAAATGAGTTGGTTGTTAAAGACTAGGAGGTGTGCCTTTATTGTTCTGCTGGGGAAAAAGAATGATCCACCTGCAGACCAGATTTGAAAATGAATTATAAACATTTTCCGGGCCATTACCATACTTTTAGACATAAGTAGTGAATTTTCCACTAGGGAGAACAGCTGATCATCCACTGCATCCACTGCATCCACTGTTGTGTCTTTAGCTCGGGTGCTGCTAAGTTTGAATACAGGCAGTCCCGAGGTTATGAACAAGTTCCATTCCTAAAGTCTGTCTTTTAAGTCGAATTTGTAGGTAAGTCAGAAAAGTAATGATACAGTACATAGTAATTATACAGCAATAATAAAGGTAACTACATACAGTGCTGTACTGTATGTCCAACTGATGAACTGCTGAGGCCGTGCAATGTTTTCACAAGAGTCACAAAACAGTGTGTGCGCTCGTTATCTCGAACCATTGAATTTCACCCAAATTTTTTACGTGATAGGTTTTATGGCAGTGTGTTCATAAGTACAAGTTGTCGGCAAGATGAACGTTGTTAACCTGGGGATTGCTAGTACTGAAAAAGTTTAGATATCGGCCAAGACTGACACATCAGACTGTAGGTAATATCTTGTATGCCGATATCTTAACTGGTATATTGCCCATCTCTACTTATTTGCTCCTTCTTTATAAAGACTATGTAATGCTTAATCATAATAATAAAGAGAGAAATATATTGCTAAAAAATTGTGAGGGTGGAAGAATCATGATTCATATTTTACGCAGAATCGTCCGGCCCTAATTGCCATTTCAGTCCTGTGTGCCGTCCTCTGCTTGTAGCTTGTAGTTTCTCTTTACTGTGTTCATCTGTTTTCTCTGTTGCTTTTCGTTCTGACCCTCTGCTATGGCAGGGAGTGCTATTGCATTATTTATGCGCCTTATCCAATGAGATTTGTACAGTATTCAGTTTGATGCATTCATGCATTTATATAGTCCACATACATACTAAAGTGTTCAAGGTTAAATAGATTACTCATTGGCACAAGAGGCCTTTTTTCTTCCAAGGTTTGGCCTCCTTTAAGTCGACCTGTTCACCAGTAGCCTTTATTGGGAATATTCCCGAGTTTTAGAACAATCTCCAAGGAAGCTGGTAGCACTGCTTCCAGCCTGAAAGCCCACAATTCAGTTTGTAATGAGACTGGGGTCTGATTTCAGCTGCGTAGTCATGGGGAACCAGAGGGACATACAAATAATGGGGATTATTTAAAGGGACCTCTCCTACTCAGTCTCATAGCTGCCTTCTGTCTTCCCCACAGAAACGGGAGGGCATTCTGCAGTCCCGACAGATCCAGGAGGAGGTCACCGGCAACACCGAGTGCGTGACCGTAATCATGACCGCGACCGTGTGCAGTCGGGCTGTGCTCAGATCCATGGCATGTGTGCGGGGGGGAGAAGGGAACTAGCTGTGAGGAAACCAGGCAGGAATTATTATGGAGGAAAATTTTAAATGCACAAAAGCAAACCATTTCAGGTCTGTCATTCCCAAGCCGTTCTTCTTTATTACAGGTACTAAATGTGAACTAGATCAACTGGCAGCAGAAATCCTTGACACGCTCATTTACATCGATATATGGGGCTGCGCAAAAGTATTAGGCAGTCAAAGAAAATGTTTTAAGCTATTTATCTGGGTAGAAAGTGTGTATTTGTTCAGAAAAAAACAATGACTCAAAAAAGTAACATTTGTTCTGTTCTCCAATAGTTACTGATATCTTGCTGGACGATCAGTAACACCACTTCAGTTCCCTGATCTCTCCTCAGGAGGAGCTCAGCTGTTACATATGTCCGTTAAATTTCATCACCAATTCAGTTCAATTAATTATTTAACTTCATTTTTATAAATAAATCTGTGAGGTATTGATTAGTGAGACAAGGTGGAGTGGTGGTCCAGGCAAAAAATACTTTGGTTTACTGGACTTAATGCAAATGCTGGCGTGGCCTAAGGAGAGTTTTTGAATTGGCTGTTACACGTTGACAGACACAAAATCGTAGATTTCTACCAACCCGAAGGTCATTCAGACATAATTTTCTGTGACTGGCTAAGACTTCTGCGCAGTGCTGCAGGTTTAATGGCGGAGGCTGACAACCACACTCACACCAGCACAAGTTTTTGAGTGTAACGAAGCAGCCAAAGAGCCGCACAGAATGAAGAGACAGATTGAGAGTGGCTCTGTCCCCTCCCTCGCCGAATCGCATTTAGGGACAGAGCCCCGTGTTAATGAGCTCATTCGCTGCGAGGGGGGGGCCCCGGGTCCTGCCAGCTCCTGGTCGCTTTGTGAGGCCGCAGCTGATTGCCAGTTCTCCAGCGGGCACGCGTCAGCCGGCCAGATAAGGGCCGTCGCCGGGCGCCTGTCACACGGCCGAAGGCAGCTGCCGAACCGTGCTGCCCGGATGGGCAGATTGGAGCAGGAAGAGAAGGAGCTTGTGGGCAGATGTTCCCCGAACCTTGGGCCCCGTCGCCCGGGTCCGATCCAGCTCGCCTGATCAAGCCTCTCTGGGACAGAACCCACAGCCCCGAACCCAAACCTCTTTGTTCT
The DNA here is from genome assembly GCA_026774425.1 of Petrocephalus zakoni. Classification (NCBI taxonomy): domain Eukaryota; kingdom Metazoa; phylum Chordata; class Actinopteri; order Osteoglossiformes; family Mormyridae; genus Petrocephalus; species Petrocephalus zakoni. The sequence goes on along the minus strand of JAODKN010000008.1, from coordinate 15,109,305 downwards.
TCCCTCTTGCCTGGTGCTTCTGATTAGAACATCTGCATCTCCGTAATGCTGGCTTTGCAAATGAGATGCTTGTTTGTTTTGTGGTTAGTTTCCCCGTTTTATGTACATAGTCCCATCCTGCAAATAAACTTTTACATTGTTTCTCCTCCATCAGGGCTTTATCTGGAAGACATGGTATGTGTTGTTTTTTTTTGTGTTGTTTTTTTTTTTGCAGAACTAATTATCTATTAACAATGGCTGATTTTTTTTTTTCTTTGTTTGAGTAGAACGTAATTGAACATATCTCACTCTGATAGCACAAATGGATGCCCATTCATTATATTTTAACCAAAATTCCGAGATTTGTTTGCTGCAAGCCATTGTAGATGACTCATTCACACTCGTTCACACTGTTCTTTGTAGAGCGAGATGCCTTTGATACTCTGTTTGACCACGCCCCGGACAAACTCAACGTTGTGAAAAAGGTGCTGATTTCCCCTAAATGTCACCTGTGAACACAGGATGCTTTTGCCTCTCTGCCTTCTTAATGCTGACTTGTGCTCATCTCTCCGGGCTGATCGTAGACTTTGATCACCTTTGTGAACAAGCACCTGAACAAGCTGAACCTGGAAGTCTCTGAGTTGGATACACAGGTAGGGTGCCTTTTGACGGCTTTATCAGGTTTATCTTCAGCATCCAGAAACATCCTGGAAGAGGCTCTCTGGAAAGGTGGAGTGACATTTTTAGGGTTGGATCTGTTATGTGGTTCTCCTGAAATCGTTCATCTTATTTTTAAAGTAAATTCTATTATAATAATAATAGAATATGATTCTAATTATAGAATACGAGTATAATCTTTTTCTTACACTGCTTTCCCAGTTTGCTGATGGTGTTTACCTGGTCCTGCTGATGGGATTACTGGAGGGTTACTTTGTTCCCCTCTACAACTTCTTCCTTACTCCAGAAAACTTTGAACAGAAGGTATGGCTGTGGGAGATTGGCGGCCGCCCTGGATGCGGTTTCAGGCCGGACCCGGCGCTGACCCGGGCCCCCCCTTCTTCTGCTGATGCAAAACACACAAAATGCCGCATGTTTCCAAGGCTTTCATGCCGCATGGTATAGATGGCTAAATAAATGCTTGTGTTTTTTGGTGCCTGGGGAGGTTTTCTATCGGCCATGAAGCCGCGTCACGTGTTTGTGCCCCCTTATACATTCTCAGTGTCGGTCCTGTTTTGGGGTGGTAATGGTCGGGGGGTGGGGGGGGGAGCTGGCCCTTGCAGAGTCGCGTGGGCATGTTTTGGGGGCCTGATTCCATAATCGGGCTGCACAGGACGTCTGCGTGGTGAGTGGAGGACGGATTAGCGGTAGAGCGTGGCGAAAGGGTTTCTTCCAGGCCTTGCCGTGGCTGGAGAGCCTGCCACCTGCCCCAAGGAATCCCTGCCCCTCTGCAGCTCACACAGACTATTAATAGCCCGGGGGCCCCCCCCCCCCCGGGGGGGCCCCCGGGGGCCCCGGGGGGCGGGGGCCCTGGGGCTCCCGGGGGGGGGGGTGGGGGGCCACCCGGGGGTGGGGGGGGTGGGGGGTGCCGGGGGGGGCGCGGGGCTCCAGGGGGCCCCGCTGGGGGCCTCGTCCGCGCTGGGTGGGGGGGGGGG
>JAODKN010000008.1:15088715-15105835 GCA_026774425.1 Petrocephalus zakoni | reverse complement strand
CCTGTTGGGGGCCTGTTTTGGGGGGGGGGGGGGGGTGGGCAAAATTTTGGGGAAATTTTTATTTTATTTCACCACCCCCCGATTATAAAAAGCATAAAAAGGGACCCCCCCCCCCCCCCCCGCCCATGATTGAGTCTGTACTAAACATGGTACCGCAGTGTGCTTTAAATTGTATAAATACAAATGTTATTTTTTTATGTGGACAGGGGGACACAGGAAGGGTGCGATATGATAAATTGCTTTATCAAAATTTTTGATATTTGAAACAATGTTTTATAAGTCACATAAGTACATTATTTAGGTAACTAGCAGAGTAGTGTAGATTTGTTCAAACTATATAAAGTCAGCCATTCACTCATTGTGTAATCAGTGGAGGACCTTTTTGGACACGCTCAGTTGTACACCGTTTTTTTTTCTGTAAGCACGTAGCCTTTTCACTGTACTGAGCTGTATCGGGTAACTTGCATGTATTGTTACACAACTAGCCCTGCTTGTCGACTGGTAACCATTACTACAGTACTGCAGAAATGCTTATAACATATGAGGCGTAAGTGTTAAAACAAAACAATGAAGTGGCCTAGAGGAAGCAGCATCCTGCAGGAAGCGCTTGCACGACACATCCGAGACTAACAGCAAGCCCATTTCCTCTGTATCACTAAGGCACCTTTACAGGTCAAAAATTACACTACTACTTCACTAGGCTGGTGCACAAGCACCAAAGCACCCAGTTGGAAATAAAAGTGCAGCATGGCTGCACAGCATTTTTAGATCTGAAATCTTGCGCATAAGTTTTCATTTAGTGCATACTGATATGTGCCAGTTTTTTTATACAGAGATGAAATGTCAGTATATTTTTTGGTTACGCTTTTGCATGCTTATTAGCAAATAAAAGTCCACATAGCTATTGTAAATGTATTTTTAAAATATGCTATAAATATATCTGTGTTGGATTTAATTGCGTTTGTTATTGATTCTTTGTTAATACTGTGAAAAATGCAACAAGTGTGATTAGAGCCGAAATCTGTAGCGCAAGCACGTGCCATTTAACGGTAAAATAAATCCGTAAAACATGTAAAATCAGGAAAGTTAGCTTTTATAATACTTGGAATAAATAGGAAATTTTCTAGTGAAAAAGGTTGCGGGGTGGGGCAAAATAATAAAACATTCTGTATGTCCCCCAGAGGAGTCTTAGACAGTATTCGTAGCCTGGGTGTAATTGAACCAGTATCAGAATGTATTCAATAACGGAGTGTTTAAGCGCCTGTCTAAGTCGCTCTGGCTAAGGGCGTCTGCCAAATGCAGTAAATATAAACTTTCTAATAATCTTATTTAAAGTCCACACCCAGCTTATGTAAAGGGTCTGTACTAAACAAGTGTGCTTTAAAACGGAGCCCTTAACGAGCAAATAGTAATGATCTGACTTTAAATGGTATAAATGCATTTTTTTTTAATGTGCGGCACAGACCATACTGATGCATTGTCTGTATTGACACCTGATGGGAGTCTGATTACCAGGATATTACCGGCGAAGGGGCTTCACATGCCACCCAAAAACAATTATATTTTACACCGTGTACGTATTTCAGAAACCTAAGTACACTCATATTTTAAATATTTCCCTTTTATTTGTCCACTGATACATCTACAATGCTCTTCCATTTTCTATTACAAATGAGACAATAACACGCAAATGATACCCGTTCCAATGCCTTCTGAATTAAGTCGGCTTGAGGATTGTCCCGTTCCGCCCTGGCACGCATCTAGCAGATACTGAAACTCTGTTGTCATTAGAGGGGGATTTTGGAAATAAAACTTCCTGGGCTTTTAACTGAAGAGCGAGGTAAGTGATTTCAAACCAGTGCGGCAGATGGCAGCTTACTGGTTTTAAAAATGCTGCGTGGGAGTTTGGAAAGAATCGGATCCCTTGCATTTTTTTTGTTTGAAAGGCGTAGCAGCAACTTGTCTGTTGTGATTTAACACGCGGATCCTTGTTCCTCGGCATCTTGCTACAATCCCCTTGCTCCCATGCAGTGCTATTTGTAAAGCAATTCTTGAGTTTGTTTGCCACAGATGGGAATATTGTTGGGGGGAGGGCAGAACCTGCATTTAAAACTGAATAATGGTGTTATGAGAATATGTGAAATTTCTGCCATAAGTTATAGTTACGGCTTGGTTTGCCGAGTGAAGCGTTTTTTTTTTTCTTAAGGATTGTTAGAATGTTCTGGCCATCTAGCTGAACAAAGACACCGCTCTACAAACTCTACATCATCTTAATGCAGCTGCTCAGCACCGGAAGTTCTCACATTTGCCATGGTTGAGCAGTCAGCAGGCGATAACAAAGACCTGCAGGTTAGGACTGCATTGTTGCTGCAGTGTGAACGCATTAAAGGCAAGGTCAGGGCAGATTGATTCTGTGCCCTAAGTGTGCAGGACAAAAATCCACAGATACAACTGAAACAATCAGACCTGGTAGAATTACCCAACTAGCACATGATTCGCCTTTGGTACCCGCATTGATTGATTTTTTTCCCCTTGAATAGTGGTTCATATATCTTCTTTTAAAAATTGCTTATTGAAAATGTTGTGTTTCTATGCCACCGCGATTTAGCATCAAGTGCTCACAGAAAGGCGTGAAGCCCATGACAGTTGCTCAGCATTGGATAGGGTTAGTCGTTTCGCTTTGTATGGCTGAGTACATGGCATAAGCGTTTAAGAGATGGGTAGCTGGGTGAATGGACTGAATACATCTGTTCATTACGGTGCTGGATTTATCTGAATGCTTGGATTTCCCCCACACGTAAGAGTGAGCAGTGTTCTGCTGAAATAAAGACTGTCGAAATTACAGTCTTTCACAGCTTTCTTAACACATGCCCAGGGTCAGGCTAGTCCGACTCAAAACAGAAAAAAATATGCAGCATCTGCTGTATTATGCTGTTGATATAAAGTCTCTGTAGTCGTACACATTAAAGAGTGCTCTTAGATTGTCATTCACTAATCCATTTTCTCACACAATTTCTGCCAAGCTGCTACTAAAACACCTTAGGTATTAAGTTCCAGTGTGTTAACCTACTTTGTGCTGGTAAAACATTACAGAAATGCCTGTGTAACAGAGAAGTTTGAGCCAAGCATTCTGAATTCTGCTTGTCACCAATCACATAAAACAAGTCTCTATACAGAATAAAAGGTATTATGGGCACCCATGCTTAGGCCTATAGACATAAATCTGTGTGAGGTGAAGGCTAATTAATTACAACACCTTTTTTGCTCCTTTGAGGTATGGCCCGTATTAGAAAGCATGCCGTTAATTTCGCAGTCTACTGCTGTTTAAATAGGAGTCAGGTATTTCCTTACATCAGCTTAAACTGTACATTATTTCGGTGTCCAGAGGCTTTCTTCATGAGTGCCAGGGCTAACCGTTAGACTGTAAGCTGTCACTAAGCACATACCCCTCACATATCTTTGTGCTGCTCTGGGTTGTACATTATTATATGAGGTACATGTTCGTGTTTCATTTACTTGGCTTTAGTATTGATCAATTCATTGCAATTTTGCTACCTTTTAGGACAGGTGTATTGAGCACAGGGCTTTATCAGTTTATAAATGTAATTATGGGTAATAGCTGTATGTGGGGGAATTTGATGAGAATATTTGTGACGCATGAAAGAATCAGAATCAGAAATCATCAGAATCAGAAGTCATGACTCATGGGTGATATGTGTCTATAAAATTCTAAGATTTTACATTCATTGAATTCTCAGACAAATTAAAGAATTTAAAACTAAAATGTCACTAATGATGTGATGTTTTATGTAAAACTGAATGAAGTGAAAATCTCAATATGAATTGTTAGCTAGACAAATCTCCCCTGTCAGCTCTTGGCCTCTTTCAGTCTCTTTCTTATATTTCCTTATAAATTATGAACAGCATTGTAACCACTCAGTATTGTCTCAATTAAGCACTGATCCTGAGGATGCGATCCAAGGGTCTGTTTTGAAGATTCTGGGTGTTTCGACATTCTTTGCTCTGCAGCTGTGTGCATTGCACAAGCCACTATTCCATTAGTGCCCCCCCCAAGCTCTCAGCAACAAATTCTCACCATTCTCACTCAGAAATAGATGTTGAAAGTAAAGGCCATACAACTGATGTACAAACACTTCTGAATGGAAGAAGATGCATAGTATATTCCTGAATGCTCTCCTTTAATGGTCCATTTTTCTTCAATTATATCACAAATAAAAATGCTACAGTTTAGTTATGTGCCACCTTTTAAGCCTAAATCCCCCTACAATGTGACCAGGCAGTATTGAATGTTCTGTCACTGAAAATCATATTATCACTATTCAGTTAAAATCCTACCCTTGCTGTTGAAAAAAAAATCCCACCCGGCAATATCCATTAAACAAAGTTATTGTATTTACTGTTATTAATTGTGTTAAAATACCAATATTGGCTTCATCATATATCCTAAACATTTGTAGCATTTGAAGAAGAATCTTGAATTTGCCTATAATCTTGTTGTAGACAGATTGTTCTTTTTTCTACAAGTGGTACAAATTCTTATTTGGTTTCCTGCCCAAAAACCATACTTTCTGAAACAATTTCTCTTTGTAAAAGCAAGCTTCCCTGCTATAGTACAGAACTTGTGTATTTCTGCAATAGCTTACTTGTGTTGTTTTATACTTGCATTTACATTTATAGCCTTTGGCAGATGCCTTTAGCCAGAGTGACATACATAGGTGCTTAAAGACGCCATTAGTGATACTGGTTCAATAAAACACAGGCTAAGAATACCATCTGTCTAAGACTCTGTTGGGAAAATACAGTTTTTTTTTAAATCGTATGATACTGGAAGTTCTAATCCAAGTATTTCTCAAAGAGGTAGGTCTTTAGTCGTCGTATGAAGACACCCAATGACTCACCTGTTCGGAGAGCGAGGGGGAGTTCATTCCACCACATAGATGCCAAAGCAGAGATGAGCTTAGATGCAGGTCTTCCTTGTTCCTTGAGAGATGGTGGGACCAGTTGAGCAGTGCTGGAAGACCGGAGAGAGCATGGTGCAGTGCGGGGTGTGATGAGATCTTTTAGGTTAGAAGATGCTGGACCATTTTTGGCTTTGTAGGCAAGCATCAGTGTTTGGAATCTGGTGCGGGCAGCTATAGTGAAGGAAGTGTAACAAAGGAGTGGTGTGGGAGAACTTCTAGTCTATCTAATTATTCTGTAAGTATTAACTGTAATTAACTACAAATTTGGGGGTAACAATGTTTTTGGCACTATGTGTACCCCCTAATCTATACTTCATTTTCTTCTTTTTTAAATGCACAGTTACACTTCTTGTGGAATTCTCTGGCTGTGCCATGTTCGCCGCAAGATGCCACACAGAGTCCTGGCAAACATCAAAGAGAAGAATCAACCATCCGTAAACTTCCAACTTCATTATGCAAGTGATGTGTGGAGACTTTCGGACAACCGAGCATTTTATATATCAAAACGCCACTCGTTACCTTGACTCGCTTTCCCCTTTGAATAAAATGCGCACATTCGTAGACTATATCAATGGATAACTTTCATTGCTATTGAAAAAGATCTGCATGACACATTGTATGGTAATAAATAACCACATTCACTCATACATGCTCTTGTTTAATATTTCCCTTTTACTAAGAAATTCTCATGAATTCTTCCGTCTTACATCCGGCCACTTATCCAGTGTGGGGTCATGGAGATCCTGGAAGGAGACGGGACGGACAAGACGCCAGTCCATCACAGGTCAAACACATATTTGCCTAATTGTATGTTTATGGGCTGCGGTAAAACATGCAAACTCGACTGACAATGAGTGGGGGGCAGCATTCCAGCCCCAAACTGAGAAGGCGGGCTGTATCATTATGGGCTGGCAGTGGAAGGTGAAATTCAGACTGGACTATTGCTAGCAAGAGATAAAGTGGGGGGTAAAAGGTAAATGTCGCATGACAAATGCTAAATGTGACATCAAAGTTGAAATATCCTGTGGAGACGTCATACCTTTTGAGGTGTGTGCATAGTGGAAGTATTTGCAGAGGGTTGTATAATCATACTCATTGTTCCGTCCAGCCATTATTACGCTCACTGGCCACTTTATTATGTATACCTGGTCATTGAGGCAGCTACCTAATCAGCTAGTCATGGTGATTCAAGTAACTTTGAATGTAGCATGATTGTTGGTATCAGACGGGCTGATATGAGTGTTTCATAACTAATCTTCTGATGTTCTGATCTGCTGATCTGGGATTTTCACGCACAACAATCGCTAGGGTTTACAGAGAATGGGCCAAAAAAGGAAAAAGAACCAATGAGCGTGGGCCTTCTGGATGAAAATCCCTTACTGATGACCGGGAGAAGAATGAGAAGAATGGCCAGACTGGTTAAGGCTGATGGAATGGCGAGAGTCACTCAAATAACTACTTGTTACAACCGAGGTATGCAGAAGTGCATCTCTGAATGTACAACACGCCGAAGCTGGAAGCAGATGGACTACAGCAGCAGAAGACCACACTGGCTGCCGCTCCTGTCAGCTAAGAACAGGGTTCTGAGGCTACAGTGGGCATGGGCTCACTAACACAGGACAACGGAAGACTAGAAAAAAATGTTGCTTGGTCAGAGGAGTCTTGATTTCTGCTGCTATATTCAGATGGTAGGGTGAGAAATTGGCACAGACAACGTGAAAGCATGGAACCATCCTGTATGGACTATTCAGGTGGTGGTGGTGGTGTAATGGTGTGGGGGACATTTTCTTGACACACTTTGGGCCCCTTAGTACCGTTTGAGCATCCATTCATTTGCCACAGCCTACCTGTGGATTGCTGCTGAGCATATCCATCCCATCATGACCACAGTGTTCCCAGCTTCTAAGGGCTTGTACCAGCAGGATAACGCAACCTGTCACAAATCTCTCATCTCAGACTGGTTTCTTGAACATGACAAAGTTTGCTGTACTCAAATGGAATCCACTGTCACCAGATCGCAACCCAACTGAGCACCTGTCAGACGTGGTGGAATGGGAGATCTGCATCATGAAGGTGCAACCGACAAACCTGCAGCCGCTGTGTGATGGTACCATGCCAACATAGACCAAGGTCTCTGTGGATTGTTTCGGGCACCTTGTAGAATCTATGCCATGAATAACTATGGCAGGTATAAAGGCAAAAGGGGGTCCCACCCAGTACTAGTGCGGTGTACCTAAAAAAGATTGATTATCGTTATAATTACTGCAGATGATTATAATAATGTAGATGCAAAGTATTACCAGTATGTTTATGCCTATTAATTCCTTATTTGTGGTTAAAAATGTGTCCTTTGTGTTGTGCCTGAAATAACAATGATACAACGTTACAATGATAGTAACATTCATAGGAGAGCTCCTAGCAGATACCACCTGTCACGTACTTAGTTTCATGTTGTGGCAGCTCCGTGAGCAAACCACTAAGTTCTAGTAAGTAGGTCTGGACTGTTTGTGTTTCCTGCAAGAATTGCACTTTAACCTTTTGTGCCCTTTTCAATCTTTACCAAAATAAACAGTTGTTTGATGAAGACGTTAGAGCATATCTCTTAACCGAAGGGGTTAAAAATAAATCAAATGAGTTTCAAAGAATTGCCTGGGCAATCGTCAAGGGCTTGGTTTGATGCAATTCACTTTTCTCATCCTGAAGAGCTGTGCTGTGTGGTTTAGCCCCGTTAAGCAAAACACAACCTCAGAAGACCAGATTACACTGATTAAGGAAATAATGCTTGTCTGAGTGCCTTGGTGGTCGGGGAAAATGAATATCTGCACATTGGCCAACCTTCCAGAATTACATATATGGGCCCTTGACAAACCTACCACTACGATACTGCTCCGGTTAATCAATTGCGCATATATGGCCACAAGATGGCAACCACCATCATTTCTGGCTGCCACGTGAGAGCCACCACCTTTATTAAATGTAGTTAAAATCAATTACACGTTATTACCTGCTGATTAGCCATCGGTGCCGTTCATTCAAGAGCAAAAGCACTTCTGTGGTAAAGGTGAATAAGCAGCTTTGGATGTATTACGGTATATGGCTGTTGAATAAGAGTAAAGGGTTTGTTAACAGATTTTCTTGGATGAGCTGTATGCTGAGTGTCATCTTAGTCATGTAAACATTTTAAAAGCTGTTGTCAGTTATGAACAGGGATCTCTCTAATGTGAGCTGATCTTGTGTTTATTTTTAAAAATTTGTCATCGATCTTCCACCTGCCTTTCCTGGACGGGGTCACGGGGCCGAGAGTGCCCAGAGCAGAGCACTCCCCGACGCCTCTCCTCAAAAACCATGAGTGCGCATTATCGATATGTCAGTTTTTAATGAACATATGAGGATACATTTGTGTTGATTGTGTGGAATATTAATGATGAAAGTAGATGCCGTAGCTCTGCCAGGAGAATTGGTTTAATTACAACTTGCCATCGGTGGTTATCACAAACTAATTAGTGGAAAAGCATGTATTCAGAAACTTCCCTGATGGCTTGACTCCCTGCAGCTCAGCAAATTCCTTTGTTTTCATTTGTGTTCATTTCCTTGTTTTTTTTCTTTACAGGAAAAGCCTCTTAACTGTTGGGTTGATTGTCTTATTTTGTGTTTTTATTTTATGTCTACTCTCAAACAGTGAGCGATTATATCCTTCAGGCCAAAGACGATAGCCAAAAACAAGTATTCTATCTACTGTATCTATCTATCTCTCTAACTATCTATCTCTCTATCTCTGTGTCTATCTATCTATCGATCTGTCTGTCTATCCATCTGTCCATCCATCCATCCATCCATCCATTCATCAGCCTTGCAGTGATCCATCTGCCCTTTATCCCAACCAAGCATCGAGTGAGCTGGGGTGAGCAAGCGGATAGCAGCTCTCTGCACCTGGCCTCGCTGGCAGCGGATTAGGAGAGAGGTCGCTGGGCAGCAGTCAAGTGAACTAAACCAGGCCAATTTACCTCTCCAGCCCCCTGGAGCAGAGGGGTCAACTCGCGCTAATCTTCAAAGCCCAGCCACAGAGGGCCTGTGGGACGTTAGCCAGGGCCATCAGATAACACAGCTGATGATGGAGCCGGAGGGAAACCTCAGCACCCGCGAGCACCACCCCACCCGCACATTAGCTCTTCGGGTGTTTTCAGGTAAAATATGTTTATTTTTGGTCACCAGACATAGAACTTAAACCTTCAGGAGCAGTGTCATTTTAAACTGATCACTTATTTTAAGAATGGACGCCCTTTTCTTTCCTAAGGGTGTGTGTGCCCCCCCATAGGCAGGTCAGCCTCTTTATCTGTTGTTTTTCTTTGGCGATACAGGATGATTGAATCAGCATTGGTGAAAGAACACATTAGTGAAGCAGTACCAGAGAAACTCGGGCTGGCAACAGTGCTGGGCCACACCCTGTGTGGCTGACAGAAGTGTATGGGGTCCGGTGCTCCTCCCCCCTGCCAATCCACCCACCCACACACACACACACACACACACACACTTGCATAAGAGATGTGAGGCCACCCTGTTTTATCACCCTAGGCTGGGGTGGAGATAGATACTCCCACACCCTAAGGCACTGTCTTATGGCGGGACGCAGTCCCACACAGCTGTAAAACTGTTTAAAAGCAAAGTGCCGGGGTGTAAATTGGACCCGGAAGGTGAAACCTGAGAGAGGCCGTTTTTCGGTAAACACTTGGAGAGCTGCGAGTCTTTACCAGCCGCAGATGTTCTGGCTTGCCGGAGTTTGTTACTCCGCAGGAAGGGAAAGGGAGAAGCAGTCACACCATCGCAGCTGTTTCTGTTTGTTTCATCAGATCACACTACTCAAATATTAATTCCAATCCGCAACATTTTAATAGGCCTGTTGGATGTGCAAAAAAGGGTACAATAAGGGTAAATACAAATACCACCAAAACAATGTCTTTTGAATGCTGGTTGGCAGATTAAATCTGGTTATATCTAGACATCCTGCATATGCATATGGTATTAGTGTATATGTGTTTCTTATTGTACAGCATTGCATAAGCCCTATTATGCAATGCTGTACATTAAATTGAATCTCTTTATCGTACAAATCGAACTCAGTTTGCACGGCAAGCATCTGGCACAAATCTGCCCGCGTCTCTTTGTCAATATGGGCCTGCTGTTTACCCAGGCCGTTGTTCTGCTATTGAAGTGGTCCGATTCTTTTCTTATTACAAGTCTGTTTCCTCATTTCGTAAATATGCATTTTCTCCAAGCTTCAGAACAGACAATCTGTTACTGCTCCCTGGAGTAACTGTTTTCTCTACAAAACTTTGACAAGCTCTTGAAGCCTCCTTTGTGCCATTTCACTTCAATCTTCCAACTGGAACAGAAAAAATATATATATATATAATCACCATCTCAAAAACTTGTCTGATTATATTGTATTTTATCATTAAAACCCTCTGGCATATATATATTTTTTTTACGACAAAGTAAAAACAGGTCACAGTATCGAGGCATGACTGTAACTCGTGTATTTAGAAATTTATGCAGATCTGAAATTTGGATGATAAGGTTTCCCTGAAAAAATGTACCTGCTGATGTGTAAATAAACATTGAAACGCTTTCAAACGGCCTCGCGCCATATGCGCGATTACTCGTCTCCTAGGTAATGAGATAAGGGAGGCCCTTTCACAAATGCTGCTTCCAAACGTACACTCCGTCTCAGCCGTGTGGCCATGAAGCACTTTGCGGTGTGGTGTTAAACAAGTATCTGCCTGCGGCTTCCCTGGATATGCTGGGATAATGTTTAACCGAGGGCTTGTGCAATGGTTTCAGCTGAGGAGCAGCACATGTAAGGAAGATAGTCTCGGTGCCCAGGTGCTGAGGCACTGCTACTGTGCATGTGAAAGGAAGAACAGGTCTCCCTGGCCGGGATGTCTCTGCATAGATAAGTTAGCCTTTTGAACGCTAATGGTTTGGTACTGCAGGCTAATACCCCTCCCACGGAGACAGGTACATACCATATGGAGATCTTTAGAAGGTGTCTTGCGCTTTGCATCTTGCACCATATTCCAGGTAGCACATTCCGGGAAGAACTATGTCTTTTTATTTAAAGTATTAAAACATTTTTTGATAATTGTTCTGTGTGACTCCCTTATCTGTTATTGTTAGGTTCATAAAATGATGAACCAGTTTTAAACAATGCTTTAAAGTACATTGCAAACTGTGAGATAATTTTAGCAGAACAGGTATCTTCAGCCTGAGCTCTGTATGGTCTACGTGCATGGCTGGGTATAACAAGCAGTGCTGACTGATGTCTTCAATAAAAAAAGCCAGCTTCTTTTCTTCGTAGACCTATTTCATTCAGAGGTGGTGGTGCCAAAATAATGCATCCACATGTCAGGCTTGCTCAGACAAGATTGGACACGCTGCCCCAGTCAGTCCCCTACGAGTCTTTGACCGAGCCCTCCGCGCTGTGATCTCTGTGCTGGCGTTTCAGCAAGGCTCTGCTATCCACCGATGACGGCCCCGGCCTTTCCTTTCGTGATGTCTGACTTGCTGTGGCATGCTCCCTCTCACACCTCCTGCCCTGCCCACAAAGCACTTCAGGTTCAGGCTTAGCTTAAAGTTTAGACTGAGCCTTAGCGTCAGTCTTCGTTATCCACGTAATTATGCCTTATCAGTAGTTAAGTTGTAAAAACAAATCGGGGGGATGGTGAATTTTATCGTTTAAGAAATGGAACGGGGGGGATGTTTGTTTTAGAAGGGGGATGATTTTGACTGTTTTTATTTCAAGGGGGGTGACATCCCTCCTCCTCCCCCCTCAACTCGAGTACTGCTTATGGTCAGCCTTAGTTAACCACATTATTAAGCCTTACTCGTGGTTTTAGTTAGCCATGTTATTAAGCTTTATCATCAGTTGTGGTTAGCCAAGTTACTAAGCCTTATTGTCAGTCTTAGTAAGCCATGTTATAAGCCTTATCATCAGTCTTAGCCAAGTCATAAGCCTTATCGTCAGTCGTAGTTAGCCATTAAACCTTATCGTTAGTTGTATTCAACTACGTTATTAAGCCTTATTGTCAGTCTAAACCACATTATTACACCTTATTGTAAGTCTTTGTAAGTCTTTGTAAGTCTTTGTCAGTCTTAGCCACGATATTAAACCTGGGGCTGTTATTCTCTCTTTAATTGCTGTAAATTTTTTATTTAAATTACTCAAAATAAAGTCTCAATCCAATATAAAGGTGTTATTTTTCCTACTCTCCCTCTGTGTGGGATAATTTTTTCATAGGTGTTTGCATATCAAGGCTGAACAAAGTGTTTGGGGGAGATATTTTTATTTGTGTATATCATAATAAACAGTCTCCTGTTTGAATAAATGTATAAAGTTCATAGCTGATGCAACCGTTTTCACATAAAGGCAAAACTGTGTGGCATTTGAGGAAACCTCGCATTTTTCATTTAATGACTTCTATTCTAGGATCCCTTGATAATTAACATCAAAGACCTTATGCATCAGTTTCTGTTTATAATAATATATCACAATCTGTGCAAATAACACATTAAACAGGCCATAATTTGTCACATATTCAGTACTGAGAGTCACTGAAAATGTATCCATTTAATTAATGTTGCCTGCCAGCAAACAGCATCATCCTACCACTAAATTGATAGCATACTGGTTAATAGTACCAGATAATTTGAATCAGACATTGGCTGCAATATATAATTAACTTAACTTTCTGTAACATGATATTTTTAACAGCCAAAGAAATCATATAAACAATGTGGCCTGTAGCTCAGGGGTTATGGATCTGAGTCCATGTCTGGAAGGTTGTGGGGTCATATCCCATGGATGACAGAATAATCATATTGTGGTTTTGGGGTTATATCCCATGGATGACAGAATAATCATATTGTGGTTTGGGGTCATATCCCATTGATGACAGAATAATCATATTGTGGTTTTGGGGTCATATCCCATGGATGAATAAATACTCATATTGTGGTTGTGGGGTCATATCCCATGGATGACAGACTAATCATATTGTGGTTTGGGGTCATATCCCATGGATGAAAGAATAATCATATTGTGGTTTTGGGGTCATATCCCATGGATGAAAGAATAATCATATTATGGTTGTGGGGTCATATCCCATGGATGACAGAATACTCATATTGTGGTTGTGGGGTCATATCCCATGGATGCCAAACTAATCATATTGTAGTTTGGGGGTCATATCCCATTGATGACAGAATAATCATATTGTGGTTTTGGGGTCACATCCCATGGATCACAGAATAATCATATTGTGGTTGTGGGGTCATATCCCATGGATGACAGAATAATTATATTGTGGTTTTGGGGTCATATCCCATGGATGACAGAATAATCATATTGTGGTTTTGGGGTCATATCCCATGGATGACAGACTAATCATATTGTGGTTTGGGGGTCATATCCCATTGATGACAGAATAATCATATCCCCACTGGGCCCTTAATTTTATTATTATTATTATTAATAATAATAATAATAATTATTATTATTATTATTATTGGTATTATTATTATTACTCTCACCATCATAATATAATGAATATGCAAAGGTTAGAAACGCCAGACACTTATAAAGCATTACCTTGCAATTAAATAAGGGGTTCACGAAGACATTTCTTAATCAAAATAAAAGTCATTGTTGTTTTCGTGGAGCAGTATTCGCGTTTCCCCAATGTTCCTAAATTGTGAGCATAGTGATGCCGCCCAAAGTTACTTAAGAAGGCTGCTTATTGTTCTTACGTAGGCCTCCTGCAGAGGCCTGCCTCGCGGAACATGCGCTTCCCGTGCGGAGCTGGGAGCGCCGTGAGGTCACGCTGGCGGATGTGATCCCTCCTTCCCAGGCTGGCCGTGGGGCTTTTCGGGATGACGCCACCGTCGCTCCGCCCCGGCACAAACTCGCTCCTCGCGTTCATTTCATTCCTCGTCTCATTCCGGACATTCTTCGCATCACTGTCCGCGCGGCGCCGACTCCACGCACATATCACACGGCCGGCCCCAGAAAGGCGACAAATAAACTTTGCATAGTTTACCAAAATTAAAAAAAAAAATAGCTCTGTCTATTCAGTAAAGGAAAACAAAAAGGGCGAATAAAAAACAGTCACAATAACAAAGGTATTTGAGGTAAGTTTGCATTTAGTTGAGGGCACGTAAAATGGTCGCAGGTGACCAGGCAGTTTTGCTTTTCATCACGTTGCGCCTTTGCTGCTCAGATTCTACACAAATGTGGCCGGAATCATATATAATGCCGCGTTCCCGGTGCTGGAGGCTGGTTTGGAAGCGGCTTAGGCGCATTGTCTTGCCGACGCTGTTGCAACAGGGTGCTTTCACTTCGTCGGCTGCCTCGCAGCGTCCTGCCCGCCTGACACGGCCACGAAAATCTTTGACATTTTTCGCATTTTTCTGCAAAGAAGTGCGACGTGGCGCGCGGCTCCGGCGCGTGCGGCGGCCGGCGGCGGATGGCATCGCACCTATAGCGCCGCTTTTAGGGAAAGCTGCCTTTTTTCCTTCTGGGGGGGAGATAATGACGGCTCGAAATGTTTCTCTTATTTTCTCCGTAGTGGCTTCGGCTGGGAGTCGCAGATCGGAGTGGATCCTTTTCGGAAGTCGGCAGAAACATTGTTTTCCAAGAAGACTTGTTGCACCTACGAGACCCAGCGCTTCCCCAGCCGTACCCATCGGTTTAATTAAGTAAGTGTACATATATATTTTATTACCCCCCCCCCGCGCTCTTGTGCTGTATGTCGAATTCTTAGCATTCCGCAAATTGTCTTTGTGTAAAATCGCGTCGCATTTTTGAGTCTGCCTGTCTAATTTCCCGACGAGTTTCATGATTAACACGAAAGAGATATATTCCTTATTTTAACAACTCTTGCAATTTAGTTATTTTTCGAAACCGATGTTTTTTTAAGCAAATTGACAAATTCCAGTTACGGTATCCAACACCCCTAAGAGAGCAGGGAGGAAAAAGCGAAGTAATATTGTAGCGAGTCGCGAGCCGCAAAATGGGCGCGTGCGGGGCACAAGCGACGCAACTTCATGGGTAATTACTCCGGAGTTTTTTCTAAACGGGGGAAAGTCCGTATTTGGTCGGATCAACTTGTAAATTATTTATTAGCACCCGTGGCTGCTAGGATGTTTTTTTTTAACCAAAAGTACCGTAACTGCCTATGATTCTGTCAATTATTATCCAAAGTGTAACGACTTGCTGAAGTCCGGACACTTCGCTTACTGTCTTTTCGCGGCCGCAGTTAGTCCCCCCCCCCTCATACCCCCCATTCCCAAATCTGCGTGCTTTATTAGTTTTGAACATGATCTTAATCATTATCGGTAGCAAAGCCTGCGCGTCTATGGAGCTGCATTGGGGCTTCCAGCCCCAGCACGCCGCCCTTGCATCCCTCGGACATCCCCATTGCATTCTCTCTCTCTCCGCCTGATTGCGGCCGATGGAGGCGAAGCGCCGCTTTAGGAGCGGCTACTGCCGGCGGAGAGCCCCGCCGTTTGCCTCTCCGGCGACATTAAGGCCGGCCGTGTTATTTGTTTGAGATTATTCCTAAGCTACTTTGTTTTAAACCCATATTAGTGGTTTGGAAATTAGCGACGGGGAAATAGGCTATGGCCAGGCCCACGCCGGCCTCGGCTGAGCCACACATTTCACCAAAGGAAAATTTATTTTCTTACTGAAACGACGAGCGGTAGTTTTATATGGAGCAAACTCGGCTTGGTGTGCTATGGAGTTCTTGTAACTTTTAAAATAATAGTTTAGGCCTTCAGTGTACAGCCATTTTACTGAATACTTTTGGCATTGTCAAGTCCATGGGAAGAAGATTTATATTTTTGTTTAGATTTTTTTTGTGTGTGCGTCCATCAGAAATGAGATGGCTTAAGTTTGCCTGAGTTTGCGGCATGGCTTATAAATAACTTCTGCTGCTCTGGAGTGGAATTTATCTCAAGTTGCACATTAGTGCGATTTAGAAAAGACCTGCTGGCTTGCAACTAGGGCCTCCCTAAGCAGCGAGTAGTGGAGACAGTGTTTGTTGATTCCCCTAACTGGACCATTATCTTTTACTACAGTAAACATATTGACTTCTAAGAGACTTAACCCCTGACATGTCATGATGACGAGAAGTAAATCTGTTTGCCGAGGGGGAGAAAATGCCAGGGGCAGCAATAGTTGCTTTGTTTGGGCTTATGCAACTGCTGGACCTGTTGGACCCCAGCCTGCATTGCATTTTCACATGCAAGAATAGGACATTGTCTTCCTTGAACCCGCAGTCCGGCTCCCCCTTTAAAAATCCCTGTGACAGGGAAGTTATTAAAAGATGAAAAGATGAAAACAAAGGCCCTAATGATTGACAGAGCCACTGGCCATCCTGTAGTCGTGGCATTAAATCATGTTTTATTATTCATATTTTGAAATAAGTTTTTGCCCTGATGCATAGTTTGAGGTTTTGTTCTACGGACCTCGTTTGGGTCCTGCATATTTGTGCAGTCATTTGTAACCTGACCTGTTTAAACATCCTTGCAAATGTATTGTGGTCTCAGATTTACATGTGGATTCTGGGAATGTCACAGGAAAGTGGAATGGGCCCCTTCCAGTGCATTTCCACGCTAGCAGTTAGTTGCATATGTATCTGTTTACTTGGTTAGTTTGGAAAAGTCAGTAGATCACATAGTTCAAAGTATTTCAGCTTTACTTGGGGCCCAAAGCAAGATAAAGATGCAGGTCTTTGCATTCTGTAAATAATTCTGAACAGCATTAAAAAGGCTGGTTTTATGTTGTAATGCAGCTATATCAGGCGGCCGAATCGGGATTTGTGCCTGAAATACCAGTGGAGCAAATAAAATTGTGATCTGCTCAATAATGCTCATAATATTCAGAACCAAGAACTACTTTTGTTTCTTTTTGCAGCCCAATTAGTGTGTGTGTGTGCATAAATATACCGTGGTGGCCAAAATTATTAGAACACTTGGCATATTTAAAAGGTTTCAGTTGTTTTTTTTGAACTGGCCATTAAAATACCCATAAAACAAATGAAATATCTACAAAGTGATCATTATGCTCTATAAACGATAGAA
>JAODKN010000008.1:15066667-15086932 GCA_026774425.1 Petrocephalus zakoni | reverse complement strand
TCGGAATCTCGGTGGGTTGCTGGCTACCTTTCAGTCTTTGTACCTGTTTGTGGTTGTCCGTGCCCCCCCCCCCCCCCCCCGACTCCCCGGCTGTGATGCTGAACAGCTTGTTACATTTAGGAGGAAATTTGGGAAAATATGCAGCAGATAATCGATTAGTCTTCATGGCTCTTGTTAAAAGTTCACTTGTTTCAGGCAAACATGGGGGGGGTTTTCGGTGCCAGTGATGTCACGGGCTGATGGACCAATGCCGTGGATGCATTGAAATCAGTGCATGCAGGTAGTGTAAAAGTCCTAAATTGC
Source organism: Petrocephalus zakoni (assembly GCA_026774425.1). Taxonomy (NCBI): domain Eukaryota; kingdom Metazoa; phylum Chordata; class Actinopteri; order Osteoglossiformes; family Mormyridae; genus Petrocephalus; species Petrocephalus zakoni. The sequence continues at coordinate 15,086,629 of JAODKN010000008.1, read as the reverse complement.
ACCATTAAATCATAGTAACTTCATTTAGAATTATTCTCAGACACATGGATAATTTTGAAGCCCTTTGTGTGTGTGCGTGTGTGTGTGTGTGTGTGTGTTTTCCCCTCATTATATGTTTGAAAGATCTCAAGGCAAATCATCTTATGATTTCAATTTGCCACTGACATCAGTGTGAAATATTGAAGTAAATGAAACGGGATCCTTTATGTAAAACATTCTTATGTTTACTTGTATATTTTTACGTAAATGAAGTTTCAGTGTTAAAATAATGCTATTGATTTTGAAACGGTCAGTCTGTTCCTATATGAAAGGACATGTTGAGTGGTTATTAATCCTACTTTGTCCCCCTATTGGCATGTCCAGACAGGTGTCTCCACATACTACCCAGAATAATAGCATTGGTACGTGGAAAGCTAACACGCCATCACATACATGATATAATAGCATTGGTACGTGGAAAGCTAACACGCCATCAGCTGATTTGCTGTTGGTAATATATACACATTTCTGTCATGTACCCTGATATGTCATAAGACTGCCGTCCTTCTTAATCGCACTTTAGGGAATTGCCTGTGAGGGTGGTGTACAAAAAGCTTGCCTAATGCTTGTGATAAAAATGTTGTATTGTTGGCTTGGAATTTCATACGAATTTTTAAGTAAAATGTAATTTATGCTACACAACCGGAACGCAATTATAATAACAGCAGTACGCACCGTCATCATGCAGGACCTACCAAATATAGTGAAGTGAAAAGCCGAAGGAAATCGTCCTAATCATTGTAAAATGTAATTGGAAGGAGGGTGGCATAGAGCAGGTTTCCAGATATTCCAGACTTCAGGCTCCATCGATCCGTGGCATCCTCCTGCCAGGAGGACCGCAGATGTGGGATGGCTTTATAATTTGCACGCGCCCTCAGACGAGCATAGCTCAGCTAGGCCCGGGTGGATGCGAACAAGCCGCACGCTGGCACCTCCGACACCATCTGAAACCCTGAGCCCGGGTCCTTCCTCTCCGCGGTCATGGCAGGCCGTGTGCTTGAATATCCCACCGGGGATGCATCAGCACAAATAAGCCCGCCTGCCATTTTATTTTGCATAGAAGGTTTTTTTTTTAAATTTTTTAATGAAAATTTTTTCCGTGGCTGCGATTTAGTCATTATCTTGTAGGGGAGGGGGTGGAGTGGAAAAGGCCCCCAAAAGTTATGGAAAGTATGGGATGTTTGCTGAGCTCTGCATTAAACATAGCCGTGATTACAATACTGGGGCAAAATATTGTTAAGGTGGCAGTCAGTATTGGAGGCACATTTTGTTTCGTGGGGGTTGTTTTTGCCCAGCTCTTAATTTTTAAGTTTTGTAAGAAATAAAAACATCTGTTGAAGGTGGGTGGAAATTGATAAAAGCCACAATTATCTGCGCATCAATAATATTTTCACTTCCTGGTTTATGAGGACCTTAAGAATGTCTCATGGGATTTTAAGTAGCATTCCTGTATCTGATGGAGGCAAGGCAAATACTGGATTTTAGTCAACAGAAAGCAGGGGACGAAGGAGAGTGATTTATAATTAAATTTGCGAGAAGCCTTGTTATAGTAGGATAATGGACTGAATTCTAGTGGAGTAAAGGTGCAGTCTTGCTTTTAAAGGGGTGGCTGTCTGTGTGCTCTCAGCATTCAGAGAAATCTGTTATTTGACCCCCAGGTAAACTGTGTGCCACAAAGGGAATTTCTGAGCATGGTCTGCCGCACTGCAGTTACTGGGGGCTTCAGATGGGCAAACCGAGAGTGCCACCAAAAGGGGGGGGGGGCTGGCTGCGGGCCACTGACGTCACCGAGGTGAATCTGCCTCCGGACCGGCGCCACGGGGCGGCTGCCAGGCTGCGAGTGCACTTTGGCCTCGCCCACTCGCTCCCCGCATGCCCGCCCGCCTTCGTTCTGAAGGAGGTGTAATTGCTGGCGAGACTGTCCTGGTGCCCGTTTCTGTCACCGTCCCTGCTGTCACTGTCCTTTCATACCATGTGAGTTTTATTTTTGCATGATTGTATCCTAGACCATGAATCGGCATTGGATAAGCAATTATGGAAAAATGGAAAGGGTGGGGTGGGTAAATGATTAATTTAGAAGAATGCCAATAGAGCAGAGTATATTTTTGTTCATCATTTAGCTTCTGGCCACTTCTGTGTCATCTCGTTGAAAGCAATGGATGGTCCTTTTGCCGTCATTATCAGCTGACTGAATCCTTAAAGTGGCTATTGGCCTGCAGTCTATATAAAAGGCCTTTAGCTTCTTGTTAAAGGAGACGTGGCTATAAGCCAACCTGATGGAGTGTTAAGCTGCTTATGTGGAGGATAGTTGCTAATAGTTAACAATCTTCCTATGGTGATGTCTTACTCTTGTTAGACTTAATGAGCCTTTCTGTAAACTTTCATTGAACCAGATCGTGTTTCTGCAGTCAGTAATTAGACTTTTAATACTGTAAAAAAAAAAACAAGCCCCATTTTACAAAAAAACTAGTCCAACTCTGCAGATTTCAGTTTTTTGAGTATCTGTCTGTGATTCCTAAGCCCCAAGAAAAAATTTGCTGTGATGTTTTCAGTGTGACTCTTCCACAGTAACACAAACCACTACTTCAGCACTTTTATGTAATGTCTTCCTAATCTAAACCATATGTCAGCCTTAATCCATTTCCCAGGGAGGAATAATATAGATAGAAATGGTTTCGTAATGACCTCTTATGAGAAAAGCAATGATTTGGGCATCGGAATATTGTTGTAACTTTTTAACTTTCTCCTTTTTGTGCAATTTTATTTAGTGCGTTTTCCCCCTCAACAGTTGTTTAGACTGAGCAAGCAATCCCATGACCAGAGACGCATGAAAAGCAATATCTAATCTGTGAATCATTAGATGAGTCAGGTCCTGAAACCACTATAAACCCCAGTTCTTGGCCGCAGCTTGGAGCAGGAAGTCCAGGCTCCAATGACTTCCTTTCCCAGCGCTGGCTATGGCAACAGTAGCGGTTAGCATGCTGCAGCTTTTTCCCTGCTCGCAATAGGAAGACGTATGTCTATGAGACAAAAGCACTCAGTCGCTTCATTTGCTGGAAGAGTTTATAATTTGCGGCCTGCATTCAAACGCTGCCTCTCCTGGCCGCCGGGCACCGCATCCCGTCTGCTGCCGTGTTATTGGCACGGCCGCTGGAACCCAGGCGTGCTCCTCCGCCGCAGCCTAACTTTGCTGCTTTGGAGCTGCTCGCGACTGCAGTTACTTAAGCCCCATACGTTACTATGCTAATTTCGTGGGCAGCTACTTTGTTCCTTTATTTTCTTTAGCACTTTTGAACGTCAGCCATCGCAGAGTCTTGTAAACAATGCCCTAGTTACAGGAGTCTTTGTGTAAATACAAATATTTATCAATGAATCTACTTTGAAGGGCACGTAGATTTGTAGTGTCATCATTTAATAGAAATTCTTCAAATCTGACTTATTTGGTAACCCTGCTTAGTCAGGGGCTGATTTGCAAGAATGTTTGGAATATATATTTTTTTTAACGTCTGTGTCGGACTTTCCGAGACGGCACAGTCGGTGCAAAACGGGTCTTTAGTTTTTGTATCTTAAGTAAAGCAGCTTCTCCTGCCAACTTTTAGGTCATTGTTTAAAGAAACTCGTATAGACTTAATGCAAAGTTTAGATGAAGAATACAAGCAGTAGGCGTACAAGGCATAATCCAAGAATGGCAGCAGAAATGCACGTTATGACCAAAGAATGCTTATCAAATCGCAAAGGATGTTCATGTGTGATGTCACAGGATGGCTTTGGGATGTGATTGGAAGAAGTCAAACCTTTTTCCTCCCCACCTTTTTATGTTCTGCTGTCGATTTTGTCGTCCCATAATCTCAGGTCTCTGTCATTTCTTGGAAGGGAGATATTTTGACAGGCGGACACTTCGAAGATGCCACATAATAGTGGGGTCTCTGGCCAGCTGTCTCGAGCACAGTGGAGATGCTGAAGGTGTGGTGTCACTGATGCAAACACTGCACACCTGTGAGAAATGGCTGCCTCCGCCCGGTCACTCTCACCTCTGCTGGCATGTTGGCTGAGACTCCGCATACAGAGAGTTGTCGGGTCACCTTTGAGGAAATAACACTTCAACTTTCTCAAAAGATGGACCTTAGTCCATCAAGACCCACAGCAAGGAAAGATAGACGCCCCTGCGTTATCAGTAGGTGTAACTGGGGGGCAGCATGTAGCTCTGTGGCTTAAGACTCCATGTGCCTGACTGGAAGGTCACAGGTTCAAATCTGCCTCTGGGACCCTGGGGCAAGGCCCTTAATCCCCAGTTGCTTCAGGGATAGGCTCACCCTGCTTTGTCAGTTGCATGTCACTTTGGATAAAAGCGTCTGCTTAATGTAAATGTAACATCCATGTTACATATGTAACACATATATGCTGCCACTCCATTCCCCTTAAATCTTAAGACTTCACCCCCCTTCATATCACATGACATGGGTGACATATTCTTATTGGATAACCCGAAGAATGACATCATCGCTTTACAAGGTCGTGTCTAGGCAGTGGTGAAGATGCTGTGGACAGGGGAAACAAACAGAATAGTTTTCACTGACACAGAAATGACCTTAGGAGCATTAGCACCCTAGTGAGAGCAGCTGATGGCTGCATGTGAAAAACAATTAATTGACCATTATGAGGGACTTAAAAGCATATAATGGAGTTAAATTTACATGGTCCTCTTGCTTAACATTTATTCTTAATTTTTTGTGACCTTGTCAGTATGTGACTATGGTAAGTTCTTAAGTTTGAGATACAATGCTCGAAGTATATTTGTCTGTATGGACATTTATTTACAAATGTAATTATACGGCTAGAAATAATATTAACTGTAGATAGGTCTGACGCTCCACAGACTGTTTATGTATATAAAATGGTTTTATATCTGTGCGTATACAAAGCTAAGGTCCTGTCAGCTGTGTTGTAAAATGTTTAATTTTCAGACAAGTTCTTTTTCTGGAAGTGCACATTGATATTGTAAACATCAGAAATCTAGCTGCATACGGCAGTCATTATCTTAGTGCATCAGGCAGGTGGGAAAGGCTGCTTTGACAGCCCCTGTAAATCAATCCCCTTCACCGGTGAACAGAAATTGATTCCGGAGAGTTCCGCTGGGCTGGTGTAAGAGCGCAAGGCTGCTGGACACAGGTTTGAGTTCAGTATTATTAGCCACATTGGCTGTGCCCATTCCTGCTGCTTTCAACAGGCATGAAATAAACATGATAGGCCTATGCCAGTAAAGGGAGGGGCTGGGTGTTTGTGGTCCACTTTGCAGCATCCTTGTGCAGTGTGATATTTATATTGAGGAACTAATTTGGCCTATTTGTTAATATCTGTGCCTGTGTGTGTCTGCATGCAAGAGAATTACAGTTTTACATTATGAGTCACGAAAATGCATGCTGGGCTTCAGTTTTATAAAATTTGTAATAAATACATAGTCATTATTTTGCAGATGAATGCTAGCCTTATAGGCATGTATAAATGGGCTATTTTGTGTGTTTTCTTATTTCATACAGATGCAAGTGTCTAGCATTTCTTGAAAACAGAAAATGAATAAATACGGTATATCAATTAATTTTAAAAGTAAAAATTCTCATTTATTTTTCAAGGTCTATACCATCCTGGGTAAAAATGATTAAATGAAACCGTATGTACAGAAGTGTGCCATTCAGAAACTAGGTCTGTTTTTGTAAACTGATGTTTTTAATGAGGTGAGCAGTGAAAGGAATTTCAGTAATGTTCCACAGTGATAAATATGCGTAATTGCATAATTGTTTCTGTGCAATTAGACATTGAAATATTTTCAGCATTTTTGAAATAATTAACTGAGAGCGATGGTCCACTTTTAAAGAATACCTTGAACACTGTGTTTTGTGATTATATAGCAATTATAGTACTCAGCATTCTAGGCCTGAATTACTTCGGGTCATTATTGCCAAAGACATTCACAAAGTCATTATTGCGCATTCTGGGATGAACTGCATAAAAAGACATGGAAAATTACATTTCAGTCTGCTTGGCTGCTGCTTTGTTACTGTGGGCTTGTAAGCCGGGTGAAATTGGTTCTCTTAATTTAAGGATCTAGATTCCAGTCTTGCACAAATGAGAACGGTTTATGTAATGTGTTGGTAAGTGTCATGTCCTTTTATACCTCCCGCTGCTACGGGCCACTCCGATCCATGAATTAACTTGTTGCCTGCCCTCCCCAGCCCCCCCCCCCTGCCCCACCCCCACTCTTTTGTCCTCACTAATAAGAACATTTCCATAGTGGCAACTGAGGGGTAGAGCAGAATGCAATTATCTGCAGGAACCGCCACACAGGTGACATTCTTACCTCTCACGGGCCCTGATAATTAGTGTTCTTATGCGCCTGATAGGCTGACCTCCAGCTCTGGTGCTCCCGTGATTAAAGGTGACGATTCGGATGCTAGGAGACTGGCCTCCCATGGCAGGTAGGTGCGGGGAAAGCAGTGGCAGCAGCGTAACATTCAAAATGCTGTTGAATCATAGCAGAGTAACACTGAATCAGCAGGTATTTAAGTGTCGGAATGGGCAGGGAATTTGTACCAGTTAACATATTGTTAACATACCTATTCCTGCCTCAGTAAGTAAATATGAATAAGCACTCATTAAATAGCTCATTCTTGCCTTTTATTAGCCGTCTCTCATAATGATGCCTCGTGGTATTTGTTTTATAGGGTGGAATCTTGATTATGTAGCAAATTTGAGTATGGCTAATTAAACCGGACAAGTCAAGCAGGAGACAGTTCTGACATCTGGACAGTTTGGGGGACAGTCATTGTCTATCAGTCAAGTTAAAACAATTCACTCATAGCTGGGGAACTAACCAAGCTGTTGATAGGTCTCTGATAGCTGGCCATTCTGGGGTTAAAAAAAAAAGTTCTTTAGTAATTGGGGACCAGTACACCTCTGGTATACGGATAACAATTTTGTCAGGTGCAGTCAGGTTGAAAATTGAAGTTGTGTTCATCTCTCTACGGGTATCCAGTGCCAACTTTCGATGGTTGAGTGACAAATGTTGGCTGTTAAGAGACCACACATTTCAAATGCAGCATAAACAGAGAGGACGTAAAGCCCATTGCCAGTGCCTAGCTGTCAACCAAAACATCATTTGTCTTTATAGGTACGCATCCCACACTATTATAATTGCCGAAATGTAAAAACGTGGTTCTGCATGCAGTATCTGCTGCCGGTTTCTCACAGGGGGAGGTAATCGTGCCCTATATGAGCTCGGGAAGAGGAGTAATACGAATTAACAAGTAAATAGGCTTGTTCCACTGCAGGCCGTTTCATAGGGTGATAATGATTCCCAGTACGGCAGAGTCCACTCCAGGGGGATAAAAGGAGCCCGTCCCACATGGTGGAGTGCTCTGCCGTCACCACGGTACAAGATGTGCACACGCTCTCTCCGATGAATGCCATTGAAATGTAAAGCACCAAGCAGAGAGAGGCTTGAAAGGACGCATTTTTAGGTCATTGTTAATTGAATTCTCTGCCCCATGATAGACTACAGTCATGTAAGTATTTAATGCTGTTAATATAAATGTACTGAAAAGCAGGGAAATAGCATTTCTGTAATCAGTTCCGGGCCTTTTTTCGGGGGCAGACAAAGGCTGCTGTTGGTCTCGTGCCTTCTAGAAATGCATGTTCATTGAAATGATGCAGCCTCCTGTTGCAGTATTTTTGCTGCGCGTCCCCTACGTTTCCGTGTCCCCAAGTGCTGATTGCCTAAAGAAAACAAAGAGCAGTGCCCCCTGTATGTCACTTACTGCCCTCATGCCCCTATGATGGAACAACGGGTTTGCATCCTAACAAGGCAGGTGTGCTGCCTGCCCGCCCTTCCGTCCTATTTTTGGGCGTGGCCGTCTATCTTCCGCCACAGTTCTCGGTACCGCGTTCTCCTTTGTTGCCGGCAGAAGGCACTGGAAGGTGGTGCTCAGGTGAGGGGTGCAGTCTGTCGTTTATCACCCTGTGTGCTTCTGATGCTGCGTTGCATAATGCCGCCATTGTAAGACATCCAACGTGAGATGGTTTACTGGGGAGGGAGGGAGGGGGGAATGGAAATTCCAGATGAATATTTTGACCTTGTCCACAATTCAGTCACTGCAGTTCAGCTGTATTTCTTAAATTGTCTCCATTGCTGTCATAACACACTGCAAGTCCTTGTAACCATGAAGCGACAGTACACGGATGTAAACATAAAATGCCTATAGAGAGCCGTTGCTGGTCTTAATAAAAGGTCTCATTCTTCATAATATAAAAAGCAATGCAGAGCACTAACACGACCAAGGATAGATTTGGCATGGGAACAGCATTGTTGTTGTCTCAAACATTCATGCCACATACATCTAAAATGTCCTTTACTGGTGGCTGATATGTCACTTATTTTGAAGGCATTGTACCATGTGTGTGAAACCGATACAATGTGAATAAAGGGCAGTATAAAATGACGCTGTCGAGTCTGCCAAAGGGGTATATGGGCACCCTGAAGTGATATTTATCATTTTAGCTCCTTCCATAGTGATATTTTTACATGAAAGCTATAAATTGAGAATTGTGACTGTGTAACAGCTGGAAGCATAAGTCCGCGCTTCGGGTTGTCGCTTTCGCCGGAACGTTACGTCGGCGAAGAGCGCGCTCTCCTACCTGGCCCGTCCGCACACTGACACACATGGGGGATTTGGTACTCTCGCTGCTCTACAGCGATGTCATATCTCTGGTGGAGAATGTCTTGTTTTTCCACTTATAATCAATGATTACAAGCAATGTATTATGACTAATAGATGGCAAAGCGATTGTTACGGTAAAAAAATAAATAAATATGTATGTGTATATATATATATATATATATATATATATATATTTATTTATTTATTTCTTGGAAATGATTTCCTACCCATTTACTTTAGCAGATATAGACAAATTGGCTGGAATTGCTGCTCTGATGCTCGTTCTTACTGACAGTCTCTGAAATTGTAATTTTCATAATGGATTTCAAATAGTAACGGGCCTTTCTTGTCCAAAATGAGGTCTGCCTTCCCGTTCTTTTCACGAAAGAGGGAAAAAAAATAGAATATGGTGGAATATTTGCGGCCCATCGATGGCCCACTCCCGTTTTCGCGGGCACTCGTTGGCGTCGGGGAGGGTGACCCCCTGCCATGATGTGCCACAATGCCGCCCCAAATGGGGTGGCCTGGAAAACCGAACAGTCACCCTGGTCGGCGTGTGATTGGCTGGGACAAAACCGAACCGTCACCATCTTTGGCGTGTGATTGGCTGGGACCAAACCGAACCGTCACCCTAGTCGGCGTGTGACTGGGACCAAAAAAAAAAAAAAACATGGGCTGCAGCAAAATGTGAGGTCCTGCCTCTGGGACTTAATGCACGTTGGAGGAATATGTAAGTTTTACTGTAATCATTTGTCACTGCTTTATGATTTATCATTCTCCCTACTTCTTCACCTCAACCGGATGTGGTGCAGCACTGTGTAAATCATTAGTGAATTAAAGATATGAGGGAAATTAACTTTTTTTCACAGTGGTGTGTGTGTGGCCCTACAGGTTCTAATCCTGCAGTCATCAGAATAATTTCACCACTGGGCCCTTGAGTATGGCCCCCAGTCTGACCCAGCTTTCTCAAAACATATGTTGCTTTGGATAAAAGCATCTGCTAAGTAAATTTTAAAAAGTAACCAAAATGTATTAAATTTGATTCTCTTCTGAGAATATCTGATGCAAAAACATTCCAGTCTTTATATTTTCTAAGCTGAAGATGTTTATCCTTAACTTTATTTTAAAGTATTGGCACCCTATTACTGTCAATTTTGTGAAAGACATGAAATGGACTTCTGAGGCTCTCTGCATGGCAGGAGTTGCGCATTTGCTGCGCTGGGGCAGCGCTGTACATTTGACCATGCCGTCTATGGGCTCGTGTTTTTCTGCCCGTTGTGAGTAGGGGAGCTCTGGCCTCCTTTATTGTGCCAGGCATTGCCCACAGACATTTAAAATACTTCCGTGAAGTAGACTGAGAATCCATTTCCAAGGGTACTTGGCTTTTTGCGTGACTTGAGTGACGAGTGAGAGAGGCCCGTCTCCGGCCCTTTCAGCCGCTCATTTTTTGACCCGGGTCCCATCCTTGTCGTGACGCCCGATGCCTGTTAATTGCACGTCCTGACATCTATGTACCGCCGCGTTAAATTAGCACAAGCCGATCGCTGAGCCGTCGTTTCCATTCCGCTGGGCCCGTCAACAGCAAAGGTAATCTCCAGCAGCTGGTGGCGAGCTACAGGCGTGCGAGAAAGCAGCCCCCCCTTCCCAACCCCTCCCGCACAGAACCGAATCCTTGTCGTGCATTTGTTTGGAACGCCGTCCTAGCCTTGAGGATGAAGTGCGAGCTAAGCATGGCCACAGTATATTGTTGCATGACTAATCTCCCTCTCCCATCTGCTGCTTAGGTCTGGACAAACAGCCCCACTCCAGCGTCATCTGGAGCCATATTGCACCAATCACAATATTTTGGCTCTTTTTTTTCCCAGTGCCAAACCGTAGCAGAATACTGACTGTTATGGCTGGTTCATCGCAGCGTTTTTTCTCCGACGTATTTATGCGCCCCGTGGACAAGAGAATAAATATCAGGGCATCACAGATTCTTCCTAAACCTATCCCCGAATCCATGCTAATCTTAAACCTATCCCCGAATCCATGCGAATCTTAAACCTATCCCAGAATCCATGCTAATCTTAAACCTATCCCCGAATCCATGCAAATCTTAAACCTATCCCCGAATCCATGCGAATCTTAAACCTATCCCCGAATCCATGCGAATCTTAACCTGATATGTAATCTTCAGATTACACAGGTTACATTCTTCAACGCACACTTTTTGCATATTTTCTTCTTTTTTTTGGAGCTTTGATCTAATTTGTGCCCACACAATGGCGTAAGATCTTGAATTACCTCAAGATCTTAAATCACTTAAATTTATCATAAATTTTTTTATTTTTTTTTTTGTCTGTTACTGTTAGACATTTAACTTTACATAAAAATGTGTTTTTTTACAATCATATTAATAGATTCTTACTTTCTCTCAGTGCTGCACACATTTTATTTGAGGTTTCTTTTGGACTGTGTTTAGTTAACAGGGAAATTAAGGCAGTTTGTTTCTGTTTCCACTCTGGTGTTTTGTAATTTTCGTCTGTGTAGTGAATGGCTATTTTTAGAGTTTGACACTGCAGGTCTACTTCTGACACATCTGGACGCACAGGCGGGTCGAACAGCGCCCCCCCTTACAGCTGCAGTAAAGGTTATCAGTTTTTTTTCACGTTGGGAGATTTCGGCATATGTTTTTGCTGAAATAATTTTGAAAACTGCTCATGTGGAATGAAAAGGCCGAAGTGCCAAGACACATTCCCATGTAGTACACGTGAATGGAAATGGATTTTCCCCCCGCAAACTACTTTATAATGAAGCAGTCATTTTGGTGTTTTTAGCTAACATTGATCTGATTAAGAGCTACTCATCAGAGTTCTTGAAAGTGCTTCCTGAGGTAGACAAAGGTTATTTTTGCCTGACTAAATCACTCGGGATTAAATTTACTCGTGTACAGTGATTAGTTTTGCAGCCTGCTGACTTTTTAAGATTTTCTTAAAAGTGTGCCAGTTCATTTTTGGCTCAATCACATTACTATAGCCAGATGTTATTATAGTACTGGTTATAAAGGTGACTGTCATTAGACTAAAACCCGAACAATTCATTCTCAGAAGTATTCTGCCTCCCCATCTTTGCTTCCTCGGGGAAAACTGAATTTGCTGAAGTGCCATAAGTAATGTGTACTAACACATCTCTCTGGTCACTTAATTTACGTGGTCACATCTCTGGGCTCTAAATAAAAGCCATTTACGATGTGGTGCTCTCCCATCCTCAGTGCTGTGGAAATGCTCCACGGCTGGGGAAACGAGCCCCTCCCGTACCAGAAAGTCATTGTTTTAAGGCCTCACGTGCCGTCCTGTCTAAGCACTCATATCCCGGTCACGTGACGCGGGGGAAACCACTTGTGGAGGGGTGGAGAGATGTCAGTGATGCTCAGGGGAGCGGGAGAGATGGATCTGCTCCGGTGTCATCGAAACCACCTGGTCCCAGGCACGGGGAATGTGCCCAGACAATGGCAGAGGTGCTAAATCCCGGGAATAGGCACTGACCGTTTGGCAATGCTTCCCGGTCCCCATTATCAGCAGAGGCCTGATCTAATGTGATACCCCGATCCAAACACGCTTAGCTGCGGAAGTCTACCTCCAGCTCTCGACAAGCTGTAAAAGGGGAAGGGAGAGGCCACCATGTTCCCGGGATGCAGATGGCAGCAGCCAAAGGACCACACTGCACGCGGCGCATTGCTGAGCTGGAAGTCATTACCAGTGATTACCAGCGTAGTTCGTTATTCGGCTAGGAAGGAGAGAGGACTGAGCTATTTAGTGGTTGGAATGGGCCCCCCCCCCTCATCAGTGTGCAAGTGAGTTCTGCAGTGTCAGCGTTCAGCACACAAAAACGGAATTCAGTTACCCCCCTCCACCCCCCCACTCTCCCGGAGTTTTTTTTTTCCCCAAACAGCTTGCTCCCCTCCCCCTCATGAGCTGACATTCTAGAAGAAACATATGCTGCTGGTCCCACTTTACAACAGCCTGGGCTGCATGAATAGGATCTTTCCTAAATAGGAAGGGGGTTGTGGGGGGGGGCAACAAGGGGAGGGAACTTCTAGTCCAGTTACTAAGTGCTGGAGGACTCTCCTATTTACAGGCCGTCTTTTGCCTTCTGCCTGTGCGGCCTTCACTTATCTGCAGACCCAAATCCATTGTTGATTTGAAGGCTTATTCATGTAAAGAAATGGCTATCTGGGCACTAGAATACTGTAGTATTCTGTACTTGCATAAGGACAACAGGGTAGTTTTGCTTGCGATTGAAAGCAGCACAGGTACAGGATGGGATTCAGATAGGGGTTTTATCGTGGGGCTCTTGGTTTCATTGTGCTCCATAAATCTTTGTGCAGCTAGACTCCCCCACCCCAAACATGAATTCATCCAGATTTAAGAGGCTGTTTGACAACCCTGACAGGCTGCAGTGGAATTGACCATATTGACAAAGGCTTTTACAGTAATAGAGAAAAAATAGTTTGCGTCTGAGGTGCCGGCTGTTTGGGATTAATGATTTAAGGCCGTTGCCACATGAGGCCTCAGCTTGTGCTCTCCCCCCTGATTTCACCTGGCTATCCATCCCGCGTTCTTCATTTCTTTGAATCTTTAGTAAGAGAGAAATTCTCACTAAGTATAAGAATGCAGTTTAATCCAGAGAGATGACAAAAGACGCTCACTTACGGCACAAGCATTTCACGAGAACAAACTTATTTATTTTTCCCTCAGATCAGCCGGGAACAAACACCTTCTGAAGAAAAATGTAATATTTTCCTGGAAAATGAGACCATTGTATATATATTTTTTTTTTTAAGTGAAATTTTTCGATTTAGGAGTAGCACTCACGAAAATTACCACGATGACCTCTGACGAGATCTGCGGATGAGCCAAATCTCTGTAGGATCAGCTGAATGTGGCAGCTTCCCCTGTGTGGCGTTGTCCGGCCTGCTACTGACCACTGGGAGCCAGAAGCTAGGTGCAGCGCTCCAAGCAGATGTGTGTGTCCTGGCGGGTGACACGGCTTTTGTTTGTCTGTTGCCACTTCCAGGTTTCTCCCTAGTCGGCTCCAGGCTACGGCTTGGAGGAGCAAACCGCCACCATTGATCCCAGCAGCTGGAGCGGCAGCGAGAGTCCTGCCGAGGACATCGAGAGGATGAGCGACTCTGCCGACAAACCCATGGACAATGACGCCGAGGGCGTCTGGAGCCCGGACATCGAGCAGAGCTTCCAGGAGGCTCTGGCCATCTACCCCCCTTGTGGACGCAGGAAGATCATCCTCTCCGACGAAGGCAAGATGTACGGTGAGTTTGGGGGGGCGTCACTGCATATGTCCCTGTGACCCCCCTTCTCTCCACATGCTAATACACTTGCCTCCAAACTGGGACTTTTTCACCTCTCTAACCTCGCTACGTGACATCACCACAAGCAGAAGAATGCCCCGTGTGTGGCACAGAGTGCCCGATTGTGCGGCCTTTTGCGGGTCCCCTGCAAGAATTTAGCGCGTTTAGGCATAAAGAGAGTGTAAATAAGCCTGCGCGCGCGGACGAACGTTACCCGGCGGCTCTGTGTCGCGCGAGGCAAAACAAAAGCTCGCAGGCCGTACAAATCTCGGCGTATACGAGCAGAAGAAACAATGTATGGGTAGAAACAGGCCCTGAAGGGAAAAAAAAAAACAAAGTATGTGTGTTGATGGCGGTAATGCTAGAGAAATTGCTAATCAGGAATTCATGGCTAAGGCAGGGGCTCTACTGGCGGGAGTCGCGCATTAATGCCTTGCTCTGGAGAAGTAGGAGTCTACAAGTAAAGCAGCATGAACTATTAGTCGGGAGCAGATGGTACAGCGGCCGCCACCAGCTGTGCCCCTCCCCCATTCCTGGCAGGGTGATGTAATGGAAACAAGGAATATTTTCTTTCTGTGGCGTTGGAGTCTCTCACAGCCTGTCAGTGTCAAATGAAAGCACAAAGAGCCCTCGGGGCATTCATTTGCAGCTGTCATGTGACCCCTCTGGCCAAATGAAATGTAAAGTCTGGGAGCAGCAGTGAGGCCTCTCAGCTGCTGGTACAAAGGGATTTCAGAGTGCAGATTCCCCCCGCGGACCGCGGGCGCTGGAGGAGCGCGCCAGCTCCCTGCTCCGGAGTGAAGTACTTCAAATTGGTCCGCCCGGCCAGTTTCGGGCGATCGCCTTTGAGGACAGGGCCTCGTCGGTGTTTGAGAGAGATCCTGCCATCAAATGCAAACTGTCCCGTGACCAGAATAAGAGGGAACAGATGAAATTTTTTTTTTTAATTATCAAACGTACCTTTAGGGGTTATTAGAGTGCACATGGTTGAAATGACTTTAAGGCCTTGTTTTTAATCCAGTATGCCTTTTTACCCACTCATTTGTTAGGCCTGTTTGTTTGTTTTCAGTGGGTCGGGTATTACTGGTTTTAGATGGGAATGGCTTCCTGTTGCAACTCAGGAATGGAATTTAAAATTTTTTTTTATTTTATGTGTTTTTATTTTATCTTTTAAGAATTATTTAGCATTAATTGGTTTTGGGTTTTTTTTTTTTCTTTCTCCAAAAATGAATGTTAAGTGAATATTTTCAATAGGTATATTAGTACACCGGAGAAGAATAGAAGAATTCGTCATGCAATTTGTTTTGGTGTGATTCTGATTTGTCTGTGTATACAGTTTCTTTCTACACAAACCTGATGTGGAAACAATAGTTTAGTTTCTAAAGGAAGGATATCTGGAGCAAAGTTTATCAGCAGAAAGCGACAGGCGTTGGGCTTTGTCGTTTGATTGTGCTGAGCCCTTGTCTGGCCATTCGCCACGGTCAGGGGTCAGTCTTAGAAGATGCACGGGGTGTCCGATCGCAGATTTACCAAACTCTTTTTGTAATCCCAGTAAGGCAGAAAGGGCTATTTCAGAGAAACCTGAATTTGTCACCATCCATTTTCAGCAGTATTTGTAACTCTTTGTCGTGTGTGCCAGTAAAATAAAAATTTTTATTTGTTTATTTTTAGAAATCTCATTATCTTGTAGTAGCTAATGTCTGAAATGAACATTTTTTGTTTGTGAGCATAAACAGTTAATCTGTAACCAGTGAGCAAACGGTGCTGCTCAGCATATTTGACGTGCAGTAAGAGAGGCTGTAGGACTTACGTGAGGCGAATTTCTGCATTTTCTTTGTGATTTGTTTATAAAACTAAAGGCTGTTTTGGACCCAAGCATAGGATCTAACCAAGCGGTCTCGGCAGGGGCTGCTCACTGTGCCTCAGAAAATGGGGGAATGGGTGTGTGTGACTCTCAGCAGAAAGAGAGGCTTGAAAGGGACTTTGAGGGGAAGTATTTGGGCGGCACAACATCCCCCCCCCCCCCTTTTTTTGAAACAAGGTCCCCCGGCTGGCTGGAGAGGCGAGCCGGGCAAATTGGAGCGGCGTCCGGCCCACTCCGAGTGGAGGCTGGGCCTGTTGTCGGGCACACCAGCTGTCACTGGGTCCTAGTGCCAAACCTGTTCCACCATGAACTGTAACTCAAACATCCACTAGGGCTGGCTGGAATTGCTTGAATTATTCAGGGCATTTTTTTGTCAGCCACTTCCCATCTGCGCAAGATTTAGCTTTGTGTCTTTAAATCGCCAACAATTCCCTTCTTCCCCCCTGTGTTATATAAGCGTTATGCAGCACGTGCTTAAATCAGTCTGGGAAAATGGGCTGCTGTCCTGCTGTTAACTCATTTATTACACTTTTACAAACTATGGTTGTGTACTTGATTCAGGGGAACTTTCATGCTAGCAGTGTCTTTCGTGTATTGTGTGTATAAAGATGCTATTCTTTTGGTATATATTTAGTGGCCTAATATGATGACTTAATTGTGCGCATAATTGTCTGTTAATTTTTAAATGCTTCTTTAAATTGCGTGTTTAAAAAGTCAGTTTAAGCAGTTTTAAATATACCCAGCTAATCAGTGTATTACACTCAAGATTAAGGGCATTTCTAAGAATACCCTAATTCTCTCCTTTGCACGGTCACCATCAAAGGGCCATACTTTCCTTTAATAGCTCTTGTTTTTCCTATTTATAATTATGCGGTGCTGATTATTGATTTTGTCTGGGTTTCCGCCATCTAATTCCGAGCAATTTTATATATGTGGGGTTACTGTCCTGCCTGAGAATATCTGACGTGGATGGGGATTGCATTAAATGATGATTTTAATTTTGGTCTGGAGTATTTATTGGGAAAACTGTGTTTCTCTGCATGAAATGTGAATATCTGCCAAACGGACTCATGTTTTATTCATACCATCTCTAAACTGGGGAAATATTGTCAGTGGCCTCGGGTATTTTTCATTTAAAAAGTTATATTTGTTGTACTCTTCAAATTTCTGAATTCCATATATACATAGTTCTATAAAATATATTGGGTGTGATGGTCTACAAACTCAAATTACAGATAATCTCCATTAAATTTACTTGAGAGGGCCTTGATGCATTGGTAATCTTTTTAACATATTATAACCAAAAATGGGAGCATTCTGATGTAGCCTAAATTTAAGCTAAAGCGTTAAAGTTTATAATGTAAATATTTCCGCAGTGCAGTTGTGAGCAAGCTTGCTCTCAGGAGTATGGATCTGAGCATGTGTGCACGGCTTCTCAGCAGAGGCCTGCCTGCATTACCGGCTCCCAGAGGTATTGCCCACCTGTTGCATCTCAGTCTCGCACAAAGCATTTTGTTTGCAGCCTATGTGCACCATGATATTTAATTTGGCCAGAATATTATAGTATCATAAAGCACTTGCTGGCAGGACATCCTGACAAAGCGGGCAAGAAGTTTAGAACCGGCTTCCGTGATTCTGCGAGTTATCACAGTGTCAGTCTGTATTTTAAGAGGTACGACTGATGGCTGGGAGGCAGACCCTCGCGTGCCTGCCTGCTTGGTGGTCTGCACGGCGCCTCTCTGAATAAGCCGTGAACGCACACTTCTTACAGCGG
The DNA here is from genome assembly GCA_026774425.1 of Petrocephalus zakoni. Lineage (NCBI taxonomy): Eukaryota > Metazoa > Chordata > Actinopteri > Osteoglossiformes > Mormyridae > Petrocephalus > Petrocephalus zakoni. Next base: position 15,068,891 of record JAODKN010000008.1, on the reverse strand, counting down.
ACGCGCAGGTATTTCTGTAGCGAGGGGAGCCGGGAGCGCGCGGGACGCTGCACATAGCTCGCGATGAAAGATGGCGTTCTGAGTGCCCTTAAAGCCCTTTGTTCCCATGGCTGAATGCAGTTAATTAGCAACAGTCTCTATAGCAACTGCCTCTCGGTTCAAAACAATTTCTAATTTTTGCAGCTTAGCTTATCATACTGTTTACCTGAAGAGCTTTTTGGTGCTTTGAGTCTCATTGGGGCTGGCATCATGCCTAGTCTTAGAGGTTCATTGTGAGGGAGATGAAAAACAAGACGGCGAAGGCATTGTAAATAGCACCCGGCTGCGATGCTCTCTGAAGAGGAGGAAAGGGAGAGCCAGGAGGAAGTGGCATCGCCCTGGTAAAAAGCACAAGACTGATTACTTACATAAATCACCTGCCGCACTGCTGTTCTTTATCTACCTCTGTGTAATTAAATTCCCTCCAGACTATGTATGCGTGTACACGTGACTGCGGCCCTTTCATACTGGGCAGTGCCGTGCCGATATGTGTCAGAATGAACAGCTCTTGGAGATTTGATAGCCGAATTGATAGCGGTCCTCCTCCACGGGGGCATCCTGTTGCGTGTGCTGATTTTTTTATTTTTGCAGCTTTGATGACTTTTTATCTAGTATTGGTGATTCTTTGCACCATCTCTGACACAGTAAAAATCATATGCTTTTACAGTGCTTTGTATTTTTTTTATTTACCAGATTCCCAGGATATTTGAGAGATTTGTAATTGTACGGATCATCTATACTTCTTACCTTAGAATTGAAATGTTATTCAAACAAATTTTGAGCAAACGACACCTGAGAATTTTTGAGGTCTTTGCGGAATTATTTAGCCAACTAGTGGCCTGTTTAATTAACTACATTAGTGCATGAGGAAAATGTACATGGGGAATGGTCTGCAGGTTCATTAGAGGTCAGCTGAATCTTCTTGCATGCTGTGGAGGTGTCTGTCTGTGTGGTTTATGGTATAGAAGCGAGAGCTCTTATTGCTACACTGCTGGTGCCTGAACACCCATTCAGGGTATCTGTAGTTAAATCCTGCCCCCACTACTGAGAGCGTTGGGAGTGTAATTCTGGGTGGAGCCAGCCTGTGTTCGCCTGCGGGCCATCCGCCCATGGGGGGCATGGTGTACTGTGACAAGCAAGTGTAAACTGCTGCACGCCCCATGTTTATTGCAGGATTAGTAACAGACGCGTGCCCCCGCAGCAGATTGGAAGCGGTTATTTGCCTCGCCATTCGCCATTGGCTCGCTCGCCGTTTTGACCGAAGGGCTGTTCCATGCTGCAGATGTGTGTGTGTGTGTGTGTGTGTGTGTGTGTGGGGTGGAGGGTGGGGGGGTAGAGGCTGGAAGTGGGAGCCACTTGCTTTGCAGGGAGGCCAAGGGGAAGATGGGGCCCAATCAGCGAGCCCCATCTCGCCTCGCCTGGCTTCCCATATCCGTCAGCTGGCTCCTGCGCATCAGCACTACTGGGGGCCCGATGTGTCTGGGGGGAGAGAGACACGGACCTGGCTTCTGTTATAAAGCAGGAAGATGTGTACGCGTATGTGCATATCAGTGTATAAGGCTTATTTCATAAAACTACATAAAGATGCATTCTAACAGAGTTCAAATGAATGCATAGACGTATATTTCCTTCTATGTACGTTTACACCTCATTTTTTTTCTTAATTTTTAACAATACCCAGAATGTTACGGAGTTTTACCGACCCATACGCTTTAAAAATAAAGTAGAACATTAATGGTAGCCTTATAAAAGCTACAGCCATTAAAACGCCGCGATAATCGTGTCACATTTCTGCCGGGGCCTTCTCCTTCTCGAAGCACTGAGTCACTCCGTGCTCTGAAATGAACCATTTTCTCGCAGCGATGGTTCCGGGGCGGCTCTTCCAGTATGAGGGCCTGTGAGGATATGACCTGAATCCTCATTGTTCAATAGAGCCGACGTGAGATTATGGGCAGACCTGTCATCTCCATGCAGTCGCACGGAGGCAAATGAAAAGCAACGGGGTTCTGCAAATGTGTTAAGTTTTCGCTGTACGCGAGTGCCCTCCGTCTGATGAGCGAAATCTATGTATTTACGGTTTAAGGCGGGGGTGAGGGGCGGGGGGAGATTCTCTTACTGCACCGTTCCTTGGAGCTGTGCCCTTATGTCCAGGACAAACCACTTCACTCATTAGCTGAAGGGGGCG
>JAODKN010000008.1:15032530-15048144 GCA_026774425.1 Petrocephalus zakoni | reverse complement strand
TGGCCTCCATGTCGTCAGCCCAGATCGTCTCTGCCACCGCCATCCACAACAAGCTGGGCCTGCCGGGCATCCCACGTCCAGCCTTTCCTGGGGCCCCTGGGGTAAGGGCCCCGCCGTAACCAGCCAGGCTGCCGTCAAGGGCCCAAATCTCATTATACGTGGATATTCGTCAGCGCTCATGTTCGACAGGCGTGCGGGGGGGGGGGGGGGGCGATTTAGTGGTGTTGTGGGTGCTCGCCTGTGTGCTTTTTGTCACTTTGACAGTTAGTTATGAACTCCCATGGCAGACCTTTAAAGGTAGCAGCAGACTGGGGATGCAGGCGACCTGGGTTTGCCTGGCCATTTATCTATCTCTCTTCTAGTTTTGGCAGGGAATGATATCGACAAGCCAGCCTGGATCGTCACAAGAGTGAGTACTGTAGGATTTCTGGAACACAAACGACACCCCCCTGTCCTTCTCTGTCTTACATGCCAGCCTTTCATCCCCCTCTGGGATCAGTGGTACAGGAATTTGTGTTACACACATACAGAAAAACAAGGTGTGCAAGAAAATAAATACCATGAATCTGTTTCCTCTTCATTTCTGGTGTAACCTCCCTAGCAGTGTCCTCAGTGTGACCTTTTAAACTATTTTAAGTGTTATTTTTTTTCTTGTTCCCTTTCCTCAGCATTAAACCATTTGCCCAGCAAGCTTACCCAATACAGCCAGCCGTAACAACGCCCATTTCAGGTAAAGGGCTCAGAGATAAATATTAATCCACATTTTTTGGTTGTTTGAGTCATAAAGTTTATATCCTCTATGCAGTATTAAAATCTTCTATGCTCCATATGTTTAATAAAATGAAATATTTTGGTTTTTCACTGTTGGTTTTGCCTTCCTCTTACATAAAATAAATAATATTAATTATTTATTAATATTAACATTAATAAAATAAATTTCAAGATTTGAGAGTCTGTCAGAACACTTAAGTCAGCTCCACTATGTAATGAAAGTTTTACTTAAGTCTTACTCCTTCTGTTAAACGTAAAGTAACACAAAACACAGATCAGAAGTACAGGTTAAGGTACAGTAACACAATAGATACAATTACGTTTGTAGTTTTGAGGGTTATTTTAAAAAAGTGTCTGCATCATGTGGTGTGGACGGAGTCTTTATTGGTGTTTTCTAACTGCAGGGTATGAGCCCCCAAGTGCCCCGGCCCCCACCGTCCCAGCCTGGCACGGCCGCTCCATCGGCACTTCCAAGCTCCGGCTGGTGGAGTTCTCCGCCTTCCTGGAACAGCAGCGGGACCCGGACTCGGTGAGTTCCCACTCCCCCATCTAAAGCACCAGCCAAGTCTGTTGTGCAGAACGTAAACCTGGCTCTTGTTCAACACCCAGAGGGCTTCCTCCAAGACACAGAGCCATACAAAGAGTCCATCTTTCAATAGTGTTTCTCTTACTGTTTCTGTCGCATTCATCGCTGTTTGAGCCATCACTCTAAATCTTTTACATATACAAAGAAAGGCAGAGAAACCTTCACTGGCACAAAAAAGCCTCATATATCAGCGACCCTGAACTAATTTTCGAAAAGTGGTTACACATATTTTATTATTTGCCCTGAACAGGGTTTATCTGTCATGGTTTGACTGCATTCCTAAGTGATTTTATCTGTCTATTGATATAGCATGACAAGAGTCATTTGTCTTACATTGTGTAGAATATCTGTAATGGTCGCGTCTGGTGAAAGCTAAGCCACTGCTGGTGCACGGGACGCCGTTACCGAGCGCGGGCGTGACAATGGCTCTGAATCCACGCTAATAATGAAATCAGACAGATGTCGTGGTTCCTGTAGCCCTTAGTAAGACTTCAGTCAGCCGCCACGCATCGAGCAGGCTTGTTTCTAACGCGATTTCCCTTTCCTGTCCAGTACAACAAGCATCTCTTTGTGCACATCGGACAGACGAATCACTCCTACAACGACGCCCTGCTGGAGTCAGTGGATATTCGTCAGATTTATGATAAATTCCCCGAAAAGAAGGGTGGTTTGAAGGAGCTCTTTGGCAAAGGCCCGCAGAATTCCTTTTTCCTTGTAAAGTTTTGGGTGAGTCCTAATGCCACGGAGATGCTGCATTGATCTACTGACTAAATCACTCTTTTTTAAAACTGTTTGGGCACACACACACACACACAGACTGTGTGTCATTGTTTGACTAGCTGCTGGGTGTGTATGTGTGTGTGTGTGTGTGTGTGTGTGTCTGCATGTGGGTGTATGTGCGTGTGTGTGTGTGTGTGTGTGGATGTTGCAGAGACAGGCCTGGAAGGCCCCAGCTTAGGCCTCAGTGGGCTTGGCTCTTTGAGCCGTTCAGGCTTTATTGAGGCTTTGTTTGAACACCTGCCTGCTGTCTGAAAGGTGCAAGGGATTATGGGAGGGAGGGAGCGCCCATTGCCCTCTGCTGATGGAGACACACAGCGCTGTTAGCACCTTTGTTCCTCTCCGTGTTTGAATATTTACTGTACTCTACAGTGGGATAATGTCATCCAAAGGCTTTTCAGATGTACATTCAGGACTTCTTTTTTTTCAGAGGATGGGTAATTCCTTTAGAAGAACGTTTTCTAAAGCATTTTTAAATTTAAGGAATGCTGGAAAAGTTGTCTAAGACGAAAATGACTGCTTCTGCCTGAGATAGAAAAGCTGCAAATCATTTACACAAAAAGCACAAGGATTGAAATCCTTTTTTGTAATAGTTTATGTGTAAGAGCATTGTTTTGTATTTTATTTATCTAATAAAGTTGACAGTTTCGTGGGACATATATACACACAGACATTAATTTCCGTCATAACGAGCATGTTGTTTTTAAGCGGGACTTCGAAGAATGCTCAGTGCCGTTTAATTTGTGCCCATAAAATGTGTGCCGCCATGTTTGATAACTGAGAGCATGAGAACTCACGATCAAAGCCTCTGCCAATTCTCCTCAATATTTCAAAACAATGGGGTGACCCAGTGGACTGCTAATGGCTGTTTAAACACCGCATCCGTTTACCGAAATGCAAAATGCTAGCCAACAGCCGCCGACAAAGTAGGCCTCATCACAGCCAGAACGAGCCTTTTCAAATTCTTTTGAAGTGCCGAGCGGATCTGAATTTCAAATGAAATGCGGAATCTGCACAATAATACCCCACAGAATATTATATCAGAATATAACTGGCTGTCTTAATGAAGGAGCAGAATGCTGGACACTGATATTTGCTCTTTTATTGAGATAATGAACACCATGTTCATGGCCCCCGAGTTTCCTAATAGGAGTATCTCATTCTTAGCAAGTACAAAATCACCTTTTAGCAAAATGACACTCAGTCTCTCCGTGTAGATGTATTTATTTTTTTCTCACTTATCGTATCTTAGCCATCCGAGTGTGGCTGGGAAATGCGTGACAGCCTGCCTATTTATACCAGGGTGAATTTAATTTCCAGAATCATAAGAAGTTGTTTCAAAGTTTCCCGTATTGTGTGGAGAGGAGATTTGAAAGCTGTTGCACTTCAGTTACACATAAGAGGCAGCAGCTCAGCAGCAGTGTTCAATTAAGCCCATTTTCTTCAGGAACTAATCATTTTAAGTGGTAAAATTCTGACCTGGTCTTCTGTTATTTTTTAGTTTTGTGTATATTGATATATTACTAGTTGCCTCTAGAGGGCGCATTTGTTCAGCACATTTTCTGATCCTCAGCAAACCTTTTAGAGATGGCATTATTGTAGTTTTAGATCCCTTCAGTAGTCATGTTTACTTGAGGAAAAACTGCACTTTTGAGCTACTTTTTTGAACAGCCCTGTGGATTGGGTCTATATCGTCTGTCATGTCTGTGTGCCCACAGGCCGACTTGAACTGTAATATCCAGGATGACACAGGGGCCTTCTACGGGGTAACCAGCCAGTACGAGAGTTCCGAGAACATGACAATCACCTGCTCCACAAAGGTGTGCTCTTTTGGCAAGCAGGTAGTGGAGAAGGTGGAGGTGAGCAGCTGAATGCACCGCACTCTGAGCACTCACAGTAACAGTAATGTTTACTAATCAGGCAAGGAAATGCTTAAATGTATCAGTGTTGTGCTAATGCTGGTCTATGGCTGTTAGGGCGACGTGCTTGGGAACCCTTTCTTAACTTTCGAAAAATTATTCTACATTCTATGTAAAGTTTTGTAGAAAATGTCTGTTGTGAATAATCTCTGAAACCTAGACATTCGACTTGCCTGAGATCTTTTGGGAAAATTTCAGATTACTGAAATTATAAATGCATCTTTAAAAAAATGTAAGTAATTATAATTTAGTATATCCATTGGCCTTTTGAGGGCCCATGTGAATGCTTTTATTTTTCGCCACGCCTCTCCCTAGACTGAGTATGCGCGCTTTGAGAACGGACGCTTCGTGTACAGAATAAGCCGGTCACCCATGTGTGAATACATGATCAACTTCATCCACAAGCTGAAGCACCTGCCAGAAAAGTACATGATGAACAGTGTTCTGGAGAACTTCACCATACTGCTGGTAAGCAAGCACTGTCTTGGTAGTGGACTAGTTACAGGTAAATATCAGGTAATTATCCTCATTAGTTAACTATGTGTAATTGTTATCGAAAAGTATAACATGTCCTGATCATTCTGATCTCTCGCTGGAGTAATCTAGGTAATCTAGGTTAGGGGTACCACACATCCTCTGGGCTCTTGAACCAATACCCTACTGGTTACTACTGCATTAGCCACTATACTACCTGCTGCTTTGTGTCTATATCTGCAGCAGGCCTGAGAAAGGAGGCCTGATGTACAGAATTCACACTGGTACAAGCCCTATTCCTATAGCTGGAGCAGGCCTGAGAAAGGAGGCCTGATGTACAGAATTTACACTGGTACAAGCCCTATTCCTATAGCTGGAGCAGACCTGAGAAAGGAGGCCTGATGTACAGAATTTACAAATATTCACTTTGGGGCTCCCCGCCTCCTTCACCTGTGTCAAAAACTAAATAAATGGCTAGTGAGTAGATTCAGAAGTTTGTATGATTAGCAGAGCATATGGTTGCAGAATATTATACATAATGAATGCAGTTACAGTATTTAAAAATTGTCTAGTGACTGTTTGTGGCCAGCAGGGGGCGACACACCTATGCATGGTTTGAGTGGTGGTGATCACCGGCGCAGCCTGTGAGGGAAAGAAGCTAGCTTATTATACCGTGCTATACCCCTGCACGACCCCCCCCCAGCATGTCCGCCCGGGCGCGTAACGCAGATCCCTGTCCCCCTCGGCCGCAGGTGGTGACAAACAGAGACACGCAGGAGACGCTGCTGTGCATGGCGTGCGTGTTCGAGGTCTCGAACAGCGAGCACGGGGCCCAGCATCACATCTACCGGCTGGTGAAGGAATGAGAAACCAATTGCCTTTTGCAGAAACACCTTTCACTCACAGACTGAAAACCTCACCAACAGTGGCAGTGCCTCTAATTCGAAATCAGACCCAGATTGCTTTTTCGGTCACATTTGGGTGAAGCCTATTATTATTATTATTATTATTATCATTATTATTATTATTATTAGACTTAATGTATATGTGTATGACTGCAGCTGTGGATTGCGGTACAGTTGTATTATGTTTTGATACAAAAGTTCATTTTAATGGATGACTAGTCAATGTTTGTAGGAAGATGTGTATATATCAGTGGCAGTGCATAACGGAAGACAGAATTCTCTGTTGGATTAAATTTGGGCATCGGAATAATTTTCCTTTTGTTTTCATATTGTAATGTCAAATAAGAAAAAAAAAATAACAAAGAATAGTAGCTTTGTTTTCATGGGTTATGTAAACTACATTATATGTATTTTGAGTGTGTATTTGTGTGGTTGCTTGTGTGTTTGTATATATGTATATACATACACACACACATACATTTTCCAAAGAAAAGTATTTGAAATATATAATTTTTTTCGATAAGTACATTTACAAGTGAAAGCTATTTAGAATGAAAGATTGTGAATAATTATCACAACAAGGACACTACACAACATTTTTAGCGTTCAGGGAGTTAAGAGACCCCAGAAAAGTTAAGTAAAATGCTCCACATCACTGAGTCAGGTGACATGCTTACAAAAGAGTGATTGCACTGTGATATTATCTATATATTTATGGCATAAGCATGTCTGTCTCGGCCCAAGCCCAGGCAACACTTACATTGCAATAAGAAACTTATTGAACTTACCCCTTTAAATTATCCTGTGCTGTGCAAATGTTTTGTTTTTTTTTCTTCCCCACTCGTGAACGGGAAACGGAGAAAAAGGTCTTTAAGAACATAACGCAAGAGACAAGAGCACTGCTTTGGAGTTGAATGTCACCTTGTCCTAAGCACTTGGGTTTTCTGGTAGGACATGCCTTACTGAGGTTAGCTGTTTTTGCCTTCTAGAGTATAGACAGAAGAAATGTATGCGTTAGGAGACAGGGGCTTACATCTATAGGAATAGCAGGAAAATGGGAAACCATGTGATTTTAGTGGCTGTCATTTTTTGTGTAATTCCAGAACAAGCTATACCTTTGGCCACTTTTTTATTTTTTATTTTTTCCTTTTTTGTTGTTATATAAGAAATCCTATCCAGTGTCAGTCGGTTGCTGCCTTTACATACTCAAATCCTATAAAATCTGTGGCCTACGTTATTAGTTTTCTACAACTCTGAGCCTTAAACGTGGTGGTGTGAATTCCAAAAGATGCCATTAAAGCTGTGAGCTCTTTCCTAAGCTGGAAGACTTTCTTGTTATCATAGCATGTGGGACTTTTTACAGTAGAGAACTGCCAAAGTATAACAGTATACAGTGCCTTAGTGTCTGTTGTATCGCGAGACGTCATTTCTCTGTCGGGACACATCTTCTCATTTCTGAAACAAGATCAGTTTTTGTGAATAAGAAACATACTTTTCTTTTAAACAGATGCCAATCTCAAGCATACTTTATCAAAGTAAAAAAAATATATATCTAAATTTTTTCAACATCTGATCATAATATGACTATCATGCGATTTATTTTTCAGAGTAAAACAATATATACAATACTGATTCTTGCCTTTCCTGCTCGAAAAAACCAAAAATGTATAGAGATTTCCTAGATCTCAGATAATTTCCTGCACTGTAGCATGAAGGTGCCTTTTGGTTTGGAATCTCCAGCTTAGAAAAGACAAAAAATACTGAATCACTAATTGTAGCAAAACCAAAAAAGAGAGAAAAAAACTATATGGGGAAAACCTGATCACCACATTGCCTTTTTAGGTTTTGTAATAAATTAAGGAACATGCGTTTCAATGGAGATGGAAAGATGATTTATTACAGCAACAATTTGGTATACATTAAAATGGAAAGCATGCATGCGTATTATAATGGTGATGGCTCCTTAGCCGCATTCATAAGCAGGAAAACAATTTAGCAGAATTTTTTAACTGTGCTGCTGACACCGTTTTCTGAACTATAAGAAGTACAGTGATTATTGGTTTAATTAGTATTAACTGCCTTGGACCTCTAATTGTCCCGCTAAAGTAAATGGGAAAAGTACTGAACTCACAAGAATCACCGGTTTTGGGTTAAAACTGCACTCGATACGTAACTTGATTGCATAGACACTGCTGTTAAGGGTTGCTACCCAATGTTGAACACTACAGATAAACTTTTTATATACTTATTTTAAAAAAACAGAATAGCCAACCACGTTTGGCCTGGATGAGTTCTGTGTTGCAGTGCTGAAATGGAGATCTTCAGGGGGTAGACACCAGGGTGAATGTTACGTGACTGTTAGAATACACACTAACTTACATGCAACTGACAGAATGGAGATTGATTCCCGAGCTGCTAGTTAATCACTTCTGAAATAACAAATTTTGTTTTCCTAGGTGCCAGAAGGAACCCCTGTCCTTATTATTATTATTATTATTATTATTATTATTACTATTATTATTATTTTTCCGGATCTTGTTCAGCTACACAAGTCTTTGGCTGGCATGTCAGTTCCTCAGTTTTAGAGATTCAGAATAATATCATCAGTGGTCTCACACAATGGCAATGGTTTTAGAGCAACCTAACTCAATAGAGAACGGATCCAAACTGTGTTAGTGTGGCGCGTTGCCATGTGCCTAAAGTGGACTATGGCGTTCTGTATCATTTACAATCACATAGACTTTGTGTAACCTCCTCTTTGGTGTATGACCGCTGTCCTGCCCTGTGTGCTTTATGAGTAACTTAATGAGGTAAACTCACTTCCTGTTTTATTGTGCTACATGTATGCAACAGTTTTTTGTGATGACTTCATTATTCTCTGGACTCAGTGGTTATACTGCCGCTGCTGCACTGCTGGTACATTTGTCAAGTCAGTTCCATTTAGAAACCTCTTGGGATTACGCTACTTTCAGTGGACATAAAATGTTATGACCTTTTACATAATGAATGTTTAGATGATGTTTTAATGATATGGACACTACATGAGGACGTCTATGGGAATTTTGGCGCAAACATATCAGCAGTTTAGCTCTCGTCTGTATTTGTCTGTTTGTTGGTACTGGTACCTTCTGTTTATGGCCATTCTCAATGTTGGCTTTAAAGTGAACTTCTTAAGCTCAGTATCATGAAAACTATTGGGATTGTGTGCAGATTTTAAAGGTGCTTTGTATAAAGAAAAATCCATGTATCCTGGCTTATCTCGGCACAAAAGTGTGTGAAACCTTTACTATCCATAACGAGGGTAAGAGGGGCAAGAAATGGCAAAAGAAACTTGCTTAGTGTGTGTGTGTGTTCATTACTGCAGATGGTCTCGTCTTTGCTCCGTAACATTTTGATGCCTTCTTGATAAAGTGGTAGATATTTTGTAGCTTTCTAGAAAATTTGTATGCAGATAATATCAAATGGAAATAAATGATAAAAGTGTCGTCTCGTGTTTGATTACATGTCAAGGCACTTGCGTGTGTTTGTGTATGTAATGAAATGACTATGCAGCACATTTAAGCTTAAATGAAATGCCTCCCTGCCCTAGAGTTCATTTCAGTAATCGCATCCTAGTCACTGTTAATACAAACTGTCCTGCAGCAAAAACAACGAAGATTTTCTTACAAACGAAAACGGCACTAATCAGTATAATTAATTTACTTAAAATTAAATTCCGCTTTAAAATTTAGGCATACTTCATTCACCAGGCAGCAGGACGCTATTGTTCGTGAAACATGAGATTTAAGGCCAAAAATGTGTGACTTAAAACCCATGAAAGAGGCAGCTTTACAACTGACTGAAAAGTTTACCCTACCTTATAAATCTCCTTATTAAACTGTAAAGTAATACATACAAAATATATACATGATTATAGAAAGGTCGGCATACTGTACGTGTGAAAGCATTGTAAAGTCACATTACACGGCCCCGGGCAGCTGTCAGTAAGCAGGGCGCACCGCGTCCAGGAGCGGCCGGGCTGCCCGCTGACACTCGGACGCCTATGTAAGTAACTGAATAACGGTGGTTAGAAGAGTGGCTCCGTGTACTTATCGGTCTCTTTCACGGGCCTGTCAGTTTCATGCTGTGCGAACGCTACTTATCAAGTATCAAAATTATGAAATCCGACTCGGGTGAGAAGACACGATTGCTAGTAGGACACAGTATAGAGTCATGCACAGCGCACCATCCCATCGCAACATTGATGATGGTTTTCAGCAACAGGTTACGATTCCTTCGGCGACGGCCGACTGCACACATTCCGCAGTGGACGCAGGATTAAGGTAAAGGTTTTTAAATGTGGTCATTCGACATGGTATAGTAGAGTTCTGTCTTCACTGAGTGACATTGTTACAGTTCAGGTTCATGAACGCAAACATACTTCTTTGAAAGTGTATTTGCTGCAGCCTAATTTGGTTCCATTTCGACATCGGTTATTTTATATTCTTTTGGACTGAGTCAACTTTGAAATATGCTTACAAGAAGATGAATATACATATCCACGTCTAGCAGTTTTGAATCGAATTGAATTAGAAAGCAAAATACTTTAAATTAATGGACTATATTAAAACACCAGATGGTTATTAATGAAACCTAAAAAATGGCCTAATGCAAAATTTCTTGTGTTTCGCAGTTTTTACGTAAGAGTTTAAGTATCTGGAGGAAAATTAAATACATCCAGCTGGATTATTGTTGCGTGAATTTACGCAGACGAATGTGAATAAAAAATCTACCACCATGGTATTCTCTCATTGAGCACAAGAGGGAGCCATCGTCAAATTAATAGATTACAGTGCGTTTTACGCAAGGCGCCTTTTTAAAACCTAACTAGAATCTTTCGTTTTTACCTGTACATCCATTCATGTGTAAGTAAATCACAAAATCTAATTTAGCAGTAAATATCCACACATGACCATTTGAAGGATGAACACTCCTGCTTTTACTTGGTTTACTCTACAGTGGGTTTTTGCTGTACCTGTCAGTTTGTATGTGTACATTTTGAAAGTGCATTTTACACATCACATCCCAGGGGCTTTGATAGGCCCCTGATTCTGTTTCCACTGGAGGGTCAGACACCGTGTGATATATGGGATGGGTGGAGCACGTTGCTACTTAAAGGCTCAAGGTTGAAAGTTCCCCAAGATGCTTCACTGTGGTTTCTTATCAGCCTGTAATTTGGGAAAGAAACACCTTGTCAGGGAGTTATAAACTCATATGTTACGCTGTGATGTGTACAAGATCAGAAAGGCAGCCAATGTGCAATCTGATGTGGCATAATGAAATCTAAGCTTAAACAGCAGGCAGTCGTCTATTATAACTGTTAATAGTCTAGAATGTTCCGATTCATTATATCAAAGGCGTCATTTTTTGGCTAAAAAAGTAATGGCATTATTTGGTTTAAGGGGCACCTGCACTGAGAGGGACTAGAGGCATATCAGCATAATTTCTGGATTACATTGTTTCCCCTCTGATTTTTTTCCATCTTTTGAGGGAATGAGATTTTGGGAAATCTGCCACTTTAGGAATGATGTTTTCGGCGTGCATTCTGTAGAACACCCCGTAATCATCATAAGCGACAAGTGAAGTTTTTATTCGCGATTTTATCAACACCTTTGACTTTATGTATAAAAAATGTCTAAAATAAACAATAACAAATAAACAAATATCAGCCAAAAATGTCTGTTGGTTAGCTGTTATCTTTGAACAGACACACAAGATAGGAATCTTACCTGGGTTGGACTTTCCAACAAAGAGGAGAAGCACATGAGAGTGTATCCAGTAGCCATGTTTGTATAATCTCATTCTCTCTGACTCTCTGTGCTACAGTTTATTCTGTTTCAGAATCTATGGAGGATTGTGAATAGGATTGTGAATCCAGTGAATGAGGTCCGTCATCCATTTTTTCCCCTCTGAGTTGGAGTTGGAGCATAGAGTCTGGGATAATCAAACCCTTATATAAGCTACTCAAACTCTGAAGCCTTTCCTTTCTTAATGAAGCAGGCAAACTTGTCTTTATGCTTGGCACAAAGAATAAACAAAGCCAAATTGAGGAAACTGAATTTGCCCCGGTGTCCTTAAAGCACAGGAATGTCCATCTGGCTCAAGTTAAATGGTTTTGCATTAATGGTGCAAAACCTAATTTTGAGTTATCCTCTATGCACATAAGTTAAATATTTAAATCAAGTGATATCACACATAGAGTATATTCCCCTGTGTATACATACCTAGAAATTTAATTTGTCACATGTAACAAGTCTATATAAGACATGGAGGTGCAGTTGGCAAGTGTTTTATACAAATAGAGTGGCATTAAAGCTCATTTAGGTCATACTTATGCAAATGCACAGCTAGCTTTTAAGATGCTTGGGGTGGACAGCCTACCGCTTCAAGAAACAGTGAAGTCTTTATAAAATGCTTGTAAAGAATTGCTACTATAAGTGTTTTATGCCTCAAAGAAAAGCTCTTGTTTTTAATTGTCTCAAGATCTACACCTTGGGAGTTTTGGTGTGGGTGAGGTGTAATGTGTCACGCATAAACACACTTAAATAGGCGTATACTTTGAATGTAATATCTTCTTTTTACATTTCATATAATTTTGATACATAAATTACTGGCTGAGACACAGTGTTAATTGCACCAGCACGGCATCATGGGTCATAATGACTTTTCCGTCGGGCAACCCTCCTTGCGCTAAGAAAAAGGGGGTGGAGCCACGCGTCCTGTTTTACGCGAACTTACTGTCAGACTCGTCATGTGACCACAAAAAGAAGGGACGCCCGGGGCCCCGCGCTAGTGCGCGCGCCTCACTGGCAGTGCGGTGCCTCGTGCCGGAGCGCCTCACCCAGCACTGGAAGTTGCAGCGCGCGCGCAGACTGTCTCCCTAACTTTCTGGATCAGGTTCTCCGTGGCGGTGCCGCTACACTGTCTCTCTAAGGTCACTTTCGCATGAAGTCGTAAGGAAATGTCGCATTTAGAAACGCGGAGCCTGTGCACCTGACACTGTCTGGGGGACGGAGGAGCTCCAGGCTTTTTGAAGCGACACCGGCAATCGAGTGACATTTCGGACCTGAAGTTCTGTATTGGGATAATATTGCCAATACAGCGATGGCTGTGGAGGAAAGCAGAATCTCCGTGTGGGTCTGCCGGGAGGAGAAGCTGGTCTCCGGGCTGTCGAGGCGGACTACCTGTGCCGACGTTGTCAAAGTTCTTCTGGAAGACCAGAATTTACACCAAGGCACGACGGTGCTGTCCGGCTCCCCGCAGTCCTACTGCGTTGTGGAGAAGTGGAGGGGATTCGAGAGGATTCTGCCGAACAAGACGAAAATCCTCCGCCTGTGGGACGCGTGGGGAGAGGAGCAGGAGAACATCCGCTTCGTCCTGGTTAGAAACGCGGCGTCTTTGGCCAGCGCCGGAGCGCGGAGCGCCGAGGCGCGCGTCGTGCCCAGCCGGGAGGGTCCGTGCGCCTATGCGGGGACGGCGCGGGTCACCATGGCGCTCTCCCCGGACAAGCAGCGCAGGGTCGTCAGGAAGGCCTTCAGGAAGCTGGAGAAGATGAATAGGAAGCGGGCCGAAGCCCTGTCCAAAGACGCGTCCTCCGCTGAGAAGATGGAAACTTTGGTGCACCTGGTGATATCGCAGGATCACACCATTCGCCAGCAGGTCCAGAGGATCGCGGAGCTGGACGCGGAGATCGAGGCGTACGAGGCGCAGATCCACTTCGACAGGATGAAGAGGCACGGCATCAATTACGTGCAGGACACGTACCTGGTGGAGCGGAGAGCCGAGGCGGACGCGGAGACGGAGAGCGAGGGGCCCGCTGCCCAGGCCGAGGAGTACGCCGAGAGGTGCGAGCAGGTCCTCCTGCTGCAGGAGGAGCTGGCCGAGCAGGAGGCGCTGGTGGAGAGCATAACTACGGAGATACAGGAGGAGCTGAACCAAAGCTGGATGCAGCGACGGCGGAAGGAGTTGGCCGGCAGAGACGCGGCTGTCAGCGTGCGGACTGCGGCCCCCGCGGCCGAACCGTCCCCCGGTGACGAGGTGCTTCTGGAGGAGGAGAGGATTAAAACGCAGCTGGACGCCAGCTTATACATCGGGCTACGTCTGAACACGGACCTGGAGGCTATTCGCGGCGATCTGAGCCTGAGCCGGGAGCTGTGGGATGCGAAAGAGAGAGAGCTGAGGGCTCTGCTGGAGCAAGTGGGCGCTCTGGGTACGGAGCCGGCGGCCGAAGAGCCGGGGGACGAGGAGGGGAATCCCCCCGTGGGGCCCGAGGCTGTGATGCCGCCCTCCTTAGAGAGGGACTGCGAGTGGGTGGAACAGGCCAGGGGGCTCTCCAAGACCCGGGGGGCTAATGACGAGGACTCGGACACGGGGCTCAGCTCCATGCACAGCCAGGACTCGGACACGGGGCTCAGCCCCATGCACAGCCAGGACTCGGACACGGGGCTCAGCCCCATACACAGCCAGGACTCGGACACGGGGCTCAGCCCCATGCACAGCCAGGACTCGGACACGGGGCTCAGCCCCATACACAGCCAGGACTCGGACACGGGGCTCAGCCCCATGCACAGCCAGGACTCGGACAACGCGCCTGTGTGCGAGTCGCTTGTTTGATTGCTTTTTGAAACTCTGGACGATTGGCCAGGAAACTCAGGAACCCGCGCTGTTTGTTCTCGTAAAAGTCACCGTCTTCATACAGAAGGCGTAATTTATTAATGAGATGACAGATTTCGTTCACATTATGGTTGTTAAATCTGAAGAATCGTCACTGTAAAAATCAAACGAGGAACTAATTGACAATTTTGATTCCAGAGTCTAGTACGTCGTTATAAAATGTAACATGTCAGCGCTTTAGTTACTAATGTATCACCGACTTGTCGCAATAAAGAATATGCTCTTTATATCGCCACTTGAAAGTGTTATCGAAAATAAGGGTCCCGAAGTTGTTTTTAGTGTGTCTAGCACAGTGTTCCCCCAGCCAGGCTTCGGGGACCGCAGGTCCGCGTTTCTGCTCCCTCCCAGCTCCCTGCCAGGGCAGTCCACAAGTGCACAAACGCGGACTGTCTGCGGGTCCCCGAGGACCGGACTGAGAAACTGCTCTAGAACAGGGGAATGACGATGGTTTTCTGTAAAATGCGGTGCCCCGCACGAGCCGTGGGGTACGGCTTCTGGCGAATGAGATGTTAAAGGGACTGAAGCGCGCGAGTGTTAAATTCACGCGACTGCAAAACTGCGCGTGGTGAATTCTGTGATGGCGATTTTGCGTATGAAAGATGCATAGATATTTTTTTATTATTTGCGCCTGCTCCACTTCTTCTTACCCACGGTCGTAACAAAAGTGAAGTTTGAAATACCAGTTTGTTTTGTGGTTTTGTTTTGTGATGTTCCATTAAATACACTACATTATGCACCCTTTTGTAGCGTAATATTTCACTTTCCAGAACTATTTTTGAGAGCTGTCTCCAAACGTTAACATTCCAGACTGCTTAAAATGGTGCGACATGAAGATCTAACATTGCCCCGAATAGTGTGAATACGTGTTATTAATAAATATATGCATTTTCAAAAACGTCAGGAGAGACTATAGTTACATTTCATATTTTAAAGTTTTATGCCCAATATTAAAAGCTTGTCCAGAATATTTCATCATTTTGTGATTGTGGTTAACTACAATAGTTGCATTAAAAATGTTTGCTTTTTAAAAGTTTGTTAACCACATATTGTACACGAGTTAAGTAATTCACCCAGTAGTATACAGTGCCCAGCAAACAATTTTCGGTTCGGCGAACGTTCCCCGAATGTTCGCGGAGCGGTGTGGGAACGTTCCCCAGATTACTTAATAGAACGTTCTGCTAACGTAATTCAGGAAAGTTTTCTTAACGTTCCCGGAATGTTCGTTTTTGAGAAACTGTACGGTTCGCGGACCGTTCTCCAAACGTTCGTAGGACATTCACCAAAGCTCGCGGTAATTATATAAAATGTATATTAAAATGTGGCATCGAACTACGGTTTTTTCGTATTGTTCTTTAGATTTTACCGGGTTTCCTCTAAGCGCAGCAATTACTGTACATGCAGTGTCTCTTTCATGGTCTGCCCTGCTCTGCTGCCAGTACAGCAACCACATATTATTCAAAGTACGGTCCG
>JAODKN010000008.1:14967124-14985386 GCA_026774425.1 Petrocephalus zakoni | reverse complement strand
TAGTCCCCTCCCGCCCCATGGGGTTGGTTAAAAAAAATTTTTGTCCTGTTTTTTTATTTCTCCACCCGCAACTTCCCCCCGCCCCCAACTGCCCCCCCCCCCCCCAACCCCCACATAACCTCCTCGGCTGCCCAGAGCAGCCCTGGGGCTTCTAGCAGCAGTATGCAGGACAGGCTCACATCTCAGGCCCCCCGACGGAGCCCCAGACCCGTTGGAACTTTGGATATTACAGAAATCCCCTAAATGATGCCTTAATTTATGTTTTATTTGCCAGGATGCAAACTTGAGGCAGTGTAAAACCTTTACATACATACAGACTGATGCATGCAGAAGTGAAGATTTATACGGGTATGCATTTATGTAGCTCTGAATCACACAGTGATGGACTTGCAGCTTTGAAAGGAGTATGGAGCCGGGCACATCTGTCTGGGCCTGCTGGCACAGAGGCCATTATGTGTGTGTTCTAGACATCAGAAAGAAAACAACAGTGCAATGAGATGCGGGTCTGAAGCTGGAGAGAGTCTACAGGGTTGCTAGGCAAAGAGGTTTATAATTGTTACCCATTTATATAGCTGGGCATTTACTGTCACAATTCCAGTTCAGGTGCATTACAGCTGAGCTCCTCCTGGGAATCGACTTGGAAACATTTGAATTACTAAGCCGTGGCCTTAACCTCCACGCTACCTTATGCCCACTCCTGTTACTCCTAAGGCATGACACCATGTAAGTCGATCCCTTTAATAAGGCCACCTGCTGCACTGATCTTTACGTGTAGGAACACGGTAGCAGGCACAGAATTCAGGTTCAGCCTTGCAGGGCTTGTGAAGTCAGAAGCTTTTGCAGAGACAGTGATAAGCCAGTGCTAATGAGGGCCGAAACCCCTCAAAGTGCCCAGCAGACCCAGCAACAGAAATAGTAGTCAAGGGAATCTATGCTTCTGGGTGGAGACTGAACCCACATTAGTGGAGAGCTGAAAGCATTTCCATATACATAATGACCCACCTGTCATTCATCTGTTTCTTATAATGTCCCCAATACTAAAAATAGCTGCTATTTACCCACAATCTCCTGTTTTATAATCTCCAAATGTAGTTATTACTCATCAAAAATGTCCCCCTGCACTGTCCGAAAAAAGGCTACAGTCCCATCACAGCTTTATTCTCCAAGGTACAAACAACATTAATGTACCCTTAATGGTGCAAAAATGTCCCTCAGAGTCCATTTCTGTACCTTAAATTAGACTAAAAGATATGTTTACCTGCAGTTAGGGAACAATTGGCTGACCTTTGAGGGTGCAGCCCCAGTGACAAGTAATTGTACCTTCAAAGGTACAAATTTGTCCTTTGTTTCTGACAGTGTGAGATCAATAAAGTTTATCTTATTATCAATAATCCCCACTTTTACCGATATTATGTCCATCAGAGAGGCGCACTGGGTAAGCAGTTTGCAGATGAATGGAAAGGAATTTGGGGGAAGGGCAGATGAGGTCAGCAGGATGTACAGTAGATGGTCCTTGTGGAACGGGACCCCAGGCCTTGGCTGTGGCCTTTATTCCCCGGGAGGCTTCACCACCACCTGGGTCTCAGGTGCAGCTGCACAGCTGTGAGCTTTTGAAGAATTCAGTGCTGTCATACCACATGAGGAACAGCAAACACTCTGTTAGCATGTTAATCCACAGCACTCTTATTACTCCTCAGATGGAATTTGTATATGATGAGTAAACTAAGATGTCCAGGACCTTTATCTGTGAATTGGAAGACATCTGGATGTTTCCTTTTATTTCTGAAACAGTGACTGGCTTGTTATTTTGTTTATATTAGGCATATGTACATAGATTTTATATTAACTGAATTAATAGGTTCATTTTATTCTTTTTTTAATAACAGACTTATTACTAGGCTGATTAATTGTTGGAAGCCCGGAGAAGTATTCCGCCTTTCATTACATTTTCAAAAGCAAACGTATATAAATAAACTCACAAACAAACAGCTATTTAGCCAAAATAAGCACTTAATTACTGATTCAATACGATCTACCGAACACTTTCCATCGCCCACTGGGGCTTCTTTTTTCCCATTGCCGTTTGCAAAGTGCGTGCTCTACCGCCCACCTGTGGCGGTCTTGGGCATTTATTCTGTGATGAATTTTAGTTTTTTATGGGATATACTTAATCAATTAGAAGTAGAAACCAATTTCAATGTAGATGGACTTACTTTAAGACTTTAAAAGTATGGTTTTTTTTATTACGTTAAAAATAGTTTACAATTATTTTTTTATTACATTTTTGTCTTTGCATAAAGGCATAATGTACTGATGAAATCTCACCTTATCAGCGTAAATCTTTATTCGTATCAAGGCTTTGAAGCAAACAAATCAAAGTTTTATTTACATGTAGTGAATAAAAAGGCCGTGTGACTTTAGATGGTCTGTTAAAATGTCAAATGTTTTCATTGTGCTGTACTTGCAAATTGTGCTCCACTTGTAAATGATTGTGCTCCACTTGTAAATGATCAGCTGTTTTATTGAAAGACATCCATTGTACAAACTGTAACCTAGTGGCTCGTTATTTGGCGTTTTAGTAGACTATGTCGACTTCATTTATAATAAGTTGATCACTGGCTACCATTCTTTGACAGCTAACAGCCTGACATTCAATTGTACGCCATTTATTAGTATTAGAACGTGCTTCCTACAATAATATCTACCTTGTCCATTTGCATAGTACCTCAAATGTAATTCATCCGTGTATTGCCATTAACAGACATCTCATTATTTAGTATCCAGTGTCTGTAACGTGATAGCAATGTCTAAACACTCTTTCGGGGAATCAACAGTCTATACTTTAGCTCACATAGTTTAGTGTAGGTTATATTATTGCGGGTCTCTAGCGGTGGACAGAACGACTGGAAAACATAAACAACTCGCTCGCACGCACAGATTTAAAAAGCCCTTCCCAGTTTATATCAAAATTTTTTACTATTGGATACATTGCTTCCCATTCATTGGTTATTTTTTATGCTCATCACGAAATTTCTGATCAGATGGTGTCAAAAGCAGGAATTCATTGGCTACAGGAGAAACGCAAACCCTTCAAAGGTTGTCATTGGTGGAAAAAGTAGGTTAGTGGTGCGGCAGTTATCATGGAAGGGAAAAAGTAGGTCATTATATTGCTGCCGTTGGTCACTAGTCCTAATAGACGCTCTCCACGTGTTTCGCGCTGTCTCTATGTGAGTACTGCGATCTGTTATTAGAATAAAGCATAGAGAGGGAAGCGCTGGCAGCGGATCTCAGACGGGCAGCGTTTGATCATGTCAGATGTTTCCTCTGGCACCGGCTAGCTGCAGGGAAAGGTACTTTGTGTCCTGCTTGCTGGTAGGGGCGGTGTGGGCAGCGCCGCCCGGGTAACTTTTACAGAAATATGATGCGATTTGGTAAGAACGCCCAAGTGCCTCGTACTGTAGCGATCGCTAGCTGTAGTTAGAAAGCGTCGGGCTGCATAGAGATGGAACATTATTTATGGCACATGTATTTTGACAGGTTTATGCGCGCCGTTTGTATTGCGGTGGAGTTTAAATGTTGCGTAAAAATCGAGAGCAACTTCCTTACGTTTACGCGTGATTTTAATGAGAGATTGTTTCCAATTTTAGTGGTTAAATTGAGAATCGCCATAACGTGTAGATGGTAGTTTTATGGTGCAATTTTGCTCAAGAGTTTAGTTTCGTGTCCTCCGTTTATGCTGTTTATTGTCATTTTATTATTGTTTGGAAATGAATTCTCCTTCGGCACATTGCGAGCCGTACCCGCGACCCGGACGCTGGATATTACTGATATTACATGCGCTACACGTTTTGGTGCAGAAGGGCTTGTCGACTGGCGTCCACAGCCGATAAACCTATCAGTGCATGTGCTTAACTTTCCATTATAAATAGGCATGCTGATGTTAAAGGCTCACCTCTTCTGCTGGTCAGAAATATCAGATTCTCCTGTTAGAGGCAATTACATTACCTGCCTGTTATTTAAACAAATGTTCAAGTGTGTCATATCGAAGAATAATAGTTTTTTTTATTCTTTCAGTTCCTCTTTCAGTCAGTTAATATTCTGTATACGCAATTGATATAAAATGTTACTTATTTAGTTCAGTAACCGCATAATATGAAATATGAAATTTATGAGAATTATAATACTCGTGATTAATAGTCACTCGATCCTCCTGGAAGAACTGATTATCACATATGCTCTGTTGACTTTAAGCCAAACCCCTTCGTGCCTGGGTACTTGGAGGACACCCAAAATGTTTCCATTTATAACAAATCAGATACAGCGATCCAGTATCTTCTGTTGAATGCCAGTAATGCTATCTGCAGTCCCTGTTTGTGGCAATTCTTCCCCGATTTTACCATATCGTACAAAAACTGCATTATGAATGGTGTCCCGTACTCAAACCCCGGGCACCGCGGTAAATCATCGCCATGCTTTATACATGCGAGCCTCTCATAAGGTACAGTACGGTTCAGGCCCGCTACTGGAAATGGAAAAAATTAACTATTTGACTTAAATCATATGCGCACGATTGGTGCCGTGGGAGTGGGGTCGGGTATCAGGGACTTTACCAAGTTTAATTTTCCTTTCCATGATTAAGGGAATGAAGTCGCATATGTGCGATATTCCGTAAGTGGGGGTGTTTGTGATCTAAGCCCGGCCGTGTAACTGAGCGGCGTGGCGATCGTGGGCATGCCTGCCTCTCCCCCCGCGACAGCGCTGCCAAGCCTCGGCCACACGCGCGGCCTCGGCGCGGCCAGCTCCCCCGGCGCTTCCTGCGCGCTCTTAGTCACCGGCTCCACCGGAGGCGCTTCTGCTCCTGCATTTTCAGCCCAGTCATGTAGGGTACGGTGCGATGACACAGAAGCAAAGGAGCAGCTTGGTTTTTCTTTGTGGCGATGGTACGTGGTGGTGGATCTGCACCGGCTTAATGTTGTTCCCCAGCAATTCCTTTAGGAGGGAGAATGGACCAGGATCTTCAGGGTAGAAGGGCAGCATAGGTATACTGGCGCATTAATATTGATTATGCTCAAAATTGAGACTGAATATTGATACAGCAAACGAATAAGGAAATCAGTGCACTAGGAAACCTATGGGGCATAATTAATGTGTATGATCTACTGGAGTGGCATTAAAAATACCCTGTGCACTGCAGGGAAATGCAGCGAAAAATTGGGGAGGGGACCAAGTCATTACAGGACCAGGGTTTATTGAGACTGAGACAAGACTAAGACCAAGTCAGGGCGAGACAGAGATGAAGACCAAGACAGGGATGAAGACCAAGACTGGGACGAAGACCAAGGCAGGGCGAGACCAAGACAAAATCAAGACCCAGGCAGGGTGAGACTAAGACAAAATCAAGACCAGGGTTGAGACTGAGACAAGACCAGGGCAGTGTGAGACTAAGACAAGACCAAGACCAAGGCAGGGCGAGACCGAGACAAGACCAAGGCAGGGCGAGACTGAGACAAGACCAAGGCAGGGCGAGACTAAGACAAGATCAAGACCCAGGCAGGGTGAGACCAAGACAAAATCAAGACCAAGACAGGGACGAAGACCAAGTCACGGCGAGACAGAGATGAAGACCAATGCAGGGCGAGACCAAGACAGGGACGAAGACCAAGGCAGTGTGAGACCAAGACCAAGACCAAGGCAGGGCAAGACCAAGACAAGACTAAGGAAGGGCGAGACCAAGACAAAATCAAGACCCAGGCAGGTCGAGATTGAGACAAGACCAGGGCAGTGTGAGACCAAGACAAGACCAAGGAAGGGTGAGACTGAGACCAGACTAAGGCAGTGCGAGACCAAGACAAGACCAAGGAAGGGTGAGACTGAGACAAGACCAAGGCAGGGCGAGACCAAGACAAGATCAAGACCAAGGAAAGGCGATACTGAGACAAGACCATGATCCAGACAGCGAGAGACCAAGACAAGATCAAAAACAGACTAATGTTTGGGTCTACATAACACAAGCATTGGCACCATATTGGGGCTAGGCAGTTTGGCCTAAAATTTGTGTCACAGTATAATTTGAACCATTGATGTTTTTCTTAAAATTTCAATATAAATGCTTCTGTACGGATAAAGCACAGGCATGGGTACTGCATTATGCAAGGGCGTAGGTTTGGTCTCAGTGTAAAAACCAACACAAAGAATGCACATCCAAAGGATAAACTCTGGGTAATGGACAGGAAACGGTCAGTAAAAAAAGACTGAGTCTGCACAGCAGATAATGCTCCCAAGTTTAACATTTTGCTACCTTATGTGACGTTTCACGCCCAAGCCTTTCATCAGACATTTGGATGAGTCAAAGAAACAAAGAAACATTTTTTCAAATAAGACGCACCACATTGGTTGCATTTGAACTGTGAAGCAGGACGTTTTACACCCAATCACAGTACTGTGTTATCAAAGAGATGAATATTAAGCTGCTGTTATAAATATTGAGGCGTTTTGATGAATGGTCTTGAAACAAAACCTCCAGTCCTCTATGTCCGAGACCAAGACAAGACAGAGTCTAAATGAAGTCGATTCCAAGACGAGATCCAGACCGGTCTCGAGTACTAAACACTATGATGAGCACGGTACAAGGATTTGTATCTCCTTCAAGTCTTTGTCCTGCACTCAGGTTTGAAAGAGTGGGGTAGTTGGCATGACAACAGGATTTAAAACTTCCTGCTCAGCTAGACATGAAGTCCCCACATTTTAATAGGTCTATTTTTTTAAAGTTCTCCACTTAAATGAGTTTTAGTCCTTTAGTGTTCTGCTGAAGCAGACTTGAGGATGGGTGGCGGTCAGCTTTGGGGTCTTGTTGGATGTGATGGCAGGAGTGGGCTTGGAGCTTAGAAAGAGCCGCCCGTCCCCATCGTTGAAGAAAAGCTTGGATTTTGCTGATTACTGGATAACTGCAATTTCAGTTCTCCTGATTGCAGTGGCTATTCAGCGGTGGCTGCCCTTTACCTTTTATTTAAACTGGATGCTTTTAA
This sequence comes from Petrocephalus zakoni, assembly GCA_026774425.1. NCBI lineage: Eukaryota > Metazoa > Chordata > Actinopteri > Osteoglossiformes > Mormyridae > Petrocephalus > Petrocephalus zakoni. The sequence continues at coordinate 14,978,361 of JAODKN010000008.1, read as the reverse complement.
CCTAGATCTGGCTTATTTTATGTGTATAGGTTTATTTCATGTGTTAATGTTTAGAGTTATGCTCAGGTGTTAGGAATAAGGGTTGTGTGTATCATGGTGTATCTGGCGTGCTGCTTTGTATGTATGAATGTATTAGTTTGCTTGCGATGGAGACTTATTCTGAAATCAGGGAGCCTGTGTTTCTTTAATGAGACAGAGCATTTTCTGAGTGTGCATTTCAGGTCTGCACAGTAATTTTAAGGTTAATCATTTAAAAAAAAATTTTTAAAGTTAGTCATTTTTGTGTTCTACCCTAAAGGAGAAAGGATATCAGTAATGTTTAATGTTATTCTGTCAATACTAAGTAACTGAAAAATGTGAATTGCTCTCATCTCATTTTGTCGACAGTGGTTTGGGAGAAGGTGGCTCGCAGCCGTGGAGGTGTCTGGGGCTTTAAGTAGCTTGGCTGGATGCAGATCAGTTACCAGTTATAAAGAAAACTGTTGGCAGCCTGAGCTGCACGGTGGCTGGAAAATGGATCTTTGCGTCTCGGGAGTTGGCTGCGGCAGGGTGGTGACATTAATCCTGCCGCTCGGACCGGTTGGAAAGGGTGTGAGAGATGGCGCCCGGCGTTTTAATCCGAGGAGGACTCCTGAGTCCTCTGTAAGCATTTTGCCAACCTTCCGGAATCTCAAGCAAGCTGAAGTCCTCCCTGATCCCTCCCCGCACCTGTTTTCCGCACGACCGGCTCATCGCCCTTCTGTCTGACGCCTTCGGTCCTGATTCACGGTGGCGGACTTGAGCGTCTCGCTCTAGGTAGCTGCCACTCCTAGTGCTGTGTGGCTTAGCAGGCTAGGATCTATGATGGGTAGGTCGCTAGTTCGAATCCCAGGCATGGCAGAGTGATATGACTGTTGGGTCCCAGAGCAAGGGCTTTAACCCCCAGTTGCTTCAGGGACTGTGACCCAGCTTTCTAATGGTGAAAAATATATGTTGCTTTGGATAAAAGTCTGCTAAATAAATATAATGTAAATATCCCCTTATCATAAATGACTATGTTCTTTGTTCTGTGCAGATGTTTTTCGATATATCAGGACGGTCTGCTATGGCCCATGTGCTTCTCTTTTTTTTGTTCAGCTCAAATGCCATATTTTTTTTTTATTAGATTCAGTAAAATTTAAGGGAAAACGCTTGCAGCCATTTTGTGTATTCATTTATCTGCCAAAATCCAGCAGGGAAAGGGTGACCTTTGACACCAAGGGCATGACTTCTTATTGCAAGTGTCAGCCCTGCACTTATTCCTTCCCCGGGATTTTAGGATGGAAGCAGGAAGGTCTGCTTCTCTCTTTGTGCAGATGAAAGATGCACACTCTGCATATAGTTATTATTATTTTCCCATTTCAATCAGCACTGTCATGTGTGTGTGTGTGTATATATAATTTCTCTAGTGAGATGATGTATGGAACACCCTGCCTAAAACTTACCATTCCCTAAGTATAAATAGAACATGCATAGTGAACAGCATTATACTGACATAACACATGAACTGCATTTCCCAGTCTCCAACTGGAAGCTCGTCCAGGGTGTTGACACTTTTATTAGCGGTTTTAATTTTTCATAATGTTTGTTGGAGTCAGTTGCTGGGTTGCTGATTAGTTGGACTATAAATTGTGTGCTCTGAAATGTAGCTGGTAAACTTGATCATTTCCAAAATAACTGCCTGCAGTTGTTTATTTTAAGGATTTTTGAGAGTGAATGTCCTTTTTTGGCTGGCTTCTGCGTTTTCGGTAATGTTCGCTCCCTTAATGTCACCCCACGTTGTTACAAATGCCGTGGGACGCCCCCCCCCCCATCTATAACGATAACGACCATCCATCCATCCATCCATCCATCTATCCATCCACAATCAGGGTTGTGGGGATGGCACAGTATGCACAGAGGGGAAATCTCACCTCCATAATCACTTAGATGTAAAGTACCTAAACACTTTTATATGTGTTGGTTTTGCATGGGTTTTACCACTGGCCAAGATCGACTTTTCAAATAATTTTGGACCAGGTTTCATAAAGTCAGGCAACAGGCATGATAGACGGTGGAGAGACTATGCAGAGAAATGTTCAGGAGAGACTGTGGAGTTTCTGGTTCTCCTACTGGTACTGGCAGCCTTTATTTAAGCTTAGGGTCAGTATAGTTAGCCTATCAGACCCAGATTACCAGGGCACTCGGCCCTTTTAACCTATCCTAAAGTGTTGTATTCATTGACAGGGCAAGGGAGAGGACATTACTCATACCACCAACTGAATGTCTAATGATAGACCTTCATTTCTGCCTCAGGATGATTTAGTGATTGGTAAACTGCTGCACTTGGGAAGGAAAACTGTGACCTCAGTTAAAGATTTAAGCTGAGAATAAATTGCCAATTTAAAAAAGAAAAAAAAAGTTTTTTTTTTTTTTTTTTTAGTTTTGCTGACTCCTTAAGATCTCCAGGCAAACAAGCTGATTCAGCTGACCTACTTTCTGCCTAGCCTGATTCTCCGGCTTCCTCTCTGGAGGAGTGTGGATGTTAAGTAGCCTCTCTTTCTCTCTCTCTCTCTGTTTGAAATTTGTTGGCATGGACAGGAGGTGACACCCTTCATTTACTAAGGCACTGTCAGCATGAATGTGCTTTCAGCGTCAGGCTGCTTGATGGTTTGTCTTTGGTCTAGAGTTGAGTAGTAAACTCACCCGGTGTGTGGATTGTTAGGGGAAAGTTTTTTTTGTGGTGTAGTAGTTGTGTGGCATGTACTGTGGTTACAATGGTACATGATTCACTGATGCTGTGGTTGAATCTCCCCACATGAGTTAGTGGTAATTATGTAAAAATTAACCAACAACAAAGGAATGTCAGTTTTATTTGTACTTTGTCGTCAAGTTATCTTGGTTTTGTTTAAAATTTTGTCCTCAATGTATAGTGGTTATATTCTGTATTTATATGAAGATGGGCTGTTTCTGGGGGCCCAATTTCTAACAACAAATCACATACTTTATGAAAATAAACATTTTATTTATTAAATGGGGGGGCACGATGAAAAACAGTGATAAACTGTGATGGATGTATTCTAAGGACGAAGAAAGGAGTGTATGCGGAGAAAGATAAGAGATTTTAGATGAAGCACAGTAATGTGTAGAAATCAGTTATCTTACTGTGTGAAACATGGTGACGCCTAAGCTAACCCTGTGAGTAGTGTTTGAAAGGCCAGACGGCTTGTGTAGTTTACTCTCCTTTGATGGGAGATCTGGGGGAGTCTGTTGCACTGTCATGGAAGGCTGAGGTGCCACGTGACACCCTCTGACTCTCCATGGGTCTGCATGAGACTGCAGGAGAGTTAGCTGTGGTGGGTTAAGAGCTAGAGGACCTTGTGACATTACAGATCAGAAGATGCCACTCAGACAGGCTGGTTTATTCACATGGTAACTGTTTACTCGAGTGAGGTACAAGTAACAGTTACTACTCAAGAACAAATACAAATGACTTGTTATGGTAGACTAATGATGAATGAGCTTGGGATCAGTATGTTACTAACACATAGTTTCTGGTTAATTAATACATTAAGTAATAGTGTATTACTTCATTATAAGTATTACTGTCTGGTTAGTTAAATTTCTTCCACCATTTTGATGTTCAAAATTAGTTAGAATTCAAGTACAAAAAGTACAAGGAATGTGTTTTGATGTTGGTGCTGGCATGAAGAATACAAATATGAATTATATCTTGAAGTATATCTTGTGCCAACAGGAATGAACTCAGGGTTTTTCGAGCTGAAAACACACCCCCGCAGAACTGTTGTTTATCTGTATTCTGCCAGTGAGGAGGATTCCTTCTGGGCTGGAGGGGCGGGGAAGCCAGGGTGAGGGGGGGTCGGGGGTCGGGGGGTGGGGGGGGCTCTTATCAGCCGTTCAGTAACAGGAGACCTCTGCTGGTTTTTGTTAGGATACTAAAGCTAATTGCTGTTAATGCAGTGCATTCAAATACTGTCAGGGGAAATTGGAATAAACGATAACATATAACAAAATACACAAACTAGCTAGATCTAAAAGTACTACCTAAAATAAAACTATCCATCTATTCACAACATAAATAGCAGTAAAATATTAAGGGTGTGCATTATTTATTTTGTCTGAAACTGGGCAAATATCTTTTACAGTATAATATAAATAATTGTTGTGGAATGTTCATAATTATACAGCATATTTATATGGTTTCAACAGCTTTGCTTTCTTGAAGTGTGTATATGTATGTAGCCCAATTATTTTAAGTGTTCCTGGTTCTTTTTTAGGGCAAAGGGTCCACAACAACCTTGAGAATGAAGTCAGCCTGGAATTTTAGAAGTTTCAGTTTTCAGTTGTCTAATTTGATAATGAGATTTCAGAACTGAGCATCTTTGGGGTGTGTCTGTTCCTGGGCACACAGATTTGTATTTATAATTCACAATACATGTATAACACAATGTAACACAATTTTTGTTCCCGGCTCCCAAGTGTTATATTTCATTTGCTTATGTCTAAAGCCTATCGAAAAGCGGCTACATTCAGCACAAACTTTGATTTTATGACCACAGCCCAGAAAAACAAAGTGTGTTTTCCTAACCCGTTTGCCGAAAACAACAAAAAAATAGCAAAGTTTTTGTGGAACAATAGCTATTTTCTGTTTGTTTTAGGCATAACGGGTTAGGAAAACACACTTTGTACCCAGGAACAAAATAAAAATAAAAATTAGTTACATAGTATAATTCACTGAGCTTGATTTAACATTTTCGGGGTTGGCTTTGCCGCTGTGCCTTCAGGGTAATCGGCGTTACCCAAATAATTGGCACCTCACATTTTAAAAATCTTAAAGGGTGTTTTTTTGGCTGAGAGATTCTTTAATATTAAATGGAAATGATGGGATCTGGTCTGCGTGGGAAGGACGGTATTAACAATGGACAATGGAGAAGCCAATTACTGTGAGGAGGTCTGCGGGATGCTGGGGAGCTCCTGGCCCACCGGCCCAGCTTGATTAATGAAATGGGGGTGTTCTGTTCAAGAAGGGTTTTAAAAGACCCAGTTCTGCTTAAAGGTACCGAGAGGCTGAAAAGTCTTTAGTCTGGGACACTTGGCGTGTGGTAGTAAGAACACTCCTCACATGGGTTTATGGTAAAGCAACAAATCTGGAATGCAGTTGAGTGTGGGGGCAGGAGGAGGTGCAGATGTTTAGGATATGTAGGACAATAGCAGGAATGTGTTTTTGTTGCGTTTGTAATAAGAGAGATGTTGTTTAGCTCATAAATGTCAGCCAGTATGCCCGGGAAATTGGTCTAAGATAAATGATATTCCATTTTCTTTCATTTAAAACCCAAGCAAAAATGCAGGGAGGACCCTTTGAATATGTATAAGCTGTACTGGTGGTTGTAATGCACCTATTTGTTGTTGTTGGTTTCTTTATCATCAAATTAAGGTACTTGTGGTTTGGCTCACTGTCCTTTCAAGGATGTAAACAGAGTTCATTCTGTGCAAGTAATGGTTAATATGGTTACAGTATTTTTAGGAGGAATTGTCAGTATTTGAAACACTAATTAAAACATTTTTTAAAAAAAGACAGAGCATGGGTTTTCATCCCATCACTTTTATATAGTGAATCTGTCTCTGTCTTCTGAAACAGAATTTTTCCCCCTTTCAAAAATTCATTGGATGTACCAATTGACCTAACGTTTTCTGGATTTCCCAGCTTGAGAAATGCAGTGAGTTTTAAGAATCCTAGGTAAACAATTCAGGTAAGTGTCTGGAGATCTAGTCTTAGGATCAATTTGTAGTTTGGTTTATTGCATTTATAATGTAAGGTATTTTAAATGTTTACTTCGTTCTGCTTCTCCTGCCATGGGAGTGCGTTACAATGACTATTTGCAGTTGCAAGTAGGGATGTCCCAATCCACTTTTTTGGTGTCCCGATCCGATCTGATCTCGATTATGATCTAATCTTTCAAATGTTTAAATGTACATACTTGGGCGTATGGCTACTTAGGGCTCAGTGCACTCTTTCTCTAACTAGATGTATTAAACGACGCTCTGTTACCTCCTCCTCTCAAAAGGATGGCACTGCAGACATTGCAGATAGCTCTTGGGATACTTTGAGTCTTCAGTTTAAAGGATTTCCACATGGCTGACATCTCGATAGTTTGCAGCTTCAAGACATGTGCCTCCGACGTACTGCAGCATGTGATTTTAAACCTTACAATCTGCACTACTGACGTAAATTAGGCAGACAGGGGGAACTGAAATGTATCAGGCTTTGGGTCAGGCCGTGGTAGCTGATACTGATCCATTAAAGAATGCCTGGCTCAGCCCAGATTCCTCTTGATATCTTTGATATCAGCTTAGGACGTCACTGGCCACGACACTCAGCATGCAGTGCGCCCATATATGGTTTAACTTAAAAGTCATATACATGCATATCTCTCTGCTGTAGGTAATCTAATGGCAGACCAAAGGATGGACATTTCCTCCACCATCAATGAGTTCATGTCCCCTGGCTGCACTGACCTAATCGGCAGCTCCATCAATACGGCCGGCCTGGACTACACCCGCAAGAGGAAGGGCAGCTCTGCTGACTACCAGTAGGCCCGGCTCCACCCTCATCCGTTCATGAAAACAGTTTTCTCAGGGGGTCATTTGCTGCAGTGATTATGTGCAAGTCCTCAGTAATATTGCAGACTGTAATAGATGTTTTTCTGTTTTTGCAGAATTGATGGATTTTCTTTCGAGTAAGTAAAAGAAAAATGCGCATAATTTTTAAACCAGTTGGTTCTTGGTGACCTAAAGAGAATCTGAAAAAGTATAAGTGCTCTTAGATTGGTGAAACGGCAGACTGGCATCAGATTTGGAGTTATTAGTCACTTTAATCTGAGTAAGCAGTACTGTTCACGTTGTGGACATTTTATTTGAAATATCACTGGAATACTTAACTGTACTTAAGTATTGCTAATGTATTGCTAGTTACTTGCTTGATTGCTCCATCTCTGATTTAGAAAATGCTAAATAGCCTTTATATGCCTTGCAAACGACCTGTATGCTGACCTCTTATAGGGATACCATGGACATAGAGATGGAAAAACAGCTTGTAAGGTAAAGTCCTCCAAATGTGTGTGGTAATCACTTACTCCTATTATATGCTCATTTTCACTATTCATTATTTTATTTTTGGGCTCCTCTAGAATAGATTCAGTGTTCCAAAGGCACATTATTTTTGTCATACTGTATATCTCTATTCAGCTGGTTAGAACTTTAAGCCCCACCCACTATGAGCCCAGTGTGCTCTGATTGGCCAGCTTGCTCGATTGGTCTGCTTGCCCTAACCAGTAATTAAAGTGTTGTGCCCCTGTCGGAAAAAGGTGTTGCGCAGGCTGCAGGTTTTGTGAGGGCGTGCCAGTCTTGCAGTAGGCAGTCAATAAGGATTGTGTTACAAGGTGACCTCACAAAGTCATGGAAGTAAGGGCTGGAATTCATAAGGCAGATTATAGAATAGTAGTGAGAGTTTCTCCCTTTGGCGTGTACTTTGGACCTTGAGATTTTGCAGAACGTTTACATGCACATAAAGCTGAATAACACGCTAGTGGAAAGGGGGAACCCCCGGATAAGTGGAATGGGGTCCCTTTAATGAAGACACCTTAATTGCGTAGTGCTTATATGTGAAAGTAGAAATTCAGTGGCTCAATCAGATGTTCTCTCTTCCCTCCTTCTTTCTCCTAGGGATTGTGTGGATCAGCAAGGCTGCATGAAGAATGCCAGGTAGCCTCCGTTACTAAGTGGTTGTCACTGTAATGCTGTACGTGGACCTGCTCTCCCCATGTATTGATCAGTCCTATAGGAGGACCATGTTGTCACCTTTGTGCCCTGTCAATATTCTGAGAAACATCTGGTCCTTCAGTTGCTTGCTAGCAGGATGTAGATACAGATGTGTCTTGTTCACGCCTTTGAAAGGTGTTCTTCTCTGTGGTTTTCTTCTAAAGAGAAGCCCATAGTCAGATCGAGAAGAGACGTCGAGACAAGATGAACAACTTCATTGACGAGTTGGCTTCCCTGGTGCCCACCTGCAACGCCATGTCTCGCAAGCTGGACAAGCTGACCGTGCTGCGCATGGCCGTCCAGCACATGAAGACGTTACGCGGTGAGGGCCCACTCCTCTCAGCTCCAGGGAGATTTGCACAACAGTGATGAGTTCTGTAGATGAACTGTAGATGTTCATCCATCTCCTAACTGCTTATACTGGGTGGAGTTATTAGGGGGAGCTGGAGCACTGCGCACGGGGCACTGCGCACGGGGCACTGCGCACGGGGCACTGCGCACGGGGCACTGCGCCTCCCTCAGAAGGAATGGTGACTGTGGATGTATTAAGGTTATATGGGGATGGCATGTTGGTGTGGTGCTTAGCATTGTTGCCTAACTTCTTTGGGACTGACGTTTAAGTCTCTTCCTCAGCTTTACATGTATGTAGTTTGCATGTTCTCACTGTGTCCTCATGGAATTTCCTCTGGGTTCTCCAATTTCCACCACAGTCCAAAAACAGGCTAAGGAGTTATCAAATTCTCCATCGGTGTGAATGATGTGTCTGTGTGTGTGGGGACATATTTATATTACGTTGTGGGGACCCAATGTCCCCACAGTGTGATAAAAAACAGTTATTTTCTACATTTTTTGGTCCCCATAAGGATAACCTCAATTTTATAAAAATCTGTGTCTGCAATCAAAAAACTAAAAATGCCAAAAGTCTCATTTTGTTTGGTTACTTATGGTTATGGTTAGGGCTGGGTAGGGGGTAAGGGTGTCATAGTTGGGATTAGGGTTATGCCTATAGCATTAAGGATATATGGGCTATGGGAGCATGTACAACTTATGCAGTAGTACATTTTCCCCGTAAATGTTATATCTGCAACCATCTACAGTGCTGACAAGGAAAACGATGTTCAAATTATGTTCATGCTGGTGTGAAACTGCCATAATATGCCGGTCAAAGTGTGTCAGTTCAGCAGTTTCAAAACCTTTCCTAAAGTCGCCCCATTATCTGTGGCAACTATCCAGTATACCAGGGCTGGCCAATCTTCTCCAGAAAGGGCCGCTGTGTGTGCGGCTTTTCGCTGCTCTTCCCTAATTAGGTCACTAATCAGAGGACTGATTGGCAGGCGAGTCCTCACACCTGGGTTTGCACAGCTTAGGGTTATCACAAAAACCTGCATGCACACTGGCCCTTAGCGGATAAGATTGCCCACCCCTGCAATATACCCATATATTCCCATGTATTTTTACTCAAAAACCTCATTCAGTCATTTAGCTAATTATGTTGCTGATGAACGTTAAGAAATACATGGAATGCCTGGGGTGCCCCTGAGGACTGGATTGCTCATCGAGCCACCCAACAAGCTAATTTCTGCAGAAGAGAGAGAATTCTGGTTACTAATAATTTGCATATGTTCTAATGTTAAATTTAGATTTTTTTTCTGAGCAAATATACACTCACTACCCAGATAAATAGCTGTAAGGATTTTCTTTGACTGCCTAAGACTTGCACAGTACTGTATATGATAATTCTTTGCCTCTAAATCAGTGTTTCCCAATCCGGTCCGTGAGGACCCACAGACAGTTCATGTTTTTGCTCCCTCTCAGCTCCTACTGGATTGTGTGCTGTCAGCTGTCTGGCAGGGAGCTTGGAGGGAGCAAAAACATGGACCGACTGTGGGTCCCCGGGGACCAGTTTGGGAATCATTGCTCTAAATGTATGAAGATCAGGGTATTCATGCCTTGTTTCCCCTTCCTAGGGACTGCAAACCCGTATACTGAGGCAAACTACAAACCAGCGTTCCTCTCGGACGATGAACTGAAGCACTTAATTTTGAGGGTAGGTGCCCTCTTGCCCAATACGTGGGTGTATTAGCAGAACCTAAAATGCGGATATTCATAAATGCCGGCATCTTCTCTCCTCCCGCAGGCCGCCGATGGCTTTCTGTTTGTTGTTGGCTGCGATCGAGGGAAGATCCTCTTCGTATCAGAATCCGTCTCCAAGATCTTAAACTACAGCCAAGTAAGCCGGCTGTCACTGGAGTTAGTTTCTCAGTGAGGTTGGGTCTCGGAAGTGGAATGTGAGTGTGTGTGTCCTGTGATGGATGGGAATTTGGTCCAGTGTGTAATTCAGGGTAAGCTGTGGAAGGAAAAGAGTTCAGTAAAGCTGGAAAAATGCTTAGCAGTGATCACTACAGATGTTTGTCTTATATACAACCCCTGGGAAAAAATATGGAATCACTACTCTTGGAGGATGTTCAGGCAGTTGTTTTACTTTGTCGTCCAAAACGCAAATCACAGACATGACACACAGCTATTTGTAAAACATCTCAAAAAAGGCATTGTTGCAATTAGTGGCACATCTTTTTTCAGATCAAGTAGAGGAAAAAACGATGGAATCACCCTTTAATTTGCATTTCTGAAACAAATACTTGCACAAGTCTAATTATACCAACGAGTCTGCAGTTAAGAGAGTGCATGCAGACCATAACGAGCTGTTGCACCCGGCTGATTGACAGGAAACATGGCCCCCAGCAAGAGAGCTGTCAGGTGAAACATTGGAAAAGACCATAAAACTCCTTCAAGAAGGTAAAACAACACGGAATGTAACAAAAGATGCTGGTTGTTCCCAGTCAGCCGTGTCTAACATTTGTAGCAAGTGCAAACAAAATGGGAAGCTTGTAAAAGGGAAGCGTACAGGCAGACCGAGGAAGACGTCAGAACGTCAGGACAGAGAACCCAAAGCAGTATGCCTGGGAAATAGAAAATGTACGACTAAAGAAATGAAAGGCAAATGGGCAAAAACAGGAGTCAGTGTTTGTGAGCGAACTGTAAGAAGCTGGCTGTGGGAAATGGGACTTGGGGCCAACGTAGCCGTCATTAGCACCTACACAGAAGAAAACGAGGTTACAGGAGGCTAAAGAGAAGCAGCCGTGGACCGTGGATGATTGGATGGAAGTGGAATTCAGTGATGAATCCCGAATCTGCATTGGCCAAGGAGATGATGCTGGAACGTTTGCTTGGTGCCATCCCAATGAAACATAAAGACGACCGCCTGAAGAAAATAAGCAAATTTCCACAGTCATTGATGACATGGGGTTGCATGTCAGGTAACGGACAGTGTTAATTTTGGCAAGAGTTTTTACTTTAGTTTTAGTCTTAGTCACGTACTGAAAACTGTAGTTGGATTAAAG
>JAODKN010000008.1:14950141-14967024 GCA_026774425.1 Petrocephalus zakoni | reverse complement strand
TACAATCTAGTCATGAAATAAAAGGTCGTCAACGAATACTTATCGTCAAAATTTTCGTTGACGTAATTAACACTGGTAACAGACCAGGGCAGATTGCAGTCATTACCTCTACAGTAAATGCACAGCGGTGCATCGAAATTTTAGCCACTTTCCTCAATCAATCAATCGAAAGTAGGTTTGGTGATGAAGTCATTTTTCAGGATGATAGTGCATCTTGCCACCGAGCAATTAGCGTTAAAACTTTTCTTCAAGACAGGCATATCGACTCAATGGCATGGCCAGCAAACAGTCCGGCTCTCAATCCAATTGAGAATTTATGGTGGAAATTGAAAAAAAATTGTTCATGACTAGGCTCCATCCTGTAAAGCTGATCTGTTAACTGCTTTACGAGAATGTTGGAACCTGATTGTTTTTCTTTAGTGAGGTCCATGCCTCAAAGAATTCAAACTGTTATAAAAGCCAGAGGTGCAACAAACTACTAGTACTAATTGTGTTCTTTTTTTTGGTTCTTGATTCCATAATTTTTTTTCCTCAATGTTGAGTGATTGAGCAAAAAAATTATGAAATGTTGAGTGATTTCATATTTTTTTTCCTCTACTAGATCTGAAAAAAGTTGTGCCATTAATTGCATCAATGCCTTTTTTAGGTATGTTTTACAAAGCCAGAATGTTCAGCTGTTAGGTAAAAAAAGTTGTGTGTCATATCTGTGATTTGCTTTTTGGACTACAAAGTAAAACAACTGCCTGAACATCCTCCAAGAGTAGTGATTCCATATTTTCTGCCAGGGGTTGTAGATGCAATGCTGTATTTTGCCATTTCTGATGTACTTCCTGTTTCATTATTGTCTCGTCTTGTTTTGTTATTTTGTTGTTTTGTGTAGTTCATTGTTGCTGCAGGACTTTACACACAAGTTTTTTTTTTTTTTTTTTACTCACTTGCACTTACCTAGTGTCAAGTAACATGACGAAGCCATTTGATCGGTTATCCGAGGCTCTACAAGACCAACACTACAAGATATCTTTTTATACTGTTTCTCATCTTTACCTTTCAGAATGACCTGATTGGCCAGAGTCTGTTTGACTACCTGCACCCGAAAGATATCGCCAAAGTGAAGGAGCAGCTGTCTTCATCAGACACAGCACCGAGGGAAAGACTCATAGATGCCAAAAGTAATGTGTTCTGGCCTCTTGGAATATAATGTCTTCTCTAGACAGCAAGGTCAGCAGAGTGCTGAATCCAGGACATCCTCTTTTACCAGTCAGGAGGTTAGAATTACTTATAAACCATCAGCAGCGGGCCCTTGCTGCTGACCTGGATATTCCTGCCTCACACACTTACAGGCAATTAAGAAAATCAAAGGGAAAGTGGTTGCAATCCCTGTGTGTGTGTGTGGGTAGCTGTAAGGACATCGAGCATTTTCTCAACAATGTTCATTAACCTTAGAGACGATTTGCTTTAGGTCCATTAAACAAAACAATCCATGAGAAAGGGCATTACATGGATCAATTTATTGATTGCTGGTCTAGATTAATCCTGGTACCCAAAAATATAGTGCTTCAGAATAGTATTGCTGTAGGCTGACAGTGGTGTCCCGTTTCCTAGCTGGCCTCCCGGTGAAGACGGACATCGCCCCTGGGCCTTCCAGACTGTGTTCTGGTGCAAGGCGGTCCTTCTTCTGCAGAATGAAGTGTAGCCGTCCTGCCATGAAGATGGAGGACAAGGAGTTCCCCTCCACCTGCTCCAGAAAGAAAGGTGCTTCCATCTGCTTGCAGATCCCTGCTGTTACAGCTTAGTCATCCTTAGCCCGCTTGGGCTGCATTAGCTAGTGGCTCTGTAAGGCTTTATTATATGAGTGACTGGTATTATACTGGTGGTGATTCATTGTTATGTAATAGGAGGGACTGCATTCAGTAGGCCGATTTAAAAATACTGAAAGTTCTGTGACTAACGTAAAAGAATGGTTGTCAGGATCCAACTTTGTGTAAATGAGTTTTTGAATAGCATTTCAACCCTTTAAAATATACAAATATACAAATATCCACAGATGGAATTTTATTTTCCCCATACGAGATTTTACTATTGCACAGTATTTTAAATATAAATCTGTCTACAGTCCATATATGTCCAAGCAAATTTTTTCCCCAGCCTGCCTCAGTATTTTTCAGGGTTTTTTATAGAGATAGAGACACACATTATATTTATATCTTTGTGGGGATTGTCCATTCATTTATTTGGGGGAAATTCCTAATGCCAACAATGACAAGCTTAACCCTTACCGGTGGTTAACTTGGCTTTTGTAAGGAGGGGGGAGCCCTTCTTAACTTGCAGTGGTCAATATCTCTCAAAACATCTTTATTTACCTCGACTCACACCATTGGTTTAGTACATATTTTATCGACATAAGACCTACTTATTTATATCACATTTTCGCAACAGTTCTTAGGCCTACATTTCACTGTCAATCAAAACTGTGGTGCCAAATTCTCGAGCTGGAGTCGAGAACTAACGTTCGGTGTTGGACTCGCTGTGTGATGTCACGCATACTCGCAGGGCATGTGCATTCAGTGATAATTCCAATTAAAAAAAATTGGTCAGTGTAATTTCACTTTAGCTATAGTTTAGTATTGTCTATATAATTATTCACAAAGTCTGATATGATGGTATTTTTTAGAAGGAGATGAAAATGCATAAAAGTATTATTGTATTATAAATATTGAAGCAAAGGGCGCTCCGGCCCAATGTAAACTCTGACCCTTACCCAACTCTAACCTTAATTATAAGTAACCAAATAAAATACAAGACACTTGAGTTTTTGATTGTAGTCACAGATTCCCCTTTTAGGGAATGTGGGGTTGGTTTGGTCCATTTGCTTTCTCAGCCACTTGAAGTACTACTTCCCTATGAAATGTATTGGGCAGTACCTTTGGCTTTTATATGCATGTTATTGAGGGAATGCCCACTGAAAGATTTTTGAATGTTTCTTCTGAAATGGAAGGTAAGAGAGTGTGGTTTTTGGCATTTGCAGTTATTTTCTTGATTTCTAAGTGATCATTGGTATGATTTAGTTCAGTTAATGAAAACTCAATCAATCAGCACCTTGAAGACGAATATTTTATGTTTTAACAAAGCGAAACAGCCAGTAGTGACTTATCTTCCTCGTGCGTCCCTCTGATTCTCTGTCATTATGCAGCAGTGATATGCCTCTTGTACTGTCGAGCAGCTCTCCGCGACGTGCGAGCGCCATGCTGATGGACGGGAGTGTGTGCGTGTGTTTCCGCAATTGCAGCAGACCGCAAGAGCTTCTGCACAATCCACAGCACCGGCTACCTGAAGAGCTGGCCGCCCACGAGGATGGGTCTGGACGAGGACGGTGAGCCGGATAACGAGGCCTGCAACCTCAGCTGCCTGGTGGCCATCGGGCGCCTGCACACCCACATTGTCCCTCAGCCCACAAGCGTGGACATCCGCGTCAAGCCCACCGAGTACATCTCCCGGCACGCCATTGACGGCAAGTTCGTCTTCGTGGATCAGAGGTGGGCAATTCTATCACCCTTCACTTAAACTCACTTAAATATATAGCCTTTTTGTCTTTCGAGTCCATGACCCTACTCCTTAGCTTAATGGAAAGCCTCTGTGACCTCTGCAGATAATCCCGGCATGTCAGAGTAGGCCTGCAGCTTGTGTAAGAGGGGTGCAGAGTCTTATTGGGGAAGCAGGGGGATCAAAATTAAGAAGATCCCTCCGCCCACGGGGTGCTGTGCCCCCCCCCCCCCACCACCTTACTTCTGATTTTTTTATTAAATTGTAAATGGTTCAGCAAGATTAGAAATGTACATCATGGGCTATGTCCATAGCATGCAATCATTTTCAGAAGTGATTACTGCTTTAGAATAGTTAGGTTTTAAAAAATGGCCTATGGACCTTTAGTCTTGCATACATATTTGTTACATTTGTTATATACTTGTGTAATATAAATGGAAAAAGTGTCCCTTCTGATGCTTTTGATTCTATTCCAGGGCCACGGCTATTCTTGGCTATTTACCCCAAGAGCTTCTAGGCACATCATTCTATGAATATTTCTATCAAGATGATATTGGGCACCTTGCAGAATGCCATAGACAAGGTACCTGCCTAGTGTCACTGCATTAATTAAGCTTTGTTTGGTTTTTGCTGGTTTTCTGTAGTATTTTATCCTCATATACAGATAATTATAATCTCCCCACATTAGATACTGCATTAAAGTGCATTAGGGTTAAAGGTGTTTTCCAACCCGGTCCTCAGTGATCCCCGGGCAGTGCACGCCCCTGTAGGGAGAAGAAATGTGCACTGCCCGGGAGGTCTCCAAGGACCAGGCTGGGAAACCCTGCTATAATGAATTAAGGGCATAGTTGTCTGGCTTAGCATGACATGTTCAGTTGTTCTGCCTCTCCCTCTTTCCAGTGCTGCAAATGCATGAGAAGATCCACACGAATTGCTACAAGTTCAAGATAAAAGACGGCTCCTTCATCGCCCTGAGAAGCCGCTGGTTCAGCTTCTTGAACCCCTGGACCAAAGAAGTGGAATACATTGTTTCTACAAACACTATTGTTTCGTAAGTTCCTGATTCCCACTGCTCTTCCTAGATGCCTGTTAGCAGCTAGCTCTGGTCACCCTTGTGTACAATAAGTGATTGAGGGCGTTCCATCAATGTGTTTAAACGGCTTATTAGCTTTGATGCCAGATGTTATATGGTAGATGTTATAAATTAGTTACTATTGTGTAATGAGGATTAACTGGAATGAAAATCATTCTACTTCTGCAGAGGCACAGGTGACTTCACAGACTGTTCCCAGTTTGCTGGCTCCCCCCAGAGTATGGATGCTGTACTAACACCCGGAGATGGTGAGGCTTCTATCTCTCCTCCCCTGTTGGATTCTTCTTCATGCAAACCAGACACATGATGTTATCGTCATTGTTTACTGGAGCTTAAACTTTTGACAGAAGGTCATTTCTAATGACTGTAGAGACATGTGATGTCAACATGCCATATAGGCTGAATAAATGAATGCTAGGATTATATAGAACTTTTCAAGTCACCCAAAGTGCTTCGGGGTACCACCCCTACTCTTTCAAAATATTCCCGGGGATCTTTTATGACCTCAGAGAGTCAGGACTCTCATCCGAAGGGCGGCATAATTTTTACAGCGGGGTGTCCTCATCACTGCACTGGGGCATTGGATTCACGCAGACCACAGGATGGGGCCTAACCTATAGGACACAGACCACCTGCTTAGCTTCAAGGGGCTTACCTGGGCTGAACTGCAGGTGCTATGGCTGCTGGCTGTTAAAAAGCCTGGCTTGTTGGTATTGTTTCAGATAAGATGTTAGATCTTTATAAGTTCATCTCAGCATTTTTTGCCTGCTGCCACAATGAGTCGTGCTCATCCGCATTTTGCTTTTGGCAGCAGGCACAGGGAAGCGGATGCTGCAGACAGTACCTGGCATTGCCGGTGGCACGCGGCCAGGGGCAGGGAAGATTGGGCGCATGATTGCAGACGAGGTGATGGAGATCCAGAGGTAAGTGTATTAATACTACAAACCATTAAACACAGAGGACATCTTAAATTGCTCAAAAAGGATAGTAATTTAATTCATGAGGTGACAGTACAGTTTCTTTTGGGTGCCAGGGATACTTAACGAGTGAACAGAGATGACCTTTAGATCGCATGTTCAAATTTTGTGAAAACCAAAAATGTATGTAAAAAAATAAATGTAATACAGTAAGTAAACAGTGTTCCTGTATTAGGTTGTTTCCTTTTCAAGAAATAATAGTTTAGTAGTGTAAGCTGAATTCCAGCAGTATTGTGTGGATTCCCCATTATGCTCAACTGATCAATGTTAAGTCACTGCATTTTTGTTTTTTCATGCGTTTTCATTCTTTCAAATTTTGACCACAATTTTCTCATTGAAATGCCACGCTGACTTTCCTGCTCGTAACCCACAGGATTCGAGGATCATCGCCCTCTAGCTGTGGATCTAGTCCTCTTAACATCACTCCCACTCCGCCTCCAGACTGCTCCTCTCCCGGTGGAAAAAAGGTTAGTGATACTGCTGCCTCACCCTGGAACTGCATATGTTTTGTAGAAGAGCTACCATTTCCCATTCAGGATGAAGCTCAGGGAAACCTTTTGAAATCAGTTGGTGTAAACTTCAGGCCCCTCGCGCAAATTTTGTTGATCTTTGCAAACTGAAACTTTTTCCCCATAACTGCTTATTGAGAGCAGGGTTTCACTGAGCCTGGAATCTGTACTAGACTATACATTCACACACGTAAACCGGAGCACCTAAAGAGAACCAAGGCGTCCACAAAGAACTGTGAACTACTCCACACCGGCATGGTCCGAGTCAAGGTTGTCCACTAACAGCAGTGTACAAAATAAACAGATCCTGTGGTTATAGGCTTTGAAATCTGACATGCTTAACTTGATTTTACAGATCCAGAATGGTGAAATACCTGACATTCCTGCAACAGGAGTGCTACAAGGACCAGACTCAATAGGCTTCCCGTACCCTAGCAACTCGATGAGTAAGTACATTCCAGAATACCTGCAATAAGGCTATGCCATATCCCTATGCAAATCTGTACTATAATGACAAATTGACCATCCTCTAGCGGTTCCGGGTGGTGGCAACTTATCAAAGACAATACTGTGTAACAGTGAGTCTGGTCCTGGTGCTCTGTGCTGCAGGTGATGACTCCAATATTGATGTCAACATCATGGATGAGCCGGGCTCCAGCCCAAACAATGACGAAGCGGCCATGGCAGTCATCATGAGTTTGCTGGAAGCTGATGCCGGGTTGGGGGGGCCGGTTGATTTCAGTGACCTTCCCTGGCCCTTATAAGAGTCCCCTGGGGGCCACCTCTGAGGCAGCACGGAAGAGGCAAGAAGGGAAATGGTGAGCATGGGCAGGGCACTGTTTCCAACAGGGAGCCATCTCTGTAACCGTAGCACATTAGCAGGCCTTAGCCTGCCCTTACTGCAGCAAGGAAAGAGCTAAACGAGCACAGGGAAATGTTCTAAAAGGAGTCACCTTGGTGAGTCCTGCACTGCTGTGGGAGGCCAGCCCCAACTGCCTGCATTACCCATGGACAGCGAGGTCCTAGACTGGCCCCAGATGCCTGCATTACCCATGGACAGCGAGGTCCCAGACTGGCCCCAACTGCCTGCATTACCCATGGACAGCGAGGTCCCAGACTGGCCCCAGCCCCTGATTTTTGGAATGCGTTTTATATTTCAGTGTTAATGTTTTTTAAAGTTTCCTTGTTGAATATTTACCATTGTTTTATTCTGTACCACGTGAGAATTACCTAAATGTTAAGTGTACAGTGCTGACAGGTAAATATTTTTTAAAATAAAGAGTTTACTTACTGTACAGTGGTTGTTGATTTTGGGGAAACAAACCTTACAAGTGTTAAGAGGAAATAAATCTGGGGATGAGAACCTAGTTCTGTAAATGTAAAGGAAAAAAAAAACGTGCTGGACTGAGGCAGCCGTTTGGCCATTTTCAGTAAATCTGGCAAATTACACAATGAATAAGAATGGTAGGGTTTCAGCTCCTAGAAGGCACAGCCACCCTACCAGGCCAAGGGAATTTCCTCAACTTACCTAAACCCTCAGTCCTGGATGCCAAATCTGAGCCAGAGTTAAATCGCAGTCCATAACTTGGGACGTAGACACAAGAACATTGATTCAGAGTCTTTATTAGACCAATGCTTTTCAAGTTTTGAACAAAAACGATCCTGAACCACAGGAACCAGTTATGTCCAGCTGAATATACCCTGTGTAGTGAGGAACACGGCATCAAATAAGCAAGCCAGGCAGGCGGAATCCAACTCCGGCTATGTGTTGCAAGAAAACCAAAATGTGAAATGTTTAATGGGAGTTTACCCAAGGGGTGGCACCACAGGATAGATGCAGAGGTGACCCACAATCCCTTGGTTGAGTTACCAACTGCCTTGAAGTAGCAGAGGGAGGAATAAACATACTTTAAGTGGAAACAAACACGCATTAGCACCACAGTGCAACAGCCTGTACTCACCAAAAAAAAAAAAAACTTCCTCTTAAGCCCAATTTCAAAAAGAAGTGGGTTTGCTAAATGTATTTGAAATACCTGATAAAAAATAAATCTCCTTTGGTCAAGTTAAAAAATAAAAAAGGGAAAATAAAGACTGTCCCTTGCCCGAATCCTGTGTCCCTCTTCGGGTGATACAGTAGAGCAGGTCCTGTGGGCTCTAAGGCTCTGAAGGAGGTGCGAAGGCATTTGTTTGTTGGTGGCACTCTCGCTCCTGGGTGCAGCATGCTGGGGAGTGGAGGGGTGTAGCACGAGCTGCCACTCACACAGCAGGCGAGGAGACGTCAGGCTCTGGCTCATTGCTGTAGTGGTTGCCAGATGGGGGGTGGCTGGGCAGGACATCCAGCTCGTCCACCTGGGGCCCGGGGTGCAGGACCACCAGCTGGTCCTGCGGGATGTCGGCGGCCGCCGCCGCCAGGTTGGTGATGGACTTGCTCTTCACGCACTGGAAGTCCACGTGGCGGCTCTTGCCCTCCTCCTTCTCCCAGGACATGCGGATGAACGGCCGCTGCACGTAGTTGTAGATGACCTCCGGCCGGCCGCCGGGACGCTTCTTCACCTTCTCCTTGTAGGTGGGATAGCCTGAGGGGGTGAGCCATTCATCTTATTACACTTTTAATACATTATGGTGAGCATCCCAAAATGCCAGCCAGATACATTAGCTGAAAGCAGCTACCTGCTTACTAAGAACTTCCTCTGGGATATTGATGCACTGAGGTGCAGGCGTCCCACTACTCAATACATGAAAAGTGATCCCAGACAATCTAGAGAGATCTAGCATAGAATTTAACAATGCCAGCTTATCAAATATTTATTTTAAAAGCTTTATATATCCTAGACCTTTCTTTAGACTGATTTTTTGGAACTCTATTCAGAGGAAAATCGATACACTGCAAATTATCACTGAAGCGATATATTGGCAAATGGTTCACTTAGAAGCAATGGCGAATAAACTGTATTTCTTACCTTCAATGCCTAATCTAATTTTCTTCAGTCCTCTTTCCTTTAAAACTGATTTGGCAACATCTCGATTTTCGATGTACTTGAAGAAACGGTACAGCTTTGTGCTGTATATGACTGCAATGCAAGGAGAAAGATGTTAAGCCAAAACTTCTAGAAAGTCGTGTTTTCCGTAGTGTGACAGGTAATTGTGGGTGTGATACATTAGGGCTGTCAGTGTCAGCACATTAAATACCCAATTATGCAGACACTGTAACTAGATTCTATGAGGCAATTTGGCTGACAAATGTAGCCAGGTGTCGGATTATAAATGCATGGAGCAGTATTTGAATTGCAGAATTGAGTACATCTCTGCAGGAAACTGCCAACTGTAATACTGTGAACACAACAATCATGGGCTGATTGTTTACAGCTGATGTGCAGCATGTCAATAGGCATCTGAGGAATAAGGTAATGGCCAAGCTGCGGGCAGGTGGCTGTCCACTCACTCTGCGAGTACTCCTCCCCCATCTGCGGCGGGTACTCCTCGTCCCAGTCCACCACGTCGTCGTCCGTCAGCACCACGATGTGGCACTCGCGCTCGCCACTCTGTGCGCTCGCCACCATCAGCGGCAGGATCATCTCTTCCAGGTAGAACTCAAACTGCCTCCGTGCACCGTCATTTGAAAGCTCGTGCATCAGGGCACCTGTACACAGGCAAGAGGGGGGGGCATGGGAGGGTTAGGCCATGCTTCCCAACATGGATGTCTTTAACGAGAAAGTAACATTCATTAATTAGCCTGATAAGTAACTTGCTTAAAATATTCAGCTTGTAAAAATACACCATATTAATCCAGGTTATAAATAAGGAAGGTGAAGATGGTCTTTCACATTAAAATTGTACCAAACATTTCCTGCAAACATGCTGCAATGTTGACAGACATGACAATCTAAAAAAAAAAAAAAAAAAAAAAAAAAAAAATAGATGTCAACAAGCAAATGCCTAGAATATTTTTATTCCTAGTACTGAGAATCTATATTTGGAAACATGACACTGGAAGTTGCCGTAGGACTGGAGAAAAGCAGGGAAGGAGCAGAGCAGCAGGAAGCGCACTCACTGAGATCCCGGCATTTGATGGTGTTGTAGTCAAAGGAGATACACAGATAGTCACATGCCTCCCGTAACTCCGGAATAGAGATTCCATCAGGGCAGCGGATTATCCCAGATTTGTAGTAATCCTACCAGTATGGATATGCAGAGAACACAAAACACATTCATTATGAAGGCAGCAATTGCAAAAGCTTAACTTTTACTTCAGTTGACATTCCACCCATTATAAGCAGTAAATCCTGAAACCTGCTCTTGACTAATTTATAGACGGAACTTTCCGTCAAAAGCTGAGTCACACCACCCCCACTTATTTTTACCCGCTGTCTGATTATAGTGACCATTCTGTCACAGCGGGATTTATTATGGTAGCTAAGACAGGATGATAAGCATTACTACGTGATCCTGGTAAATCAGTATTATGTAATAACGGAATATGCAGGGATTTCCCCATCCTTACACAAAGCATCAGGCTGCTGTACAGATCCAACACATACAGACCCCCCTACTCAAAAAGCCAAAATCATTATACACTGGGTGACAGGCTCCCATCTCAGGGAAATTTACCTACAAGATAAATCAGCACCCCAGACACTAAGACTTAATATCAATTAAATTTGAAGTATGCAAGTATAACCCAGTCCAAATAGTACGTTGGCTTACAGACTGCTGAACACTTGACTAGGATTACTTGTCCTTATAAATTTTTTACTTTTTTCCCCACTCCAAGTGATTTTATGATCTGAAAGTGATCCAGGCACTACTTTCCACCCCTACTCCATTACTACAGAAAAAGAGAGAGTTGCGTCAAAAAGCTCTCAAGAGAAAACTGATGTTCCATCAAGGAAAAAATGTGTGGTGGTAATCAATAAAAAAGTAATGAGAGCAATGTGAAGAATCAAACAGTGAAACATGAAAAATCACTCTTACCAATATGGCTCTAAACACAGTTGAACTGATTCCTTCCGCAACCTCGAACTCCCCTTTCTCATTGGGCCGAGTGAAATTGTGCTCCCGCCCAGATCCAAACATTCTGCAAGACACCAGCTGCTCCTTAACATCTAGGTCACAGCACACTAAAGGACCTGAAGGATAGTCACCACTCTGCAGATCTACACACTTCAGAGACACATTTGTCACATTTACCTCCCCAGCATAGTGTTGGGCTGTGCGGTGAAGATGGAGGGGTCCACCACAAAGCGTGTATTGTCCACAATGAGGGTGACCCTCTCTGAGGTTCTCAGGCTACGAGCTCCATCCTTGGAGTTCTCATAGATAAAAACGGTCTCGCTCCCGGCCATGTTTAGGCCCGTGCCCAGGGCCTTGCAGGTGCCCTCGGTGCTTGACAGGCTGCTGTTACGGCTGCTGATTACCCCGCTGCTGCTGGAGCCGTTGGGAGAGGCCTTGGGGGGCCTGGGGCTGCTAGGCCGTGATGATGAACTGGTTTCTCGATCCCGGTCTGGTGGCAGGAAAAGAAAACACACTCTGAGCCAAAAGGAAACAAACTGATGCAAATATGACTGTGGGCGGTAAACTTCAAACATGTCAGTAACGAAAGCAGAATATGTTGTAAATGAAACCTTGGTTCCTTTAGAATTTTAAAATGTGTGGAAAATAATGGTTAGCACAGCAGTGACATAAGGGAAATACTGGCTGCTCCTAATATAGTGCAATGAAAAGGGTACATTTTACAGGAGGAATTAGAGAGTAAACACAGAATAAGTTAACATGTGCAGCTTGATTCTGGGCTTATCTGTAAGGTCTATGCATAGAAGGTCATTTGTATTGACAATCTGAAAGTTGAAAACATTTGCTATAATTCCAAATAAAGGGACCAGGTTTAAAAAGGTAGTCACAAAACGAGATGTCTATTGGATGATTTAGAAGTGCAGAATTCATGAATCTGTGTACACACCACTGCTGTGCTGGTGGGTGGGTGAAGTGATGTTCCTGATGCATGGTGTCAGCTGACTTTCGCCCCTCTCATGGGAGGAGTCACGGGAACGGTCACTGGAGCGGCGCCGGTCACGCGAACGGTCACAGCTCCCACCGGATCCATGCAGACTCATCCTGACCAGCTCTGTTTCCAGCCGAAAGCCGCGTGATTGGGCACTGGTAAATGCAGAGCACACACACGTGTCCTCCATTACAGTACAAGAATAAATTACTTTGCCCTTGCAAGAGAACTACTGTACAAAGGTGTTCCCTGTAGAAGGCTCAAGTTCCCCCTCCCTGTCCCACCCCCCCCAATCTATAAGGAAACTTATAGAAAACCAATGAAAATCTGTGCCTTACAGTCTACAAAACCCCATTATGATACTTTGTTACAACAAGTCAGACAGAAAATCTCTGGGATTTTCACAAGAGATAAGCCTCGTCAGAATAAAATGTACTTTTTTCCCCCAACCACTTCGATATACAATAAATTGATAGACTATAAAACAGAGAAACACCGAATATATACACAAAATTGCAATATTCTGCTTGTACAGCACTTGGCCATCCTGATTATATACATATACTGCATTGTGGTGTACATAATTACAAATGCAAACAAAGGCCAAATTCACGAAATGGCCATAAAAGTGCCCAGGGGCATTTACAAGCCACATAAAGTTAAAAGAATTGTCACCCGGTGGACAACATTACAGAACCTGCAGAATACAATCTGTCTAAATAAAATCACCTTTAGCTGAGACGGTGTTAAGAAATTCATAAAAGAATCTCCTCAAGGACACTTTACGGGGCTACAGCAAAGCAGCAGTGCTGACAGCAGGGAAAGGGAAGCTATAAACAGCAGCCTTTATTGTACTGACCCAGAATGAGAAATGTCCAAAATGCAGCGTCTAAAAACAGTGTCATCACTTTCTCTCCTTTTTATAATAGGGAAGGATAACATGACTAGGTGTCAAAGCTGTAGGATAATGCATTATAGCAAAAAATGACCAGAAAATGCCCAAACACCACCCAGCGCAGTCAATCCACTTCAAAAAGGTGAGAGGTCTCCAGTCATTTAATTACTTTAAAAAGTTTCTAACATCACCATATATGCAGGCAGTGAACACACACCCAATCTACACAGATTACACAATCCCTTCATGTAAATAGGCCTTGTCCAGATCAACAATAGTAATGTCCTCAACAGATCATATCTGTAAACAACCTGTGACACAGAGCACGTTCCCCACTCCCCCATTATGCATGGAATCACTGGCTAAAACATCGGGGGATTTCAAACAGGATGGCTTGAGGGAATCTAGGTATTATACCATTTTACAGAAAAAATAATTCTTATAAACTATGTCAATGATTACAATACAAATGGCAAGTGAGTGATACTCAGACACCAGTGTTATTTCAGCTTTCTGCCCTGCGGAAATGACACCGGAATCCCACATCTGTGGGTTAATGTACGCCTAAGCCCTCAGCACGGAGCGCAGAATGAGACATCAGTACTCACACACTGCACTGTCACAGACTGAACAACTGACACACATTCCAGACGGAGAAAGCAAACGGCAGCGGGCAGAGCGAGGCCGGCTCACGGGTAACTCCGGAGCTCCGTACCGGCTATACCTGCGTCAGTGCAGCGCTGCCAGCATAGAGCAGGGAGGGAGGGAGGGCATATAACAGGCGCGGCGAAACCCTGCGTACGGACCGTCGCTGACTAATGCAGCCGTGTGCGCACTGCTACACCCAACAAACGGCCGGCTGACGCAAAAGGGAGACGCTTTTTTCTTACTTTTATTCTAAATTTAGCTACTGTATTTATACATTTATAGCAGCTTTCGGTTATACAGATTTCGCGTGCAAATATCATAGTTCAACGTATGAAATATAATAAATACATTTTGAAAGACACGTACCTGTCAAATCTGCGGTTCGGTTTTAGGACAAAGCAAGAGCAGACGAGCCGGGTCACGGAGGCGCAGAAGACGCGCACCCCTTTGTACAGCGATGCCTTATCCAGCCGATCACCATCCTCGGGCATTACTTTGGAAGTTGGGCATATTTAGCGGCGTCCTTCCAGCATGCCGGCTGCCTGGCATAAGCCGTCACTCAGGTCCCATGCCGAGACGCCTTTCTGGATGGCACGGTCCCGCCTCGGAAAGACGGAGAGGCAGGAGGGGACGCGCCAGCCATCCGCTTCAGACGGGGACACCCGCAGCATTAGGTGGCATAGCGCCTTTTTTAATCGCGCTGACGCAGTTACACGCCTTCGGGCTCCCGCTGGCTGCTCTTCTCGGTAGGAGCCCCGGCAGCGCACGCTTACGTGGGAGCGACCGGCGGACGCGCAGGAGCGGGTAACGTTACGGGCTTGGGCATACGGCGCCGCTCCTAATCCTAACTGCAATCCATCGCGTTCTTTATGGCTGCCTAATACCATCACCGAAGAGCACGCCTCGGTTAAGAAGCCCACCTGTCCCCGGGGGGCGTTCTGGGGGAATCGCACAGAAAGGGCCCCGTGCTTTTCGCTCTGAAACTTGCGGGTGGCGGTATCAGCTGCAGCAAAGGCGAGCGAGCGCGTCTGCGGTGCACCAGCTGCCTGCGATACTTTACTGTGAAACGCGGCGACGTGTCATTACTATATTATACCAGTCCTAGAAAACATTTTGAGGAACTCAATTCAGAAAAAAATCGCAGCATTACTTATACATTACGAATTTTTATGTGGGTGCACACAGATCAGATTAGAAAGCACCACTGTTATGCATGAATTAATTTCACAATGGAAACGGATTTAAATAAACTTTTCTTCAAGCACTAATTTAATTCACAGCAAAGGTAACCTAGAAAGGTTGTTGCTAAAACATATAAAATATCAAAAATTGCACCACTAAAGTAATACAAAGCAATTATATAAATATTTTAAGCCCATTTGATTTACCTGTTAATTTGGATTTAAAAACATATATTTATATATAATTTTTGTGAAATTAATAATTATCATCATTATTAATAATAAAGGGGGAAATCTGACATTTCCTCATTATAACATGACTGTACCACAAACTGCATTATAGTTCAAGAGACATGACTTTTGAAAAATAAGAATGATGCTTCTCACGCATAACACACAAATGATTAATCACCTTCACATGTCAAAGAATCATTTTCATTTCTTAGAGTGGTTCTAATCCAAAATGCCAAGTGTGACCATGAAGCAACTGACAATCCTGCCCTGCATTCAAATGACCTTGATAACAGCAGTACAGACAGTGACTAATTGTGTCTGGCTTATGAAGGTTCTCAAGCACAGGTCTGATGGGGGCTGGAACATCGTGACTGATCCTGCTGAAGCATATGACTAATCACTTTTTTTATTACTTGTAATACGGAACCGTTTGAACAAACGACTGACATCTTTCCATCTTTTCGACTGACTGCTGATGTGCGGTAAGCAGGAACCACTCCTTTACAAAACTATTTCCTTTACTCATAAATGGCTTAAAAGGTAAGCATTCATGCTTATGCAAAATGGAGTGACTCTTTGAAACGATAACAGTATAGTGCCATGTACTGTCAGAAATGCATGATACGGAATCATAACAATCATAACAAAGGCGGATCTGACTGGTTTGACCTTCTTCACAATACCCGGCATTAAATCTACTGCTTCTATGATTTTTATTAAAAAAATTGAAAAAAACTGAAAGACTGCCCTTGCAGGATAGAAAATAACCCTCTCAAATGTCTATTTTCTCTGATTATGTTTTGAGCATAGCGAACTCAAGAGGGTAACGGTGGTGGGATGAGTTTGCAAAAATATCCAGTTTTAAAACTGTCAAACTCTACTAACTACACATGGTCCAAAATCTAAGGCATACACATCAGTACTTCAGTATGGATACTGCAAATTATACATGGCACAACATATAAGCAAGACATTATATCATAAGATAAACAAATAGCCACCACCATAAGCAAAACAAACAAAATTAGTGAACAAAATGCTGCGTCGTTTACCTAGTCCCTAACAACTCCACACCCAGTTAATCATAACTCAGTATACAGTACATAGTCACCCTCAACACAAAGGTTTAGGGTTCAAAGGTTTAGCAGCATAAGAAGTTAAATTCCAAACTTTTGGAGCTGATTTTGAAGCCCACCCTTCTCAGTGCCATTAGCAGACGCCAGCTAGCCAGCACTTACCTTGAGTGTTTGCAGAGTTTGCGAGGGCGGCTGCTCGTCTTCCGTTCCCAGTTCTCTGTATCACTGGAATTGCTGTCATATGCATGTGGACGTGCTGCCATCACACGCACACAGATACCTCACTGGCACAGACGTTCCCTTTTCATAACCTACGACAAAACCACATCAGTGACATGTTTAACGCACCCATCGCACTGCACGCCGTATTGCTTTACCGGTATAACAACTTTAAGGAATTAATAACCCACATGTTTCGGATAGCATGGACTGCACCGTCAGCCCGTACGTGGCTTTACATGGCGATATAATACGTAAAACGGCGTGCAGTGTCGCAATGGCCACGAAGCGGGCGTGGGAAAGGCGTAGGTATTCCAGAGACTCGTCTGCAGTAACCAAGCTGACGAGCTCTTAAGGTAAATGGGAAGCTAAGCATGAGAAAGGGGGTGTTAGGCGTGCGGAAGTGGCTTAACACGGGGCTTAACACGAAGCCAACCTTAGCGCAGGTACATAGGAGGCCGCGTATCACACACACCTGGCATATACATACATACATACATACATACATACATA
>JAODKN010000008.1:14921696-14932900 GCA_026774425.1 Petrocephalus zakoni | reverse complement strand
GCTCAACTAACCTTTCCTCATATGACATTCCTCTAAGACCAGGAATCATTCTTGTGGCCCTACGCTGCACCTTTTCTGAGGCCGCAATGTCCTTTTTAAGATAAGGTGACCAAACCTGCACACTTTGCTTAAATTGCAAAGCATCTGGTAGCAGAAGGCTAGACAAGACATTTGTCTGTCTATTCATCCATCCATCCATCCTTACATCCCATTCAGGATCTTAGAAGTTCAGATCACAGAAGTAAAGAGCAAGGCAGGGAGCAATCCAAGAAGGCATGCCAGCTGATCACAGGGCACACTCACACATACAGTATGGATAATTTAGTAACTCTACCTTAGCGTGTTTATGGGCTGGGGGGGGGTGCCTGGAGCACATACAGTACAATACAGATACAGGAATTGTTGGATCATCACTTTTTAAAAGCATGCGTAATAAACAATCCCGAAGTGAGAATGCTTCATTATGTAAGACAAAGTTACATCAACGTTGTGCTCTTTAAGTTTATTTTCAAAGGTCTGACCAGGAATTTGGAATTTCTGTTGTCTCTTGTTAATTTTGTGTTCAAGTAAATCAAATAATCACATAATTATGTAAGCAATCAACAGACAATCCTTATGTAAGCACTCCTTCCTGTTTGTGTTGCAGATCGTTCTTCTGCGTACAGCTAACGGAGCCAGACGCTGGAGAAACACTCCCGTGTGTACAGCGTGATAGTGTCTTCCCTGTGTGAATCAGCATCCTTAGCAATGCAGAGATATCAGCTACCATTCCCAGTGTGATTATGCAACACATTCCATTAAAATAAAATCTGTCTATCTATCCATCCATCCATCCGTCCATCCATCTATGCCATGAACATGCTTATTTAGTCCATGGCCCACCTCCACAGCAAAGCACTGATTCAGACTATGCTATGCTATGACTTGTACCAAAGGAGCAGATGCCCGATTGGGTAATCGCATGGTGCAGAGGGCCCGCCAAATCTCTCAGGAACGTCGAGGTTCCCCAGAGCTTGCGAGGCCCTCGGCGTGTGCGGCCAACGTGCTCCTTTCACACTGCAGTAGCGGGACGCACTGCTCCAGCTTTGAGGAATACTGCAGTGGCATGCTGCTAGCATCTAACACTGGTGTGATGGCTGCGTCAGTGCCGAAATGAACCTGCACAAAAGCAGGCATGCCTGCTGTGCTATGGTCGCATGCAATGCAACACTGCCGCAGCACAGGCCTGCCTAAGCTGCACGGCCTGCAGCGCACAACACCGGCATGAAACTAGGGAAGATCATTCCTTTTTAGTAAGGAAATGGAACCAGCACAGCTGAGTGGTATATACAGGCTTTTGCCTGTACAGTCACTCCCAGCAGATATGTATCTGTTATTAAAGTTAATGATGCAAAGTGTGGATACTATATGAAACATGCTATGAGGATGTGTGATGCAACATTTATGAAGTTTTTTTTTTTCCTGAACGATATTTTGAGAAGCTTGGGACACTCCGGATAAGCGGATTTTATTAGCTGGCAGGAAGCATGACATTTTTATCCATGCAGATTGCCATGTTAAAAAATCATTATCAACTGGTTTTACCTTCTGTATAGGGTAGAAATCATATATTTGATATTGAAAAAGTAGCAGGTTTATGTAGTGAAGATGTTACCCTTACAGATATCCATACCTGTGCCATCTATTCCCGGAAAAGAGAAGTCATTTTTATTTATATAGTGTTATGCCAAAGTGCTGAATATTGAGATAATAAAGTAAAAAAATACTAAGTAAAAACAGAGGAATTACAGTTTTTCTCAGTCGCTTTCATGCGATTCCCTCATCAGAAACACCATTCTCACCGGATTCAGTAACCCACACAAATTAGCATTTCTCATCCGACTGTCATTTGATGACAATTCATCAAAACAGTTCATGCATTCATCACTGAGAGTTGCAGGTCTCTCGCTCGCATTGATATTGTGGCGCAATGCATTAGTGTCATCAGTCAAATCATTTTAGACTTCTCTCCGGTATGTAACAAAGAGTAAGGCCAATCACACACTGTCGGTGGTAACAATAAAACTGGTCTTCAATTTAAAATAAGTGGAATTACTTGTTCTCAGATTAGAATCAGTTGAAACAAACAGAAACACATGTTTACAATCTTATATCACAGGTGCATGTCATGCGTCTAAATTGCATTCACACAAGCATATATAGATGCTCAGGTTGCACTGAGGTCCCACTCAGTGCATAGTGCTGAAAATGGAGCAGGAAGTTGAGTGAGGGCGTGAGGCTCGAATGGCAAGAGGGAGAGGAGCCTGCAGAGGACAAAGAAGGGCTGACGGAAGACAACCGGGTAGCTCTCAGTAGATCATGTCATCAATCATGGCCTGAGCTTTGCTGAAGCTGGTCAGCAGGTGCAGCTTCAAGTGGCATGATGTACTGTGGCCTCTATTATACGGACATTCCGGAACGAGAGCCGGTAACTGGTCCAACGTTTTCATTAGTTCCGTTTCATATGCAGTGTATCAAATACAATTCTGTAGTATGCAGTACAAAGTAACGTTGGCTACCTCTGGATAACAGCTGATGTCCCTATTTGTGTTGTCAGAATAGAGCCACTGTCACATGACTAGCAGATGGCAGTTGTGGATATGAGGAGGGGAAAATGGTGCCATTAGGCTAAAGGGAATCCAGCGTAATATTGTAGAGGATGATGGCATTTCTGAAAACATTACCTTTAGTCTCTCTACCATTGACAGAGTGCTGGATATTATGATCAACATGATCACTCTTGCTTTCTCTTGCTCTTTCTTATTTGCAGTATATATGAATGTTACATATATTTGTGTTCCTATTTTGCAGAGGATACTTGAGTTGGAGGCCAGTGAGACCCAGCACATTTGGTATATGTAGATGAAGGAGGATTTAGCCTAAACAAAGTAAGGGGACGTGGCAGGAACATAATGGGTCAGAGGGCCACAGTAGATGCCCCAGTAGATGTCCAGCGTGGGGGCAATATCACAATGTGTGCTGCTATTGCTGAACATTCATAATGCAGCCACCACTGGGCCCTGCAACACCAACCAGCTTCTAAAGTTTCTCGATGGGCTCCTCACTGCTCTTATTCCAGGAAATGCAAGGGGGTTGTGAGGGTCAACATGCCATGCTATGTTGTGATTTGGGACAATGTACATTTTCACCATTCAAACTGTGCGCGGGAATGGTTTGAAACCCACCAACAAATGACGATGGTGTTCCTGCCGCCTTATTCACCATTCCTCAACCCTATCGAGGAATTCTTCTCTGCTTGGAGGTGGAAGGTGTGTAATTGTAGGCCATATGATTAAATGTCATTACTGGAGCCAATGAATGCTGGCTGTGGGGACATCACACCTGAGGCTTTTTGGGCCCGGGTGCGGCATGCTGAAAGATTTTTCCCATTTTGTCTCGGAAGAGAAAATATCAGGTGTGATGTAAATGCAATGATGTAGCCTAACAGGGAAGAAAGACTAGATGCCCCTTGAGGGACCTCACAGCACATCTAGGGGGGTCTGTGATTTGGTGCAGGTTTAGCCATCTGTACATATCTGCCTAAAAGTATTACATACTGTAACGGGTATGTACAATGTTCAATTCCACATCTTTTGTGTATATTCTGTTGCTTCGTTCTATGCTTTCTCAGTTATAGTAATTATCTGTAAATTTGCAAATGCTTTACATTACACCCATCTATTTTCCAACCCGCTTATCCGAACAGGGTCGTGGGGGGTTCACATTACATGTTCGTTTTTTTTTTCTTTTAACATTAGATTTGAGTAAGAATCTACTTAAAAGATTAAAACATTTGCTGACTCATTCTTGATGCACTGGTGAAAGTGTTTCATTCATTTGTCACAGTGTTGAAGTGACTGACTGATGTTGTATGCTCTGATACACGTGCACAAGGTTTTGATTGTTTTAGTGGCTTCTGCACAGGTGATTCAGTGTTGGGAGAAATGCATGAACTGTTCTGAGAACTGCATTAAGAGTGGTGAGAGAGGTGTTTCTGATGAGGAAATTGCATGAAAGCGACTGAGAAACTGTAAATCATGATAAAACGGAGGGTACAAGTAGGTTTTTTTGAGATTTTAAAATATTGACAATTGGGGAAAATGTCACATGCAGTGGTAGGGCATCCAACATCTTGGGCATAGGTAGGACAAAGGAGTGGTCACTTTCTGATTTCAAGAACAGTAATTGGGGAAGCAGGGGAGCATGCAGGGGACCTATGCCATCAGCCTTGCATTGTCTAAAAATCTAAATGGCTAAGAGTAACTATGTTGGCCACCAAGGTGGTGAGTTTGAATATAAATGGTAGGGGCATGTCCCTACCAATATTGGGGGGGTACCGTGTATGTTTTGGGGGAACAGGGTTGTAGCACTATTGGACCAAAACTGAACTGCGGTGTTCACTAACAGAAGGTATATTTCTTGAACATTTCCTCAGTGAAAGCAAATGAATAAAACAATTTTGAAAGGTGCCAGGGTGATCTGGGGAGGCATCCATGACATATTTATTTTGTTGTGTGTCCTGTCTGGCAGCTTTTGCAAGCAGATTCATGGTCTGAATGCACTGCTGTGCCAAACATGCTTGCTTTACCACGAGGAGCTCTATAAACTTTATATAGGCCCCCTCGTGTTGGTCAATTTCTTTTTATTTCATATATTTTATTTTTAGCACATGTAAAATTATTGCAGTGCCTGAGCTGACCGAAGAGGAAGGTCAGATTAGGAGGAGGGAAATAAAAGGAAAGAGGAAGAAGGGGAAAAAAAGGAGAAAGAGAGGTGAGCCAAGAAAGATAGGAGTAAAATAAAAAGCACGTAACAGGCTGCCAATTGCTGCATCTGTAAAAAAAAGGCAAAAGATCAACATCATATGAAAACAGAGCAAAATGGATAAATACTTAGGCACAGACAAAAATGAAGAATACAGATGCAAACAAGTTATTAGCGATTACTCATTCGAAACAAGATACCGCAAATGACAACACAGGGGGAATTAATTGCAGGAGTGTCTGGAAATTAGAATTATTGTCAGCACAATGATCTGCTCAGTGAGTTACAGGAGGTCTGTTTCTAAAATAATATCTTGCCACTATAAAATATACACCGAAGTGCATTTCCATTTTATACACAAAAACTCAAAAGCAGGAGATTTTGCAGGGTATTTTAGTGGACCCGGATTCACCGATTACTGAAACATGTGCTCCTATGTTGTATCCAAACAGGGTTATTTCAGGTGAAAAAGCATCTTGGTAATATTACGGTGATGGAACCGATGTTCAGTTTGTTGTTCCTGCTTTTCATAGTGGTTCAGCTTTTAATTCGACTCTCCGCAAAGTATTTGAACAAGAGGCCGTTGCAGTGCTCCGGCGCAGCTCTGTGTTACGCACTGTGTGGTCTAAAAGGTGCGTTAAGTGCCACTGCTCTGCACAGTAGCGTTTTTACGCGCGGATTGTGAAAGGCCGCTGTATTTCACTCCTGTATTTCTGAATCGACCTCTCACTTCTTCGGCAGACACCTTTGGCCTGATTTCCCCGTTTTCCTCCTGTGTGATCGGCAGCGTGGGTTGAATGAAATTCAAATGAAAAAGCGCTGAAAGTTTCTGGACTCCCCCCCCGCCACCCCCTCGAGAGTTCAGCCTTTCATGCCTGCCTTGTGTATTCGCTCTATAATTAATTTTGCTCAATGTGTTTGCCTCAGGAAATCTGTGTAGGGCATGGTCTGTACTAAGGCAGCTCATTCCATCTTATTAAGACTTGATCTGGAAAGCATCCAAGTAGTGTGAAGTACTCACTTGCATTTTATTGCATTTGCATAGAAAAAACCAAACAAGCACTAAAAATGTCAACATCTGAAGGATAAAATCTGTCCTTTGGGTGTAGATGGCAACGTTGAGAGTTTGCATCGCGCAGAGGAGCAAGAGGGCTCTGGTTTGTATAAAGCCAAACTTAGTATAGTACAGGGTTGTGGGGAAGTGACAACCATCTCCGTGAAAATAAAGTAGATGTGATCCTAAATATTTATCCCAGCAAGAAGCCGGCTATGAAGATTTTAAGATCTGCTTCTCCTGCATAGGGTCACTGTGAATCTGGAGCCAGTGTCAGGCAGCACACAGCACAAGAATGGGGACACCAGGGATGGGATACCAGCCAGTCTCAGTACACGATGCTGGGGACACCAGGGATGGGATACCAGTCCGTCTTGGGACACAAGTTCAGGGACACTAGGGATGAGATACCAGTCCATCTCGGGACACAAGACCAGGGACACCAGGGACGGAATACCAGCTGGTCTTGGGACACGATGCCAGGGACACCAGTGATGCGATACCAGCGTGTCTTGGGACATGAGGCTGCGGACACCCAGAATGGGATACCAGCCCGTCTAGAGGACTCGAGGCTGGGGACACTAGGGATGGGATACCAGCCCGTCTAGGGGCCACGAGGCTGGGGACACTAGGGATAGGATACCAGCCCGTCTAGGGGCCACAAGGTTGGGGACACCAGGGATACCAGCCTGTCTGGGGACACTTGGCCGGGGACACCCGGGATGGGATTTACTTGATATTATCCAAGATATTTAAAAAACATGTATGGTCAAATATTTAGAGTGCATTCTAATTAATTCTAATAACTAATGACTAGGAAGATACTGTATGAACAAATTTTTAAATACATTTCATCAACATTCATTTGAATATCATTTTTCCCCAAATGTAATGCTATTTCTGCCCCCATTTACTTTATTAAATTATTATCATTATCATTATTATTATGTTCAGTGGTCTTTTTTTGTGCCAAAGAACTTCAAAGACATCTTTCATTCTAACGTCTTTTTTATTTTTTTTTTTAGAGAGAGATTCTGACCTTTACATTATAGAGGAGAAAGCAAAAAGCTGTCATTTTAAATAGCTTCCATTTTTGTCTTCTGCATTAATGGCTTTTAAAGTTGGTACTTAGCAATGCCAGCTGGGTTCACAGAAGACAGCTCAAACTTTTAACCCTGTCTTCTTGACAGCAGAAAATCCAGGACTACCTCCAAAGATCCCTTTAAATGACTCTGGGCTTGTCCAGGTTATTTTACAGCTTTCTGCAAATGATAGAGTTGTTTCTGTGTCTGAATAGTTGTGTGTTTGGGGCAGTTTATAAGTGTGTAGTGTAGTTTTTCCTGTTATAGAGATGCACCAATAAATCAGACACCTCAGGTAAAGTAAACACAATGCACTGGCAGACCTGATCTAAAAAGAATTTTCCCATCACAGACAAAAATGGCCGTAAATTGTAATTATAATACATATCCCAAAGCAAATATATTTTTTGTTGTCCTCTTTGTTATTTCCATTTTTTGAGTGCTGTTGACAGGATTTATATCTTGAATCTTTCATTTAGGATAACCAGCCCAAAATCCATCCAGTGACAAGACTCCGATTCGATTTTAAAGAGCACAAGGGGAACCAGGAAGGAAGAGTAAAGGGTATTTTGTGGCTGTGTGGCACAGGGTAGACAACTGATTCCATTTAGATTGAAAAAGTAATTTAAAAAGTGACCCACCAGAAATGGTTGTCAACATGCCAGTTCCCAACAGTACCTTGGCCTGAATGGATGGACCATAGTTACCAGGGCTGAGCAAGTGACGATCTGCCCAGACCAGCAGTTGGGTTAGTTGTTAATGGCTTTGACATGATGAATGGCTTCCCACGGCATTTAAGGACAGGAATTTGAGAGTGCTTTTCCACTACACCTGGTACTGGTCTTTTGGTCCTAAAAATCAGTTCTGCCCTTTTCCCATTGATTTCTGGGACAGTAGCAGTACCAAAGCAGCAAGCCAGCTGGGGTTCTACTTTAGTACATCTGTACTGTGGGGTGGGATCAACATGTTTGTTGTTGATTGGTTATGAAAATAATCCACCTTGCAGACACAAAATACTAATCCACCATCTTGAACAAGCTTCATTACTCTGAAAAGAAGAAAAAACTAAATAAAACAGTTAATGTAATAATAATGGATGCATAGACAAATTAAGATATCCATACTTTATGAATTTGGGTGGAAAAACATATTCAATATTTTGCAATATTTAAAAAGTAAAAAAGGACTTAAATATTTACTCAAAATAAGGTACTGTATATCCAAATAGAGCTTGTTATAATCTTAAAATAGAGGCCGTCAAATAAGTTGCTAGTGTTGCCATGCAATCACAAGCTTTTACTCAGTAACATCTTTTTGGAATCTGAAATATTTCCATACAGAGGAAGGCAAATGGCTATTACTAACCAGCTCTTGTTCAGATTTCTCCTCCCCACTTGTTCAGGTAAATTTCCCACAGATGTACAAATGAATGATTTAAACAGCAAGGATAAACATGATAATTTGTCACACTGGAGACCAGGAAGGAATGACAAGCCGCATGCTGGCATGTGCTTTCTCAAAAGGAGGTTTCCTTTGTGAAGATACATATATGAACAGCCACTAACACTGTGATAAGCAACAATGGCCGAGCTGGATAGGAAGGCGAGGGCAGGAGCATACAGACACAGATGGCGAGGAACAAAATAAGGACAGGTGTGGATGATTAGCACGTTACACTGGAAACAATGAAGTGATTACAGGATGGCCACCGCCCTCTGCTGGCCAAATGGGAACATGAAAGGCTGACAATAATGATTGGCTCAGAGACTGCATGCAGAGTTAATGCAAATGTAGTGGCGTTAAACTTAAAACTGATTTTATAACGTATGATTTTTGAGGAAC
The DNA here is from genome assembly GCA_026774425.1 of Petrocephalus zakoni. Lineage (NCBI taxonomy): Eukaryota > Metazoa > Chordata > Actinopteri > Osteoglossiformes > Mormyridae > Petrocephalus > Petrocephalus zakoni. The sequence goes on along the minus strand of JAODKN010000008.1, from coordinate 14,924,119 downwards.
AATCATTAAAATTGTGAAGTGTACTAAGTTTTGTTCCCTTGTTTTGGAAAATGTTTCAGCGGAAGTTAATCCCCTCCCACCTGCTAGGCGAATATTATCACCAAGATTTCAGAATGCCAGAACTGTATTGCAAAGTAACATTGTTTTCTGAAAATACCGTGGTACAGTATAATGTTGGAACACATGAGGGTAAGAAAAAGCCTGATCTCTACCACAGCTGGTTATCGTGGTCCTTGTGATGTGAGAATTGCTTGTGAATCTCCCGGTTCTATAATATAATACAGCATTTTTTGAATTCGGCACAAAATACCCCGATAATGCATTGTGATGTCATTCTGTATTGGGCACCAGTTTTTCACCCTGTTGGAAAAGAAACACAAGAAGTACCGTTGACTTTGGTATTGTTACAAAGTACCAAAAATTCGGCACTGGATGCACTGGAAAAGCGCCCTTAATTTGTCAGTGTGTCATATGACACTGATTGGCATTGAGAGACACCATGACATGACTGAACATGCTACAGAGAAGGCAGACAATGATTCAATAACGCTGCTTAATAATAAGGGCAGAATTTTATTTTAAATCATGACAACATAATAAGTAGTCCATTTGGGTCATTTCAATAAAGCCACCAAACACTTGTTGAGCTGACTTCTTTGTTGACAACAGAAGAGTCCCATTAAATGTCACTTTTTCCACTCGCCTTATGCTGCCTGTAAAACCCCTGCTTTTATAAGTACTACATGGATTTCTGCACTAGATTTCTATTAGTACCGACATATAAATGGCAAATTTTTCATCCAATTTGACAAAATCAGCACCAATGAGAATGATTGCCATACTGATGAAAATCACAGTCTGTGAGTTTGTGGCTCTAAGTGAAAATGCATTCTGAAATATGAAACTAATTTTAATATCTATAAATCAGAGAAAATATTTGTTTACACATTAGCTGCCAACTAATTATGATATTGATGTCAGTTTCGGGTGTTTGAGATTAAATATTCAATGAAGTGTGACCTTATCTCTTTATACGCATCACCAGTGGGCTGTGGGCAGTATTAGTGGTGCCAGCACTCTTTTCACACAGCTCTGAAATCTGTCAAAGCGCAAATATGCTGCTGTTCAGTTTTGGATGGTGGGCTGAGGCACTTCAATTCGCCCGGACGAGGTCTTCACGACACTTCAACTTCCAGCACACTGCAAGACCTGCTCCAGGTGCAATGGTGAACCAAGTCAGGTGATGTGATTGGGTGATTACAGGAAGAGAGAGACGGGTGGAAGAACAGGTGACGTGATAGGGTGATTCCAGGAAGAGAGAGACAGGTAGAAGAACAGGTGACGTGATAAGGTGATTCCAGGAAGAGAGAGACAGGTGGAAGAACAGGTGACGTGATAGGGTGAGTCCAGGAAGAGAGAGACAGGTGGAAGAACAGGTGACGTGATAGGGTGATTCCAGGAAGAGAGAGACAGGTGGAAGAACAGGTGACGTGATAGGGTAATTCCAGGAAGAGAGAGACAGGTGGAAGAACAGGTGACGTCATAGGGTGATTTCAGGAAGAGAGAGACGGGTGGAAGAAATGCAGCGGGGAGAGAAGGAGATAAGCAGATATTCCTGAATAAGCATGGAATGAAGGAATCAAAACTCTCTCTTTGCGTAAGTCCACATATGCTGAAACGGCATCAAGGTTAAAGGGTTAGATCTAATTTTCTAGGTACCATCATGTGCATCTGGTTGTAACCTACTGTATAGGGGTAGCTATAAAAATAGGCTTTCCTTCATCTTTAAAACCATATTCGTTATGCTGTGCATCCATATCACCTCTGTAAATTTCTGAAAATTCAACAAATCCACGAGCAATAAGGCACATCAGATTAATGATCTCGATCCATCCATATTCACTTCTCCAGTACAGGTTTAAGGTGAGCCCTGGAGCCTATATTATTTTTTTTGCTCATTTTATAGAACATAGGGTTTTCTCTATTAAAATATGTGTCAGAGGTCAGAGATATCTTTCTAATTCCTTGATAATAAAGGTACTGTTGTTACGTGATAGGAATAATGATGCTATAATGCTTCAGTGTCTTCTATACGCTATAGAGCCTGATATTAAGCTATGCCCCCCCTAAGAGTACAGTACCTGAATCAGAGATAGATAGTAATGCCAATTTGGGGAGCGAGTGCACTGCCTTAAAGTATATGCTGGTAATGCTTAAGCATGCACCCCCTCTGCGGGGAGCTGTCATGTACAAAACGCCAGGGCTTTCGGGATCTGTGCAAGGCCGTGTTTTTTCCCGTACCGCCTCTCAGAGATAAACGCCAGCATCCAGCTCCGCGCGGGGGGGGGGCCCCCCCCCCCCCCCGCCCGCCGCGGGGGTGGGGGGGGGGGGGGGGGGGGGGGGGGCCGGCGGGGGGGGGGGGG
>JAODKN010000008.1:14875082-14905974 GCA_026774425.1 Petrocephalus zakoni | reverse complement strand
GCCGCGCGGCTTCATACGCGACACAGTTGTTTATTAGGACGAGTTGCCACGGTGACGCCATACATTGCGTGTGTTGCATCGTAGTATTAGTGCTCAGATTTCATGCAGACTGAGGATCACGTTTCCATCAATAACAACAATAACACGATCGCCATGAGCTGGTGCTCTTCAAGAAAATGCTAATGAAACGTTAACATACTTCATTCTGGTTTAAATACACTCCGAGTCTCAAATTTATGCAAAGACAAATTTGTTCTGGATACAGTCACATGCAGTTCCCCTGTACTGTTCCGTTTATATTGCTAGAAGGCTGCATTTCTTTCTAATTCACCAAGTGTATATTTAATAAATTCAGAAGAGGATTATTTAAGTATTTTATTTGAAATCGCATGGCTTATTCAAGGCGTTTTGTGGAATGTGCATAATATGATTTTAACCGTTTTCACTTTTTGTACGTTTAGTAACAAATAAGCTTATATTTAACAATATTAAACTCTCAGTGAAAATAATTTTAATGAAACAATCCATGCTGTATCTCACAAAGGATACAAGCAAAACAAGTGCTTTACGACTGTGCTTTCTACCTTTTTATCTTCCGTATTAATTAGTTAAAACTTTATTCTGATGATACTGTGAGGCTTGCCGATGGTGTCGGCCTGCTGTAATATCAGCGCATGATTTCTTTTCAAATGTTTTTTTTTTTCAGTTAAGTTTGAATATTTTCAACAGTGAAAAAGACTTGATTGAAGAAGAAAAGTATGACAGAATTCATTTTGCCCCACATTCCATCTCCTGCTTTAATTTAATGATCATCACCCTCATCCTGTGTTTCCCACACAGAAATTCTCTATTCTAAGGACTCTGGGGGCCCCAGGCAAAAAAATTTCATGGGGGACCCCCCAAATCCCCCCTCGCCCAGCATGAATAATTCATTACCTTTATTTTACTGTGAAGTGTAAATTAATAATGTCAACAAAGTGAATTTAATAAAAACAAGACCTTTGTTTTCACTTTTGTGAAAAAGTGAAAACAGAATACAAAAATAAAGCAGATTTGTCGTCGTGATGTCCTGTGTAATCGGCCGTCCTCGGGGGCCCCCTCCCAGCTCAGGGCCCCAGGCTATTACCTGCCCTGTCTGTCCTGTCTGCGCCTCTAGCTCTCAATGACATGCTCTCACAGAGAAGATACTTTACACTCTAAGGTGAAATGCTCGCCAACTTTGCTTCACCTCTACCCCTAAGATTTTTATTGTCCCAGAAAACCTGTGTCGAAGACTGTATGAATTTGTCCTACTCTTGAAAAGCTACAACTGAATCTGCAATTGAAACAATATCCATCGATTTTCTGTAATTTTCTTGCCCTGCCGAGCACCCCGGCTAGAGAAGAGCCTGTGCTGACCACTCTCGTCTGATGAAACAGGATATAGAGTGAAATATCTCAAAAATACCGGTACCGATACATCAAGAAAAATACATATTATTATTAGGTTAGAAGTGGTTTGACTTGTCTGATAGAGTGACACTCTGATATGGAATTCTGGGCACCTTGAGAACACTGGATTAAAAATGTTGCAGGGAACAGTGAAATACTGTATCCTCTTCACCTTCAGTAAGCTGTACAGCATAAGTGTATTTCCTCAGCATTCCACATTTTCATAAGGTGCTGGTAACATTCCTCACCAAATTATTCTTGCTGAGCTTCACTGACGCTCCGCTCCGAATTTAAGAAAAAAAGTGAAATAACGATATTGTTACACTTATTTTGAATTCTCTTTTCCAAGTCATAAAACCATCTGAAAGCAAATGAGTTTGGCACAGAATAATTATTTGGCAGATAAAATTTTTTTATTTAGCAGACACTATTGCACAAAGGGACATATGTATGCGATCAGGGAGCAGAGCCAGACAGTTTTCCTGGAACAGTTGGGGTTAAGAGCCTCACTCCAGGGACCAAGGGTGATACAGCTACTATACCAGGGGATGTGAACCCATGACCTTCCAGACAGGTCAGAGACCCCTCAAGCACTGAGCTACCCATCAGCCTGGCACTAAAAGGCAAACACTTTGAGTCATTGAAATGTACAGCCCTGGCAAAACCTGCTCTTATGAAATAATTTATGAATAACACTTCATGATTATACTTACAAATCTAATATGATATTAACAATAATTATGTTTCATCTAACTTTTACAGCTATATAAATCATATTTATCATAGGTTTCTACTGCTTATAAAATATATTGTACTGTATTGTAATTGTCTGGTAAAATACATTTATCCCAGACCTTAAACTAATGGTTCAATGGTATGAAATTTGAATGCAAGTCTGCAGATATTTTGGGTTTTGAAGGACCAGTATTATTAGACACTACATTTCTTTATTTAGCAGACACTTCTGTCCAAAGCGATACATATGTCAGCCAGTCCCTGGAACAATTGGGGGTTAAGGGCTTTGTTCAAGGACCCCACAGTAAAAGCACACACCTGAAACTGGGATTTGAACAGGCAACCACCTGGACACAGGCACAGCACCCCTGCGCTGCCACACACCAAGACACTGAGACACAGATACTTGTACTTGTAGCGGCAGCTGATGACAAGCACAGATCCCAGCCAATCAAATTATACTTTTCAGTCAAACCACTTTAATGAAACAAAATGGAGAGCGCCGCACCTGCTGTGCTGAAAGCACTTCTGCTAAAAATAAATTAGATTTGCCCTGCTTTCACAACAACAAAGCCATTTGTTTTCAACATTTTATTCTATATTTCTGTTCTATATATTTAATATTCTATTTTATTGCTTTCCATTTGACTACAAATTGCCTAAATTAAGTAACAGCGTTATTGCAAAATGCAAAATTTTGGGAAAGCATAACAAGCAAGTGGGCCAGCTGCCTAGCTGGGTGGATGGCACTGTTACCTTACATCACTGAGGGTGGGGGGCTTAAATCTGATCCCCGCCCAGTGTGAAGGTCGCGCCCAGCATTCTGTGGGGTTTTTATGGCTTTTTATGACACTTGGTGTCTGGTGACACTAAGCAGCTCTTAGATAAAATAATTGTAAAGAAACAATCCATGGTGTATGGACCTTACAAAGGTTACGTCCAGCTTTAGAAGAAACAAAACATGGGTTATAAGACAGTGAATTTCAGCCTGTTTATCCTCTATATTAATTGTATCCTGAATGGACTGCCATCCTTACCAGCGTTTTCACCTGCATTGTGCTATGTGCAGATGGGACAGATACCAACCTACCAACCCCTCTGCCATGCAACCCTGCACTGGACACATCCTCGGAACACAGGCTGATGGATAAAAATCAGACGATAAACCCTGCTGTCACATGTAGCTAACGATAAGCAGAAGGAAATTCTTAACGTCGTCAGATGCAATTCATATGGTTCAAAGGTTTTTATAATCATGTACCCTGACGAATTGCGAGTGATCTGGACTATCGCGGTCCCGCAGAAATATAAGGAGGGTGGCTTGCATTGGGTATGAAATTAAATAGTCCCCCTTTGCCCTGCATAGTGTCCATGGTAGGTTGTGCTTCACAGAGCTCATTTAGTAAATGCTGAACAGTGCAAAGCCCAATGAGCTGCAACTGCCCCCATCTACCCCCAGCCAATCTGTCTAGAATTAATGCAGGAAATGCTGTTTACATAATAGAAACTTGTTTGTCATTCTCAGCCCCGAATCTATTCATAACTCCGACTGGCAGGGCCAAGTCGAAACTGCGAATGTGACAGATTTCTTGAGCTGTGCCTTGACGTCAACAAATCTATATGTTTTCCCCTTTTTGAAATGAGGTTTGTCTAAGTAGAATCGTTCAGGGGCATTTCATCTAAAGAATCAATCTACAGATGATTTAAGAGTCAAGGTATAAAGTCACATCAAAGGCTAATGTCACGTGAGAAGAGAAAAAGCAAAAAGAGTCTCCGTTTGGCATTTGGCTTTACTTAGACAACCCGTGGTGATGCCAACAGGGAGAAGACTCTCGCTGTGTCCAGGAAACCCTTAAAGGTGCATGATAAAGGCAATAATTGGCCGATATTAGACCAGTCAACAGTGTTCCTCTAGTTTGACTGACACTGTATTATTGTCACAGAGATAAAATTATCTTCAGGTAATTTATGGGGTAAATTGTTACAGAACTAGAAAACTGATTGGTTTAAAGTTATTCATATAAGACTAACTGCAGAAAACTGCACTGCATAGTTGCTCATTCCTACATGCCTGTACAACAGCTGACCTCTACATGGAAGATCTTGAGATTAAGTATAATGTCCAAAGATCCTTTGAGTCTTAATTCCTTGTGGCCGGATGACACTTCTGAATGACACATAGTGTAACCCAAAGACGTGAGGTGGCTCATGACTCTGCAGCACTGCCTGATGTCAACAGACCCCTCCCTCTCTTACTATGGACGAGATCCTTTGCTGAATCTAAGTCGAATTAGCTAGTAATTAGAATACGTATATACAGCTCTTCGGTTCTCATTTTGCATCAGTTAATCAAATGTTAATCTTAGTATATAGTACATATTTTATCTTTCTATGCATATAAAACACTGAAACACTTTGAAATACATATAACATATCATACACATCTTAATACAATACATGATAATAATAATAATAATAATAATAAATTAACTACATGGCAGTCTGTTTTTAAGTACGAATTGTCCATAAGTCAGATGTTCTTAACCTAGGCACTTACTGCATTTTAACAGAAAAAAATACATGGCATACACACAGGCGCAGACACAAGCAAGAGCTGCTGCAGCTGGCAGGTATGACTAAGCCGCACATTGAGTCTGATGGGTTATTTGCCTGAATCCAGCAATGTGAGAACTTGTATTGTTAGCAGTGTCCTTGGCTGGATTATCCATGCTCTCCATAAATAACTGCAGCTGTATTTTGCTGAAGGGGAAGATACTGAATTTTATTTCCTTATGATGGACTGATAACCAAATTCCATTTGGGAAAAACACAAAGAAAACTCGAGCACCACATTTAAATCCGACTCCACTTGAACGGTGCTTCCCAACCCAGTCGTCAAGGACCCCTAGACAGTCCATGTTTTTGCTCCCTCTCTGCAACCTATTGCGGGTGGCACTGGGAACAGGGATACAGTATAGCCCAATTGGGAGACCCTCACAGGGCGCATGCATGCATAAATATCTAACACTTCAATATGAAATTCCACTTTTATGTTTAAATGTAACTAATTGCTGACTGAATATTTAGGAGTGGAGGCAGCATGATGGTGCAGTGGTTAGCTCTGTTACCTCACACCTCTAGGACTAGGGTTTGGTTCTCCACCCAGAATACATGTGTGTGGAGTTTGCATGTTCTCTCCATGTCGTCATGGGGTTTCCTGCGGGTACTCGGGTTTCCCTCCACAGTCCAAAAACATGTTGAGGCTGATTGGAGTTTCTAAATTGCCCATACTGTAGGTGAGCCTGTGGCTGGCCCCCTATCCTGTATTGATCCCTGCCTCGTGCCCATAGCTAAAGGGATAGGCTCTGGATCCCCCCCCCAACCCAGAAGGATAAGCAGTTTCAGAAAATGGATGCATATTTATGAGTAACACAAAATCTGAGTCATGACAAAATTATTCTGCAACATAACTCAGACAGTCATGACTAAACATGTTGGTGCTAAGAGGGGCTAATATCCTCTGTGACACTTGTCTTACGTGCTCTGTGTGTTTCCTTGTTTACTCAATTCACACCCAACAATTTGTGTTGCCTAAGTAATTTTTAAATGTATGCAGTTCTAAATTCTCTCAGCACTTGCAAAATTTCCCCCACTGCATCTCTCTTTCAGGACCTATGTAAATATTCTTCTACAGGTCAGAATGTGGAGATGCGTAGTTCTCACCCATACACAGCTGGCACCAACCTTTTTATTGTGGCCCGGCCGAAAAGACCAATGCCAAGGTCAGAATGGTGTTTGCATTAACTACCGCCTATGTCAACTTATCAAACTGACCCCTATCAACTAAGAGTTGGCAGAAACTTCAATGGATCTACTGGTACAGGAGCTGCACGCAAATACGGATGAAAGCAGAGAGCGGAACTTTTTATATTTTGTAATATTTGACAGTCTCTATTTTCTGATAAGGTGAGGAAATGATTGTAGATGTTGTGCAAATAGAATGGCAGGTATTAGTGGTGCATGACTTCTTGGTAGAGCTCTCGCTCCACCCGGAAGCACCTCTCCAAACCTGCATAACAAGTACAGCATGCTCTTTCAAGCACAATTCTTTATTTGCATAAAAATGGCCGGTGACTGGCAGCTGGACAGGGCTAGTACAGCTACAGCATATAAACTTTGAAATGCTAACTTCTCGTTGATGGGAAAGGTTGACGCCTGTCAAGGATGAATATCTTCTTGCAGTTTAGTGGTGACATGGTCCTGCCTGGTCCTGTCCTTGTTCTGTGTTTCTCTTGCAGGCTGGAGGTCTTAAGCAGGTGTAGGCGGTTACTCTTAATTGCCCACCCACACCTCTAGGGGGCAATGAAAGGCCCCTGGCCTGGTGTCGTTGGTCTTCTCACGCCTGACCAGCACCTTTTGGATGGTTTAGCACATGGAGATTTCCCAACCCTTTTCCTTTAACCTTGCACTTACACTGATGTTGTGTTCGGGCTGAGGTTTCGCTTTATTTTTTAATAAACATTATTAGTTTAATCTAATCCATGTGTGGTGCCCTTTTTCCTGTAACATTTCCTTGTACAAGGCTGTTAACAGTAGTTTAATAATAGGACAGTTGAGCAAACTATACCAGACAAAAAAGTGTGGTCACCAGGGACTGAATTACGGGGGAGCTAAGGGGAGCTCAGCCCCCCCGAAAAGGACAAGAGCTCCCCTTAAGGCAGGGGTCTCAAACTCCAGTCCTGGAGGGCCGGAGTCCTGCACATTTTTGGGTTTACCCTCATTTAACACACCTGATTCAACTCACTGAGCTAATTACCACACAGCACTTTAGCGCAATAATTTGTGATGGAGCAGGGAAAGAATTAAGCTACACAGGACTCCGGCCCCCCAGGACTGGAGTTTGAGACCCCTGTCTTAAAGCCTCCCCAGAGACCTTTAGGGGGTGCTCTAAAAAACTGTCCACTGTTATGTTATTGGTTGAGATTTTTTCTACTTGCATTAAGGGTCCTGAAATAATACAAACAATAATTGTATAAATTTGTCAATGTTGTGTGCTTATTTGCTCATTACATTCCATTTACAGTCCAAACATTTGTCTCCACTAATGAACACAACTCTCTCTGTTCCTGTTGTGGCCACCCATGCGTGGGGGCGCTGCCCTCGAAATACTAGATTTACGTAGCCACCTGAACTCCGCAACACAGAGTGGGTGCGGCACTTGAATGGAAGTCGTTAATTAAGGAACGAGGTCAGGTTGGGGAGCATGCACTGGTATAACACGTTGCTGCACCCACCACACAATGAAACACCTTGGCCCCCAGGTTGCCAAACCCCCAGGCCGACACGCGGTCCAGTCCCAAACTCTGGAAATGGCCGTCTATCTGCTGCCCCCGCTGTTACGTGGGCATCCCCTTGGACTGGTCCAGCTGCTCGAGTCCTCAGCAATGAGGATCCCGAGAGCCGGATCACCTTCACGGAACTGTGCCACCTGGTTGTAGTGCCGTAACTGATGCTCCCTCACAATGCAGGTAATGTGTCAAATTCGGAATTCCCAGAGCAACTGCTTATTCAACACAAAGTCTAACAAACAGTGTTTTTATTCAGTATTTCGGGGCGGTTTATGGATAGTCAGAATGTCAAAACGGAAACAACCCAGCTGGAGCGATGGAGAGGGACAAAGAGAGAGGGATCTGCGAGCCTCAGACAGCTTCTCTGTTTCACTGCGGTTAAAAACAGGCCAGCTCAATAATTCAAGGTGTGTGTATGAGTAGCTGAAAGAAGTTACCTGCGTCCCTCTGCTTTGTGATTTTCTTTTTTGTTAGCTATGATTCGGCTAATAAACTCCTTCAGTGATTCTTGTGTTGTTGTTATCGTGCCAGTATGAAGTGTTACTATCGGTATTAACTGCCTGCAGAAGTAATAGTACAATGTTTCTTCGCAGTAACCAGTGTTACTGACCGTGTATGTTTGCGTATGATGTGACTTGGGAAGTCGTGGTGCGCACCAGAAAATAGGGCTCGCCTGAAAGCCACTGTGTAAAAGGCGGTCACCTTTTGTTAAATCTCCCTAGATTTTATTTGATGTAATAGCATAGTAGATGGTTTGTTGGTCCAAGACAAAAAAACCCTTTCCCCTGGTTATAATACCAACAATTCTAAGCGGATTCTAAGCAGATGCACGGAATGATCTTGTGGACGGAGTAGAAACCTGAAGGATATTTACCTGAGGTGTCATCCCATGACAGATGTAAAGAATCGGAACATTGTCCGTCTCAGGCCCCTGGTCCAGGCACAAATCAGTCTTCAGGGAATTCTTCAGCTGGAAAAGATGGCAGAAGAGGGGAAATCAGGAATGGGCCAGAACAATTTTGCTTGCGACAGTACAGCGCATTTGAGAACCTATAGGAGCTAAGAAATGCTGTACTCGTGCCTTGCGGGCTACTAATCGGCTTATTTGGCACCACTGAGAGAATATTTCCCTACTGTATACACTGTATTATGTCTGCTTCTGCACTAGCAAAGAGAAAAGTTCTTGAGATAATTTTAGACAAAGTAAGCATCCTTCCCAATTTTTCACAGCTAAAGCCATGACAAATAAAAGGATTACAGGGAGCTTCATAATACTGGCCCTTGGAGCAAGAATAGATTGGTAGAATAAATGCTTTCTGCTGTTAAATTCTGCTACCTTGAAATATAGAGATTATGGAAGCAAATACTGTGATTTAAACAATGCATTACCAGTATGTACTTTTCCAAAATTGTGCTGCTACTCGGAAAAACAATAGATATATTACACTTTTAGTCTTAAAAAAGGTTTGCAGTCAACGAAAAACCCACATATAAAAGTTTATCTTTGAAGTGGACTGTAGTTGTTTATCAAATTACTATGGGAAGATCACATTTCTGATATGCAGATAACAGCCATCTAAACAGTTAGGGATTTTTTTCTCAACTTTTTGAGCTATGTAGCTATGAACTGATGTAAGCTATGAGCTATGAACTGATGTAAGGGATGGAGGAGGGGCTGGCTACAGGATGCTAAACAGGGTAACAGTGCCATGGGTGGGGTATAGGTAGGAGACGGCTTAGGAGCTGATGCAAGACCGCAAACCTATTGTTTATGTCCTCAAAACAAAACATTCAGCTTGGTTTAATTGGTTGTGTTGGGATGGTCTACTATCCTCCCAACCAAACCTTGTGGAAAAATCAATTTGAAGCTTAAAATCCAAACAGATAAAAAAAAAGATAATCTCTGCCTATGGGAATTCACACTTAACCATAAATAATAAACAATGTTTCCTTCTCTTTTTCATTAAGAGAGGAGGTATCTCTGGGTGTTTAATCAGAAATGAAGTTTAAAGCCACCGCAATTTGAGGGCATTCTTACACTAATGACACTCTAAAGTCGTCTGCGATGAATGGATTTCGAGATGTGATTGGCATGCTCAGACACAGGAACCCCACAAGACCTCTGGGATGCCAAACCCCTTTGCTAGGTTTTAATAAGGCTGACATATTCTCCCAGCCGCCTCCACATTTAATTATGACGGTTCGGAAGCGCGATCTGAACCCAACTGAATCTATATTTCAGCATCAACTTAAATATATTAATTAAAAAACTGTATTTTTGAGTTTTCCGTCAATACAGAGCGAGAAGATAACAGTTACGAGGCTGCCTTTCTGTCACCAGGGACAAGTACAATGGTAAATCTGCATTCATCCACAGAGGACACTGCAGTGCAAGGCATCCACCTCCATGGGGTAAAATATTAATGTGCACAAAGTCCCTTTTTCAGTTTAATCTTGGGTCTGTCCATACATAAATCAGCACAAGCTCCCTTCCCTCTCTCTTGCCTCCACAAGCCAGAGGTAGCTGGTCTTCTGCAGATACTCCTGGAGCGTATACAGATGTGAGCTGGTGCAGACAGGGTAAGGTCTGTAAGGTCCAGCTGGAGCAGAAGCCCGTCTCCTACAGGTAGACTGCAGTCAGTATGCTTTCTGTGCAGGACTTTGGAAGTTTCTTATTTGATTTAAAAAAAAAAGAAAAAAAATGTACTTCAAATATGACTGTTGTTGCAACAAATTTGTCTATTCTTCCAATTGCTTATCCTGGTCAGGGTCACCTGAAGCTTTTTACAAGCAGCACAGGGCACAAGGCAGAGGTTCAACCTGGATGAGATATTAGACCATCAAAGGACACTTATGCACTGCTGCATTCATTCAGAGAAACCAATTAGTCTACCTGCATGCCTTGGACTGTATGGCGAAACCCATGAGGACTCGGGGGAAAAAGTATCACCACAAACGAAAAACCAATAAATGAATGAAAGCATGGAATGTGAAAGCAGGAGTAAGTACTGAAGGCTCACCACTCCATAGGCGATGGTGTCTGTATACATTCGCATCTCGGAGTAGATGTTGACCAAATACCACCGAAAGGTTTTACACCGCAGCCTCTTCCTCAGGGCCTTCCGCTCAGAGACATCGCCAATATCAATTCCGGAGTCCTGACAAAAATATATACACACACAAAATCACACATACACGAAATCACACACACACGAAATCACACACACACGCCACGGCTCCGACAACAGACAGAAGGGAAGCAACTGAGACGTTCCACTCTATTTCCCATTATGTTTTATATTTACATTTATTTTCCATTAATGTGTAACAGTTTCATAAAAATAAAAGGAGACCACATACAATTATGAAAACCAACTCGGTTCTGATTTGCCAAAAACCATATAAAATCATTTCTAGTAAACAATTATTTTTTCCTTCGATTTTTGGGAATGCAGTGATGGCCGTGACATTCCTCGGCTATATCTCAGCAGATAGAAGGTCCTCTGCTGGCATGAGGTCCATTCCTCCAGTTCCAGAAAGAGAAACTGAAAATCGTCCCCGTCTCTCAACGCAACCCATCCCGAGGGCAGAGCTGGTTCAGCCAAACTAAAATGAGTTCGTAAAGTCTGGTACAGTATATCTGGTTCTTAGGCAATGGTTACATTTGTATTTTTATATTTACATTTAGTATTTTTTGATTATTTCATTCTTCTTTAAGACAATTTTCAGGATGCTGTAGATAATGTGAGCGTGAATTGAAACAGATAATTGGATAGCATTCCTTGGGAACCCACAAACTCTTTAGAGAAATAGGGCGGGACTAAGATAGGAAGACGTTTTAACAGAAGAAGGAGGGTTGAGATGCAGGTTTTCTCTTTGAGAAACCTCAGCCTTTGTCACGTAATAAACACTCCTGACAACAGACACCTAACATTACATTTACAGTCTGGGAAAACACAATCGAAGCCAATTTTGCAAAAAGCCATACTACAGAGCTTCAGTGTTCAGGCTGCAGGTTAGATGCCACGTGCTGGATTTCACTTCAGAGTGACGCCCATAACACGTCTCTTACAAACCAGCTGAGGTCTATCCTGGAAATAACACCATGTCTTGACAACTGCTTTAATGTGTTTAACCTTTACATGCTTCAACTCACTTCCTGTGGAATGTTCCAGGCCATGTAGACGTGGCTCTTAAACTCATCCATCCAGACCTCGGCCACTCGCAGGGCGTTCCTGCGCACGTGGGCTGTCAGGTCCTCTGTGTAGGGCTTGTGGGCTCGCTCGATGTGTGCGATTCGGGCACAGGGCAGAACCTCTACACTGCCTCCACACTGCCACACCTGGCATTAAAAAGGCAAATATGACCTCATAGTTAATTTGGTACCAGTAGCATCTATGGAAACCAGCAGTAAATGCTTCAAACCCCTTCAGAGTACTGCAGTCGACCCTTATGGTAGCCTCTCATGTGATATCTCACACTTCTCCTTTCAGATCACAGGGGGCCTGTGTACCTAACCACCACCAAGTGGAAAGGTACAGTATATTGTATTTCCTTAATTAGGCTGTAGACATTTCAGAGAGTACTTTTTTTATTTTTCTTTTAGAGTTTTTTTTTTTCAATCTATCAAAAATGTATCTTAAAATCCAAAAGTTAAGTGCAATAATATATATCAAATTATATTTTGAAAGTTAAGTAATTCATATTTCTGAAAGTTCAAATGATCTTATATTTCATTACACTGGATTTTTGATGAGCTTATACATTAATGAAAGGTGTCTTGGATACTTTAACACAGAAAATGTTGTCTGGGATCCAAGGTTGTGTTGCTAAGGAAGTTAATGTTACACTTTACCAGCTTATTACCGAGCATCAGGCTCTAATACCCAAGTAAAGTGAACCTAAACTACCATACCATACATACCATCTTTATTTATAAAAGCACTTTAAGACAACCATGGCTGACACAAAGTGCTGTACACAGAAACAGAGGCAAGTCAGGCATAAAATAGACAGAATATAGCTAAGTAGTAGACAAAGGTCAGATAGCTAAAAGAAGACTAAAGACAACTAAAACAACTAAAAGAAAAGCAAAGTAAAAAGCAAAGTAAAAGTAAAGTAAAAGCAAAGTAAAAAAGTAAAAATAAAAAATAAAGTAAAAGCAAAGTAAAACTAAGTCTTGCTTCGGCCAAAAGCCAAAGTATAAAAATACGTTTTAAGACGTGTTTTAAAAGTGGGCAGTGAGGGAGCCTCTCTTATGTGCAAGGGCAAGTCATTCCATAGTTTGGGCCCGACAACAGAGAAAGCCCTGTCCCATCAGGCTCTAATACCCAAGTAAAGTGAACCTAAACCACGTCAAAATGAGCTGTTTTAACTCAATGCAGCGCAGCCGAATTATTCTATCCACATTTAATTTAACGCTAATTTTTCAAGTCTGGTGAAATAATTTGCTAGCAGCTCTGAAGATTTGGGGAGAACAAACTGACACATACGTGATATATTATTTGCAATCACAATTTGTTCTAGATACGGTTTAAATTAACTTCCATATATAGCTGGACTGCCACGATCAGTGAGTAAAAGACAGATTGATGGATATAGCTGGACCAGATAAAGCTTGTTTAGAATGAATACGTGGCTTCTATAGAAATTTGTAGCAGAGTAGAATGCTGCATAATTGCTATGCAGAATGCATGATGCACGTCAAATCTCACATGGTAATACAGACTGATCGTTAGAGGTAAGGTGAGTCAATTATAATAGCTGTGTTAATGAGTGTTATAACCTAAATCCTGCTTAATTTATGACCAAGTTGAGGCTAAAGTCAACAGACATAATGGTAGCAAAAAACACTGGATAGTTTTATTGGCATGTTTTTGAGTGCTACACTTCTGTATTAGGCACTCAGGGAAACAACGTTTATTTTTAATGGAAAGGTCCTTTGTGTTCAGACATGTTCCTGCCCTGCTGTTCCCAGACAAGCACAAGGTAACCCGGGACAGGGAGTCTTGTTTCCGCTTAGGCACAAGAGGCTTGACACGAGCACCTGGAATCGAGCTTTGGGAGGGACTCTCTACGGGTCCCCAATCGCTGACTCACTGGAAGCTTCCAGAAAGACCCACAAAAACAGCATTCATGTCATGAAGCCAGTGGAGGACAAAGGGGGGAGCAAATAGGAAGGAAAGAGGAAGGGGGTAGAAGTCAGAGGGAAAAAAGGCAGTGATCGTAGATGGTGGTCTGGGGAGGGACAGGGATGCAGAGATGTGCAATCTGCACGGAGCAGGGTGCATGGTGGGCGGAGGAGAGGTAGCCAAAAGTGCACTGAAAGCCTGCAGCACTCTGTCAATGAAAGACTCCCTTCACACAATGCAGTTAATTGGAGCGTACGATGTGCCAGAACAAAGAGTGAGGTCTTTAGAATGGAGATGCATAACGGACAGGTTATCGTCACCGCCAGCTTAGCCCTTCTCAAAGCCAAGTGTGCGCGTGTGTGGCCCAGTCCCGCCTGGCACACAGTCAGGACGGCAGAGCTGGAAGACGCCGCCTCTCATCAATCCTACTACGCCTCGTTGTGTTAGCAAGACAGATGAATGGAGCTGGAGATCACCCCCCGGTCTGGTGGCGTTTGTGTCTTCGTCAATCATGCGGATGCGCTCGCACCCGGAGCCATCGCCATTGAAGCACAGAGCTGTACGCGATCCAGCTGCCCATTGCGCCATTTTATTTTTAAGAGGGTGATACTTTGCTGATCTTTTGACTTAAGTTGGGTGCCTCTTCCTGAAGGCTGGTGTTACAGAATCTGCACAGTCATATGCAGTCATTTATGCAGTGTCTGCAGCTCCCTGACATCAGAAGGCGCCCCATTGGTAAACCTTACTAGTCACTAACCTCAGCTGCCAGTTTGTGGTACCACAACTGAGCTTTGCAAAGCTGGGTACCACTGCAGTGCGGTTACATAAGGTACATAATTATAATTTTCCCAGAAATTATACAATTATCAATTTACATACAGGTTACTGGATAACTGCATAATTTATCAACAACAATTTGTGTTTGTTTTTCATAATTTCTCATTTCTGATTGTTGTACGCATCCCACTTGGTCTGACCTTTTCAAGTGTCCTTTATCAGGTTAAAACCGTGTAAGCCATAACTCTGCAGCTTAGTACCACAATGACTGTTTTGTTCAGTATTTTCCTAATTGTAAATTATGTTGGGCTAGGACTAAGGTGCGTCTAATGTCAGCAGTTTGAGTCCACCGCCTGTGTGTATATCTGCGGTATGTATATATTACATTAAAACTGTGATTGCAATCAAAAAACAAAAAATGCCCAGAGTCCTGCATTTTGTTTGGTTACTTATGGTTAAGATTAGGGCTGGGTAGGGGTTAAGGTTGTCATTGCAGATGGGGATTAGGGTTTTGTGTGTGGAGTTTACATGCTCTCCCTCTGTTGCTCTGGTTTCCTCCAGGTACTCTTGTTTCCTTCCACAGTTCAAAGACACCCGCGTCCCATTTACAGCTAGACGTAAAGTACATCTTGGGCGACCGGATCACAAGTGGACAGCTGAGACACGTCGCCGTTTACACCAGAGCCTATCATGTGTCTCCAAGGTGTCCAGCTGACCACTTATGTTCAGGTTTAATTACTGCCTATGCTACTTCTGCCAGAAGGTCAAAGGTCACAGTTACTGTTGGGGACACATCAAGCTACATGAGTGTTCACACTGCCAAATATATGTGGTCAAATGCATACCAGGCTACCTCTGACAGTGGTTTAAGTGATTGGTGTGGGTGGTTGTTTATACCAAGTGTAGAGGGCCTGAGCTAGACAAAATGTCATCTACAAATTGCCCACAGTATATGGCTGTGTGCATGTGCTCTGCAGTGGACTGGCCTTCTCTTCAGAATGTTCCCCTGATTTGTGTGCTGTCCTACATGGAATACAGTCTAGGCAGCCCCCACCACCATGACCTTGACCAAGGGAAGCATAGAGAGAATAATCTACATTTTTTAATTTTTCTTTCTGGACAAATTAACAACCTGGGAGTCGATAAGATATATAAGCTGCTTCAGTTAAAACCAAACAGTTAGATAACTAACCAATTAATGTCAGTGGGCACCAAAACGCTGAAAAGTATGGTGAGAGGATTAACTACTTTAAAGTCTAAATACTTTTAAGATAAATTACAAAGGGTAAAAGTTGGAGCGTTAATCAAGAAGGAAAACATGGCTGTCATAGTTGACTGATCTGGCCTCTAACGGTTTGTCATGAGTGAATTGGCTTGTGATTTATGCGATCTGGAAGGCTGCGGCTCTTTAGGCTGATATTAGATTACCTGCAGCGATACTAACAATCTGTGACTGTTTTCAGAAAAGCAGAGACAATTATCGACATATCGGCAGCTCGTTACCAACGTAGCATTAGCGCCGATTATAGAAGTGCCCCAGGTTTTGGTCGCGCTTCGCTCCTGAGTAACCAGACCTGCCCCCAAAAAACCTCATGAGTACTAATTGATAATAAAAAAATGTAAATCTTCAATGGATGCAGCACATTTGCATAAATGCTTTATAAGCTTTACTGCAGTGTTTAATTATCTCCAATTCTTCTGTCTTTCAATCTGCTTGGAAATCCCTAAGAGTAATGCTGACTGGATGTGATTCATGGCAGCAGATTCACAGTGAGGACAGGGTGCCATCTGTAAGTGCTCAGAAGCCGTGCGCGCAGAGCCTTTATATCCTGCCACCAGCGCTGCCTTCATCCACTTCACTGCTTCTAGGCCAGACTCTCAGATGCCCTGGTCTCTGAACAGGAGATTAGACCTCCACTTCCGTCCTTCTCCAAAATATAAACCAACACAGTAGGCAAAATCAGTGCTAACGTCTCGTTAAAGACTGTGTCATAGATTTAGCCGTTTGTGCTACTGGAACAGTGACGCTAATCCACATTGTGGGCTTCCTTTCTTTTGAATCTGAAAATGTGACAATATGGCAGCATGCGGCCCTGCCTGCCAGAGTGCAGTCGCCCTTGAAAGTCTCAGGCTTCGATTCCACACCAGCTGCATTCTTCTTTCAAATTGCAACCACCCCCGTCGCTAAGCTCCGTCGAAACAAAATAGGTCAGTGCACCCGTGCGGCATGGCTCCGCTGGCATTAGGCTGCTCACAGCAGTGGTGAGCACGAGCAGCAGGTCCACTGTATACTGCAGCACGCTCTGCAGGGGTGCCCCGCCCTCCGGGACCGCCAATGCTTTTTTTTTGTTCGGGACCCTGTGGCCGGAGCCAGGGTCTTGGTGGGCCACCGGCTGCCAGCTCTTGAACCAGTACTTTACCTTCTGTTAGACGCCTCATTACAGGCCGAACCACCAGAAATGATACCCGCAGTACAAAATTACACTGCCAAAACAAGGCCAGATTCCACTTTACTGTTTACCAGTTTAACCCAGCTTGTCTGCTTTTTACAAGTTTAATATACCTATTTTAACCAAGGCTTGGTATCCATCTTTATTGCGTCTTTGCTGGATAAACAAAATCAAACAGTGTGCCTATGATTATAAGGATATTGGACAGGATACAGCATTCACACTTCAACTGGCTAGCTGAAGGAGGCACCATATGTCCCTATAAAATTCACTTCCCTTTAGTCCATTAAAAAAGGTCCTTCTTTATATGGTTTATAAAACAACAAGCTATCAATGAGAGTCATACAGCCAAAATGGTACATATATACATATACACATATGGCACGGCAGGGTCTACTGCATATTAAAGTGGCACGAGACTCACCCTGATCCCCAGCTCAACATTCTCACCCCCGTAAACCTCCATCCCTTCATCGAGGAGTCCGATTTCTTCAAAGTACTGCCTGTCCACTACAAAGCAGCCAATCAGGGCCGGGCTCCTGTGTGAGAAAGCAAAGATGGCCGTCACAGTCTCGTTCATTACCTTAATCCTCCTCTGTAACGCAGGTCAGAGTGACCATTAAGACTGCTGGTTTTCCCAATGCTACCTTCCCAATGCTTTTATTTTCTTTTAGAGCGTCATCACTGCACGCTCACGTAGGCAGCGTTGTTCATTATCAGAGCCAAATGAATCAGTGATGCTTCTCTGGGGGTTTTGCGATCTGGCACCACAAATGCATTTGCATCTGTAATCACCAGCAAATGATGCGGAACATTTTCGCAGGTCTTCTGCACGGCACGGCCCTGCCATCATAAGCAGGGACCTCTGCAGCCTCAGATCAATAAAATGCCCACACTGTTTACATGTCTTAGGCTGCACTGACTTTCTAGAAGGATATTTAAACACTAAGCTGAACTAAAATGGGGAACCCTGCCTGTAAGCCACATCACCGAGAACACTGTAAACATGCCCTGATGGAGATTCAGCACGCCTTTCAGTGTGGTGTTTAGTAATGCGCAGATTGTGCTTTCAGACACATGTAGTGGTACACCTCCCAGTCCCTCATCTTAGTTACCTGATTGGAGCAGTATTGTTAGCAAGGTTCCACCACGACTTGGGTGGGTTCAGGTAACGACACCAGAGCTCCCAGTCAAAGCCTTGTGCGGACAGTGGGTACTCCTCAATCTCAAAGGTGTCGTACTTGATGTTGTCAAACGAAGGGGAAATGATCCGAGTTCTGTCCTCCTTAATTCTCAGCAGAATGGGTTCGGCCCTTAAAATGTGTTGATGATACATTAGTTATAAATTGTCTATATAAGTGTCTCCCAACTGAGTCCTTGGGGACCCCCCAGACATTTTCCTCCTTCTCAGCACACCTGAAGCCAACAATCAAGGAAAAAAAACCAATCAAGGACACAAACTTGTATGTTGGGAGCTGGGAGGGAGCAAACAGTTTGATTGTCTGGGGTCCCCAAGGACAGGGTTGAGAAACACTGGCCTATATGAACACATCCATCACATATGAGGGGTCGTTTGTTGCATAGAAACTGGTTTCAGATTCTGAAGCGCTCCAAGCTCCTTGTTTTCTATGGTGGGGATGTCCAAAGTCAAATCTTTTTTCACGTATGAAATCCCTCCAACAATTACACATTCAACAATATTTCAAAGGAAGTCTGTCTCATATAAAATATGTGTCTCTTTGTTATGATGACACATGCCGAGGCAGGATATGATGCTATGTAACTCAGGTTATAATAAACCTGACTCACATCATTTGGCTTTGTGTAGATTCACTGACTGCAGGGGGAGAAACATCCTCAACTCAATGGAATACTATGCTCCTTGTGAAACTAGGATTGGATTTTATTAGTGGATTATAAACCATAGCAAAACACTGTGATGAAAACACAGCATTCAAATAACAGGTATTTACACAGAAATCTGAAACCAACTTTCTAGGTAATAAGTGTCATAAATATACCCGACACTACAAAGGTTCACTTGGTATCGAGAAGGGCAGTCAAATTTGTCAAAATAGCAGACAACCGCATCAACAGTTTAAGTATATCATATGGTTTATTAATTGCAAGAAATACACAGGTCTAGGTATATGTCTAAATTCATGGGCCTTTGCACTGAAAACAGTTTATAAAACAGGCATTAACCCTGCCATTTCTATATATTTTTTTTAATTTTCAGATTAGATGTGGACTCTTTAAAATTCATGGTATTTCTTCTACATGGATTTACCATGTCAGCGCACATTAGTGGCAAAATATTTTGGAAGTGGATCAAAGTATTTTGACGGATTTGGGTCGCGCTTTTGAAAAAGCACGGAGGCTCCTTCAGAGAAAGAAACATTTCACCCCAGGGGATCATGGGAAGGTGGGCTTAGTAAACAACACCGCCATGGATAGCACACCTGTGATCAGCTTCTCTCTTAAAATATTCGTCTCAGAGCAGTGGTAGTCCGAGTTTTATAATAAATCTCTTGCACACAACAGTAATTTACTCAACCCATCGTTATTTCATAATTAATGTTCTTTAATGTGTAAATCAAAGATTAATTCTGAGTGAGTGACGACTGAGCCACAGGATGACAGTCCACTAAAAGCCATATAACTGGCAAATAATCAATTTGCAGAGGGGAAAAGGCAGCGTAACTCACCATCCGGCGTTAAACTCCACATGGGCGTCGAAGAGCGCTACCACGGGAGCAGCGGCAGCCCGCCACCCACTCACCCGCGAGCGGATGAGCCCCTCCTGCTTGGAGTGACGGATGACCTTGATAAAACCCGCCTTCTGGGCATTCGTCTCCACCACGAACTCCTGCAGCTTCTCCTTTAACTCCTCTGCAAACACACACACACAGGAGGTGGCAATGGAGCTGTTTGGTTGCATGGCATCCTGTCCTTCCAAAAGCGTCAGTCCCCCTGCCTGACCTCCCACGCTTAGCCTAAGTCTACTGAGCCACGTCTTTCCCAGAAGGGCATCTCCTAAGGCCTGAACTCACACCGCCATAATCACTAAGTCAGAAAGCCTGCTGATTCGATTAGTGTTCCTAATGTCATTTACCTCCCGGCTAGCAGTGCCTTTAAACAGGGTCCTAACAGCATGCCGGCTCGTGACTGATCAGACCGGTGGATATCGCTATCTCTGCAAGGGTTATGGCTGAGCACTCAATATCTTTTTCATATTTACATACTGTACAAAACAAGACACCTCTAACTTCAGCAACTTATTTGTAGAGAAAAGCAGTTTCAAACTGTATAGTTTCAGTTATACTTTTAAGCTTTTCCTGAACCATATCTGCCTAGGAAATATTATGGGTCCAGAAAACTATGAATCCACATTTCAATTAAATCAATTTCAAAATATATAAGAACTGATTGTCCAACGAAAAGTAAAAATTTCATGTACAGTGTAGCTTCTTCCAACCAATATAATATGGCATTATTTTATCGGAACTGTCCCAGATATCTCACAGACAATCTCTTAAAAGTTTTATGCATTACGAAGAGCTATACGTCATGATATATGCTATTTTATGTCAGTCCCATTTACAGTGCAGAGGGAATCGCGGCTGCTGTATCAGAAAGAAATCAAATTACTGGTTTTATTACACTGATTTGCTCCACCACATTCTCAGGAATGTGTATCGCTGTGTTTCTCTGTCTGGCCCCCATTACCTGGACCCCTGTGAGACCTTAAGTTTCCTCCAAGTCCCAAACCTGGTAGCTTTCCTCATTCAATGAAGCCCCAGTCCTTGTCTAATCCAAGATTCAAGACTAAAGATTCTGTGAGAGTGGAACTACAGGCAGCCTTCGACTTACGTAAAACCGACTTAAGTCTGCCCAGACATATGCAAATAATAAGAAGAGACTGTGTGAGAAGTGCGTATTGGAGTGTCTATGCAAAATAGGCGACATATGCCTGTAAGCAATTTAGGTTTTAGCTTGTCATTTAGTGTGTGTCCTTTAGTACGTACTACTATTACATTTTTGGCTTATGTGATTCTTGTTATTGTCTTGAATGGTACAGGAAGGTAAATCCAACTTACGTAAAATCTGAGTCACGTAAGAGTTTGTGGGACGGATTACTCACGTCAGTCAGGAACTGCCAGTACTGCCAAGTCCTTGTCATGCCATTGTTTGCAGCCATCAATGAATATGTTCTCTCATATGCGTATTATGTCATTACTTACTCATTTCAAAATATTGAGTATCTTGCCGTTGTCTGCCTTTCTTTGTAGCCTTACATCCTAAACATTTCCCTTTAAACCATTTCAATATTCATCAACATATTTCTCGTAGCTTGGGAATGTCGTATTGATCGCTGGAGAAGAGACAAAGACCCTCCCTCCAATTTATATGGACTTTTAATGGAAAAAGCTCTCCGCTAATGAAATGGCGTTGCCTTTTGTTCGCTTGATTCTGCGTTGAGTTCCCCTTCCCCTCACCTTGCGTTGAGGTTAATTGGCTGGCCAGTCTAGGTGTAACTCTTTGACACGCTCCCAGGAGGTTGTCAGCTCTAACAAAGGGGGATGACTTGTTCACACATGCCGACATTCAGAGGTTCACGTTTTTGCATTTGCATTTTGCAGTAAAAGAATATGTAGCAAGTTACGTACAAACCTAGGAATATGTCTAGTCCTGCTGAGCTACTGAGCACCACCATTCTGCTGCATATTGTCACTTCTTAAATTGCACTGTTTTGTCCTGCACAGTCTTGTCATTTAACTTGAAACAGAGTGCAGAAACCTCAAGAAATGGATTCCTCAGCCTGTCTTTCTCCATCGGTCTTCTCTCTACTCGTCATCATTTTTTTGACACTTCAGATAACATACACTAATCCCTGGCAATATGGCCAGTTGGTTTATATGACATTTAAATAAGGTGCAGCAATACATGTATTTTCAAGCCTCCTCCTTTTCCCCAAATATTTGCCACAATTAAAATGGATGTTATTGGATTCACTCGACATGCCCAAAATAGCTCTGGGCATCAGTCCATCTGATTGTTCCCATGACTGATTCATCGCGGTGATAATCTTCGTTGATAATATTTGATGACATTTTGGCCACTGAATGCACTCCTAATAAATCTCAGTGTAGAAGGCGTAATGATGTAAGCGCCCTGGGACAACTCTGTCATGATGGGTGCTATATAAAAATAAACTGAATTGAATGTCATTTTGATATCTCAGTTGTATTCTGAGTTACATTAGATGTTAGGTTTTTAAGGAGAAAAGTTTTGACCTCCAAAACAAATTAAAAACAAAATGGTAAGTAGTGGAAAATGAATCTTCATTTCAAGGAATAAATTAATGTCGTATAAAGTGCGATTCCTGACTTTGGTTTTCTTATGTGGTCCCACCCCCTATCAGAAGCTACCAGTATAGCCAAACAGCACTCCCTCTTCTGTCTTGTGTTTTGTCGTGTCTAGGCCATGTCATTTAGGAAGTACGACACGCACCCTTACTGCCTGATTTAGGCAAAGCTGCAGCCCCGATAGTTACGCTCAGTCTGCTTGATGGCTTGACTGTTCTGGGACTATTCTTTGCGGCAAAAGCAATATTTTGAAAAACTATCCATGTTAGGAATCCCAGGAATTTGATGACAGCAAATAGTATTTTTTTCACTTTTAGTTTATTGTAGGTGATATATTTTGGTATTCTTGCAGACAAAGAAAAATACTGCTTTGGTTTCTGTAAGGCCTCTGCTAGTACTTAGTAGTTCATAATGTTTTTAATATCTAGCATTACACACACTTTCCCAAAAAGAAAATTGCTATTACAAAATAATTAACGGTTTTGCCAACAAAATGCACAAATGCACACAAACAAAAGACAAAGATGAAAATTACAGTAATAAACCTAAATTTAATAATTTCAATGAACTTTACTAAATTCAAAAAAAGAAACTTTACCAATCACAGGGGGAAATCTTTGAAAATATATACTGCATATCCGATTTTTGCTTCAGCCAACATACTGACTTCTTATCTAAACATTTTTTGTATTGTTGACAAAATGACCCAATTATGATTATGGACCATCGTGCACACCACAGTGTCTCACTGTGCCAGAGCTGGAGAGTGTGTACTTACAGGTGTGAATATACATGCCAGGATTTCTCCTGTAGCAAAGTGTGTGTGTGTGTCCTGTGATGGACTGGCCTCTTGTCCAGGGTATATCCTGCATGGTTGCTTGTGCTTCCTAAGATAGCACTGCAAACCTACAATGCATATGTAAGTTATGGGAAATTAACAGATGGAGTTACACAGATGCATGAAATACACAATTAAATGTGACTTTTGCAGTGTAAAAATTGTACTTTTCCATTTTATTCAAGATACTGGTTTCTGCTAACTTGCTATTCACTGACTATGCCTAAATCTTATCAGATTTATTATTATACTTTAGGCATTATCCTGCATGTGATTTACAGTGAATTTTCCCGTGCATTATCCTGCATGCAATTTACAGTGAATTTTCCCATGTAATACCCTGAACGTGATTTACAGTGAATTTTCCCATGCATTATCCTGCATACAATTTCCAGTGAATTTTCCCGTGCAATACCCTGCACGTGATTTACAGTGAAATTCCCCCTGAATTTTCCTCCACATTATCCTGCATGTGATTTACAGTGAATGTTCCTGAGAATTTTCCTGCGCATTATCCTGTACTGCATAGCGGTGCTGCGGTCACCAGGGGGTTTGAAATCCTGCCTCTTCTGTGTGTGTGAAGTTTACATGTCTTCCCCGCACTGTGTGGGTTTCCTCCCCTAATACAGTTAAATTGTAACTAGGCTAACTGGTATCTGTAAAATATCAATGAAGTATGATTGTTTGTGCATGTAGCCTGTAATGGACTAGTATTGTGTCCCACTCCCCTCCCCCAATGACCCTGACCAGAATTAGCAGTTATCATGTAGATGGATGGAATATTCTGTACAAAACCAGACTGGTTGTTGACTGGTTATCAAAAGCAAGGTGTAAGAACCACAGATCTGTAAGTAATAGTATGGAATTGGAATAGTAGTCTTTATGTAACCAGACACGAGTACTATAATTATTTAAAAAGTCCAAACATTCCATTTCTCCTGTTTTCAAGCCCCCTAAATGACTCACAACTCAGGTACAGGAATTTGATAAAATCAGAGCACTGTCAGCAATTTCTTCCTTTCAAGGCAAGACAGGTGTACAAACAGCTCCCCTTAACGACACAGATAACATGGCGTCGGCTTTTTTTATGTGGTAGAATATACTGTTTAGTTCAGCTCTGTCAAAAGGAGCCTTTGAAAAGCGCCATAGCAATCAGCATTTCCTTGGCTTTTGTTTCTGTCGGCTAATCAGATTTTCGCCTGCGGTGCGGAATCCATTAAGACTTCTGGTGCTTCCGTTAGCAAGTGAGCAGCCGTCCAGAACGGCAGTCTGAAAGCGAGCTGGCAGGGCTGCAGACAGCTGGGCATGGGTAACTCTACCACTGGCTTTCAGGAACTTCCTAACCTCCATCACCATCCCCATGACCTGTTGCCATGAACCACCTTGCTTATCTCGCAACGGATTCGTGGCCCATCACACCAGTAATGCTTCATGCCGTACCTCTCCATGATAACAGGTGTACACTCACAAACTTGACGACCCTAAATGCCTTGAGAAAGAAATATTCAGGAAATGGGTATTTGTGGTGGGCAGGCTACATGTGCTAATGATATGTAAGTCCTATACTTGGTAGCAATACCTGGCTAATCCTGTTAAGGAATCGGGAATCAGGCATATGAGGAACTAGATTCAGTACTGCGAGACGACGCCTGATTCACATACGTTCCAAGCTTCACACAGTGTGTACAGATTACAGGTTAGCAGTGTAATGGTACAGAAAATTCATGGTTTAGTACAAAATTCAGCTTTGGGTTCATGGTTCGATGTAGTTTTGGTACGGCAGGGTCTGAATTTCCTGGCAAAGGTACTTTAAATGTCACGGGGGAACTAACTTGCCGAATCTGTCTTGCTCCAGTTGTACACACATTGTGATGATGTCATCACTAAAGAGTTTGAACGTTGTATGCATTCCCGAGTTTGGATACCCGAGTTTGGAATAACAAAGCCGACGGATGTTTTGGTTTGATCAACTACTCTCTGTCCAGTATTATTGGAAAGCCAAAATATCTCCAAACTACCAATTTAAGCAATGTGGGAGGGTCATTGAGTTTTCCAGCACAAGCCATAACCAGCTTACAGCCACAATTAGCATTATGTTTTTAGTGTTGAACATCCTGTGTCAGTAAATGTGGTCCTTCATTTCATTAAGTGTACCAAACAGTACACGATAAATATGCATTCCATCACCGGCCTAGATATGGACACTGATTTACTTGTAGATTTTCTTGTTTTAATGTCATAAGATCCATATTTTTCTTTAAACATAAGCATAGATTAATCAAATAAAACCTCCCCGAGTCGCAGTAACATTGATAAAAAGAAAGGCGTGCTCATATATGAGAAAAGAAAATCAAACTAGCCAAAGAAACGCCTGAGCTTCCTTGGAATATCAAAGAGGCTTAGCACATTAGCTTGTGATGATGGCTGACTGGACAGTCAAGTGAAGATAAATGAATCTGAATCAGAAAATTACAGTAGCAGGCATATTTGAATATCTAGGCCAGGAGACTTACCATGATTGACCTCCAGGTGCCTGCATTTACATTTACATTTACAGCATTTGGCAGACACCCTTAGCCAGAGTGACTTAAATAAGTGCTCAGAAGTCTCCATCAGTGAATACCTTCTGATACTGGTTCAATAGAACCCAGGCTAAGCATACCATCTGTCTAAAAACAAATAGTTATTTTTTTATTTAAAAAATAAGAGGACTATACTGGAAGTGCTAATCCAAGTACTTCTAAAAGAGGAAGGTCTATGGTCATTGTTTGAAGACACCCAGTGACTCAGCTGTTCGAACAGCGAGGGGGAGTTCATTCCACCACCTAGGTGCCAAAACAGTAGAAGAGCCTAAATGTATGAAGGTGGGACCAGTCCAGCAGTGCTGGTGGATCACAGAGAGTGTGGTATAGTGCGGGGATAATCTCTACAGTGCCTGCACCAGCAACTAATGAGTAACCTTCAATATGAAATCTACCATAAATTGTATCTGGAGTGTATCTGGCTTGGCTATTTCATGTCCTTATCTTTAAACTCTCTAACCTTCTCCCTTGCTAAATATATTACATCACTGTATGATACACAAAATATTTCCTCCAGGTAAAATCTGTAGAGTGCACCTTTGTGCTCAAACAGTACAGGGCCTTTCCAGTTTGCTTTAATACAATGTTATGCTTGTCCCTTGCAATGACATCTGAATTACCATGCATCTGAACCTGGAGAATGAATAACACAAAATCCCAGATCTAGCTTCACGGGTTCACAGTAACCGTAGCTCTGCTAATATTATAATATTCTACAACCTTATTTCTACAAATTAGTTTCTACTACAGTGACTTGAATTTTTCTATATTTCACACCTGTATGGAGATACATTATTCTGTAAAAGTCATAATATGCTTAGAGCGTATTGTAACAAATTAGCAGATGTTGAATTCAGAAATAAATTTAGAGAGGAAGGGAGTTTTTGCATGTCCCATAGATGTGTCTATGTGTCTCACGGGGAGCAAGATGGTGAAAACAACACTTTCCCACAGGGATTAATAGAGTATCACTATTTTATTATTCTATGTATTATCTTGGTGACTTAGTGTGTCCTCACACTTTGCAGATAATCTAATATACAACTGGTTCACTAAAACGTTTGGCAGGAAGAAACAAAACCTTCTCCAGCTTGGCAGCATGAGTCATTAGTTGTAGTAATTCTGCATTCCCGGGATCCACATTCCACATCAACCCAAAAATGTGCAGGGCTCTGGCCGTCCAGGACTGGAGTTTGACACCCCTGCTATAGCGGATTAAGTGACAGGATGAAATGAGTGCCACTGTCAAAATATATATACTAAAAACCAACCAGGGAAATGTGCTTCCCCGTGGGGTGACGACAGGGGCGTATACAGGGGCGGGGCACAGAGGAACAGGTCCCAGCTGAAAGCTGATTGGTGCTCAGTATGTCTCCTCCCCGCTCGCTTAGATTCAAAACATATAACTAGCTAATGATAAAGACGGCCCTCTGTATGAATAATGACCCTTACACGCCCCCCACCCCCCACCTAAAAGAATCCTTCAATGGCCCCTGAATGACAGGATCTAAGGGTGTGTGACTTACCACATAGCTGCGGCGGTGAAAAGTAGCTCTGTTTAATAAGGCATGACAGCCTTTCAGATATTTTGTCTCTAGTCTGTAAGATAACACAGAAGCTTCTGGGCCATCCTGATGCAGGCACACAATATATAGCTGTATATGGGTGCACAATTGTGTCTGCTCCATCCTACCACTTTCCCAGAGTGTAGCAGGATAACATTATAATTCACTGCCACAAAGAATGGGCTTAAATCTCAAGAAAGTTTAATATCACTGCACTGCATTGCTGCTTCCTGGGCACCCTTCAATGAGACCTCAAGGCCACTGGTTTCATAACCATACAGTATCTCGTCAAAGTGCATCCCTGAAGTCACTGTAACCTCTTTATTTTTGTCAGGTAAAAGTTAGTGACAGTGTTTCACCCAAAGACTGTGACACTGTCAAGAACAACACAAGTCAGCTCATGAAAGGCAGGCCTAGATATTCCGGCCAAGTCACTCAGTTCTTAAAATGAGAGCTAAGTCAGAGATTTAACTTCCAGTAAGAGAAAATGGCACAAATATGACAGGTAAATTTGCTACGGCTGGAGATCAGTGGTAAAAAAAAAGAAAAAAGCTCTGAGCAAACCTGCTATCAGACTTTTCCTGCAGATATGGCGAAATGTTCGTGCAAAGAAGGTAAGCTGCTGGTAGGAAGTCAAAGACGCTGAGTGGGCATTTCCTGAGGGTCAGGTGTGAGGGCATGAAATTAAATAATATAAGGCTTTTCGAAAAGGGCAATCCACCGAGAGGTGAAACGCTATGGTTTATTTGATTTTCAGTTCTTTGCTGATTAAGAAAATGCTACCACAGGCAAGATTCCAGTCTGGTCACCTCATAAGTCCAATAATGTTGGTGCCTCAGGAGTCTAGATGACACATAGGAAGGACAAGATTTTAAAAGCCAGCAATGGTAGCAGCACTGAAATGTGGAACCACCATAGCCTGCTTTGGAGGACTTCTTAAGTCCAGTGCTTATCCCAGCGGGGCAGAATCGTGCAGTACCAGGGCCAGTTTTGACTGGTCAGGCGTGACATTTTAATCTTGTAGTGGCTGAGGAATTTCCCTGTCGCAGCAGGTGTGATTGCAGAGACACTCGCTCACAAGCTTGGGCGTGCAGGGCTGTAGCAGCGGAGAGAGCCTGGCAGTGTTTCAGGAGAGAATGACCAAGAGGGCCTCATTTACGGCTGGACACCCGCAGAAGTCAGTCTGACTGCAGGTGCCGTTGGTCAAATGTTCTGGGAAGCTTTGGAGCCGAACCCAGCAGCAGGTGGGCAGAGACAAACTAGGAAAGCGAAGCCAATAAGGAAACCTGAATCTTCCTCCTCCTTTTCTGCCAGACTGACAATGCTGATAAATGCTATGTTCATTTCCCTGTTAATCTGACATATACCATTTTAATACTTAAGATGCTCAGCAAGGCAGATTAGGAACAAATTCTTTTTGCATAGACTGTGAATATGACAGATTCAGTTTCTTCATGCTGATTAATCTGCTGCACAATTTGCATTCTTAATTTCACAATTTCCATGTTAACATTATTTCTCTAAGTAATTACGTCGGTAAAAACCTTGTTTACACTCAGGTGTTTCCTCTTCACTGATTACTCCATATTAATCTGTTTGGCTACAATGAATAAGTACTACTGCAAAACTGTTGAAGCATCTCATCGGGCAAACATCTACACTTCCATTTCCATGCACTGAGCAAGCTGGCTTTCATGACACATTGCTGAGGTTTTAATGAGCCTGACCTTGGCCCGTGTGACATAAGAAGCGTCAGCGGAGAGCTGCAGACCACATCCCACACTTCACCTCTTCACATTATACCACGCTTGAGCTGTTGACTACATCCTTACTTTCGAAAAGTTACTCCCTACTCAGTATTGATCTGTATGATTGAATGTGCATTTGTAGCCTCAGTAGCTTTTGTAAATGTAGCATCTACTGGCATCTTATGCAGTTTTGGTTGCACTTTAAAATGACTCATTTTGTTTTATTACTATTAGTCTTTTTTATGCATCACACAAGGCATTCTGTGCTTTCTGATTCTGTGACTGCTGTTATTATCACAGCAAAGTGCCTGGCAAATGAAAACAAGCTTCAGCACGACGGTTTAAAATCACTTGTGATCCACAAATGTGATCCACAAGGGCTCAGACGGCGCAGCCTTACCATTGCTGCTGTTGTCATCGACCAAAATGATCTCCTTGAGCAGATGCGAGGGCGTCGTGTGGATGGCGGAGCGGACGGAGCGCAGGATCACCGACAAGGCCTCGTTCACGAAAATGAATACAATGCTGACCTGCGGGAGGTCGGCGGGGTACGAAATGTTTCTGCACCTTGGGGAGCAAAAGTTGAACAGAACACAGCTTCTTAGGCAGGGCATTCTATAAACTCTGGACATTTGAGGAGAGGTCAGAGACTCTGTACAGAAATGCAGTGCTCAGTCTACATGTAATCCAATATAAATGCTCTCTCCAGGCACTGTATTTGGCCTCAGCTCTATATGTGTTTTCACAGTGTGAGCTATGTGAGTGTGTGCCCTACAATGGACTGGTGTCCTGCCTTGTCCCCTGCCTTGTGCTATATACTCCCTGAGAAACTTGCCCAGTTCACTGTGACCCCGTACTAGATAAGCAGACAGGAGATGGATGGGTGGACGGGATATAAATGCTTTTTAACAATCATTCTCCTAAACTTGACTAGAAAAACATGCCTGATGTAAAGGTGCTGAAAAAGCCTCCATTACCACAGTAACCATATTCCCATGGAAACCAATAAAGAAAATATTTCTTGACTTGATGTAACCCTCACAGTGCCGAGTACAATTTCAGAATCCTGTTTAAATATTTCTCGATCCAGAAACAGTACAAATAAAAAAAAATGTTCATTAGAGAATATAATTGTATAATTATAGTTGTTTAATGGGACATTAATATATGTACACACACATACACCATGTATTCCTATCTTTATGGGGACACCCCATTCATTCCTATGGGCATAACCCTGATCCCAACTATGACACCCTTAGCCCCTACCCAGCCCTAACCTTAACCATAGGTAACCAAACAAAATATGTGACTTTTGGCGTTTTTAGTTTATTGATTTTTATTAAATTGAGGTTATCCTTATGGGGACCAAAAGAATGTCCCCACATGGTAGAAAATTACTGGTTTTTATCACACTGTGGGGACCCAATGTAATGTAAACATGACCACACACACACACACACACACACACACACACACACTTGAAGTGGAATGAATACAGAAAAGCAGGCAGTTCATACGATATGTTTTCCTTCTAGGCCTATAGAGCCTGTTCCAAGGTTATGCTATGTGCCCCTTTCAGGGTGAAGTACAAAGGTAATTACCCATCAGGCCTCAGGTCTGGGATGCTCCTGTCCAGGGAGATGCGATCGCTAAGGTAACTATTGTACCCATAGTACTGGAACTTCTTCAGTGCGACCCTCCGGTTCTCCGCACTCAGGTCTTGTCCCCAGTGGGCGAAGAGGGAGGAGTCTGAGAACAACTCATCGGCCGTGTCACTCTTCTGTGGAGTATCTGTGAGAGACCGGGGGGGGGGGGGGGGGGGGCAAAAAAACGGCCCATAAAAACCCGGCCACAAACGGATATTGCCCGGGCCGTAGAGGGTTTTTGTAAGGGGGGGGGCCAAACAGGTGGGGCT
>JAODKN010000008.1:14831695-14845075 GCA_026774425.1 Petrocephalus zakoni | reverse complement strand
AAGCCAAGTTCATTTTAGTTTCTTCATCTGATCTTCCAGGTGCCCACAAAAAGTCACGTACAGAAAAACTAGAACATTAAACCTTAAAAATATTTTTATTCCTTTCTAACCATTATTAACTATTATTCTGACATTGGCGTTTCAGTGTAGTGTGTTTAGTTCCAGAAGTCACAACAGGGCAAATAGTCCTATTATATTATAGGATTATATTATTAATACATATATATTGTATATCTCAGATACATTTCCTGAAATCAATGATATTCCACCTTTGCACATACCAAGTAAAATATCTGCACCTCCATCCATAGAAGTTATCAAAACACTCCAGCTTGAACAAGGCTAAACAGAGATCTTTAATTACGTGTAATTATTCCGCTTATATGCAATATATACATACCTATATCACACAAATATTGCACAAAGCAATATCTGTTCTATTGAAAAAAGCTGAACAAAATGATAAATATAATTGATTTCACCACGTATACAATTTGATCAAAAAAGGTAGGAGATGGATGGATGGATGTTTCAGGCTTGAGACAATGAGACATTGTGTATGAAGAAGCAGGGGCAGAAAATATTAACCGAAACGCTAACAGGGCCACCACCCAATGGCAGGTCAGTGCTTGAAAGCTGCTCATTGATGATAAGTAAGACAGTGGAGGACAAAAGTGGACTAGATCAACAGACTAGATCAACAAGCAATCTGCTAGACAAATGTTAAACTTTATCGAGGAAACAACACCTTTGGATTCTGGAAGCCTGGTAAAACTGCCCCTTCAGATTAATCCCAGTTCCTGCTGCGTAACTCTGATTGAAGGACCAGAGTATGAAGAAAAGCCACATGCCCAGGCAATCATCATGCCACGACTAGACCTTGCAGTCAGGCGATGATCTTGCAGAGATGTGGGAAATGCTTTCATGGCGCACACTGGGCCTTGAAGAGAAGTCTGAACATCACTGTCAGTCAGGTACGGCTTTTGTTTGGCGCAGGAGAAAATGCAATGGGATATTAGCAATGTGCCACGCGTTTCGCATAACATGGGGCGATAATGGCAGTAAGGTGTTACCTAGAAACAGACACAGACCAGGAGTGACACCTTGCCGCTGAGAGAGCAAAGCACGATGCACCACTTCCGGTGAACAGCTGGGTTCTGCTACTGTAACCAACAGAACACAGTCATGGGTCGGTACTGAAGCTGCTCTCAGTCAGAACCTTTATGTCTCCTCAAGACTCCTCATCACTCAACTTGCAATTCCCGTTTGTCAGTCTCAACACTCTTTAGATGACAGGGTAGATACACTACAGCGCCATCTCTGTTATTTGGCCCAAAACATTGCCGGCACTCAGTTACCCCAACAGATAAGGAAAGGCTTTGAAATGAGTGAACCATTGAAATTTAATATTAATTACCTGAAACTTATTTTAATGGCCAAAATAATAAAATGAAGAGTTATGATCGATATTGCTTTATCAGATTATACATGTATTACAATATGTGAAAGTGTATTAAGAATGCAGACACTTGGTCAAAACTGCTGACATGTTTTAATTTTTGTAAGCAAGTGAAACTCCAGCTTTCATAGCACCCTAAAACTTTCTTATATAGGTGAAGTATATATAAAACCTATATAAATAAAATATATAAAGTTCTTATGGTTCCTAAATATATCTAATATCTGAAGATTAAACAAACTGGGGTATATTTACAAAATGAATGAACCAATCAAAGACAAAATAAAATAAAAAAATTCTATTTCAATTTCCTGCTCAAGTGTATGTCACCTGACCCACCCTGGAACATTTTTCAGAAATTAATTAAATTTCTACAATAACAACTATGCTAACTTAAAAACAAAGCGCACCTTAAAATGTGATATTTGTCTCATACAATGGGACTACAAATAAAAAATCCTAATAGAGTTATTCTGAAGATTTACATATAAAACTGAAATCATTAATGTTTTTGCAGCCAGTCTAAATGTGCATTTCAGGCTAAGAGTAAACTTAAATCCAATTGCAGCTCATTTTTACATTTCATGCAAGGTTGGTACATCTGGAATCAAAGTAAATTAGATACTTAAACCCCTTACATTTTCCGCATGAGACTGAGTAGGTTTTGCATTGTTTTGCACTCAACACAAGTCTGAAATTTCACATTACCTAAAA
Source organism: Petrocephalus zakoni (assembly GCA_026774425.1). NCBI lineage: Eukaryota > Metazoa > Chordata > Actinopteri > Osteoglossiformes > Mormyridae > Petrocephalus > Petrocephalus zakoni. The sequence continues at coordinate 14,842,902 of JAODKN010000008.1, read as the reverse complement.
TGCGAAGACCAGCACTTACCTTACTCTTCTTACTTATGACTCTTCTAAGAGTCAAGTTTGCCTAGTGCGTCCGTCCCAATAATACAGCTGAGCCTCAAAATAACTCCTACTCCAAATAAACTTGTATCTGTCTTTCTGAATGATGCCTTGCGGACATATTATGCAAAAGTACCAGTCTAGCATCAAGAACAAACATTGCTGATTTCCCTTGATGTAATAAAGAACAAACAAAGCACTGTGCCTTTTCAATCAGGCCACACACCCCTCTCCATACATTTTAATTATCAAACAGAAAATGGACAAAGCTGAAATTACAGCCAGGACAGGATATCATCAGTCATAATAAAGAAACATCGGGTGGCACTGGCACCTCATTCTGCCTCTTAAAAACAGATTTACTTCAAAATATAAGACAAGTGGAACTGAAAAAAGCCATTAAAACGAGCAAACCGTGTTACATACCTAACAATGTGCATATATCTGTGTGGAAATAGGTACATTCACATAATTCACTAAATAATCTACAACTATAATTTAGGGTAAATAATTTGCACATGGAAAGAATCATACTGTACCAGAAATACCACAATTATAAGATAAATTGGGAGAAGTAAAAATGATTCAGCATGAATTATTGATTTAATAATGTATTACATTAATAATGTATTCATTATTGTCCTGTTTACTTTGGCATATAAGCAGTTTTTATGGTCTTGGAAATAATGTTTTACTGTATGCCTGTATATTTTCAGAAAGTCTGAACTGACTTCAAAGTGAACATATGAGAATTGTCTAGACATGTGGGATATTGAAACTAAGTAAGGCACGTAGGATTATATGGGAAATGTTGTAAACATTTGAATACATTTCAAAAGGTCATGGACAGACATGGAAAGGATAGTCCGTTCCACACTACAAACCCATTGACAGCTCTTGCGATATATCTTGGGGGATTACTGCACCTCGTTGGTTAGCGGTGAGTCATGGTGTCGCTTTGTCGTGGTTATAAACATCATCAGCTATCTCACAGAAAGCTGTGATAGAAGCTTGATGCCATGCCAAGCTCCCTAAACAAACACGGAAAGGAAAGGAAGCAGCTGCATCACACCTGCTGCCACCCTTATTCTCTATCCAGCAATGAACCGCGGTCTCATTACAACACAGATCTCCACAAAATTAATTACTTGGCATTTAGTGATCGGCACCGTATGTTATTGGAGGCTTCATAGAGGTGTCTGGCTGCAATACACAAAAGGTGCAATAAACTCACAAGTGCATTTATTTTCATATTAAGGTTGGGTGGCACGGGCCAGAATGTCTGTGGGATAAAACAGTGAGGACAGCCTAGTTAATGAGAAGCTTTTACAAAGCAGCCTCAGTGCAGCGTAGTCATGGGAGGCAGGGCCGAGCCCCCGGTCAATATCAGAGACGGGAGGTACTGCAGGGGAGGGTCTGCCAATCACAGCCATTGCTCCCTATCAGAACCAGCGACAAGGCCCCCATGAGATACGGACCGCTATCCGACACATGGAAGCCGCCTCTCTGCAGCAAACCGTCAATAGCAAGGGTTTACTGCAGTAATTCCTGTGGAAAATGCCGATCAGACGGAGGAGGGGAGTTTGATCTCCATACAGAAATGCAATCATTTAGGAGTTTCCCAATCCCAGTCCTCGGACTAATACTGGTCTGCAGCCAGTATTCCATCAGGCTGCAGTCTGGTGGGGGGTTTTGCGGAGGGGTTGGTTAAATTTTTATTTCCATAGATCACTGTTTAAATGTATTAAATCTCGGATCAACCGCCTGGCTATTTTACTGGTCTGTGAAAATTTTGAATAATGTAAACTAGTCCACAGACACCAAAAGCTTACCGAAATCTAAACAATGCACTCCTCTACATCAGTGTTTCCTCAGACCAGTCCCTGGGGACCCCCAGACAGTCCATGTTTCTTCCCAATTCCCTGGGATATGAGAGGGAGCAAAACCACGAACAGTCTGGGCGTCCCACGAGGAGAAACACGGCCTTACAGTACATTCCACATGTAGCTACAGGAATTCGATATCCAAAGCCACAAAGAACAGCTTCGCCGATCTGATATTCAGGATTGGTATCAGCACCGATCCGCACCTATTAGATGGATCGAGTATTAGCCAAGTGTGACCGGTCCATGACTGATACTTCCTTATTTCATTCTCGGCAGTGGGGGGAGGAGTGTAAAAATAAGATAAGAGGGTGACGATCTGTAAGTATTTTACGCCTGAAACAACAAGTAGTAACACAGCGATTTGTGATCTTTGTAAAAGTTTTGAGAGCTGGAAGCACAGTGTAAAATCCTACTTAACAAAGCACACGCAATTGTGCGTCGTCTCATACATATTTAATGTTAGATATAAATAACGCTTCAGTTTCAATCAGTAATATACAGTAAGTACACTTGGGATATACACTTTCTTTACTCCTACCAAGTGGACGAATCACACTTACTAGTTACACTTCTGGGAAGGTACATGTCAGGCTATGTTGTGGGGTTTGCGGCTATGCCGTGATTACAGTGTCACTTCAACGCAGAGATATAAATTAGCTTATATAGTGAATCCTTTCAAGATGAGAATCTAGTATAATTCATTGAGTTGTTCATGTCAGGTAAGCATATAGTACATTATATCATATATAGATATATATACACACACACGCACATACACTTACTGAATTGATATTATATGCATTGATGTGTTACATTTTGCTTTACAAATTAAGAAAGCTTTAAGTTAAGCCTGATGTTGCCTTACACACAAAAAACGATCAGTCTCTTCGATACAGTGAGGCAAAGCCTGCAGCATATTAAACACTGGTATCGGTATCGGTACTCGGTACTCGGTATCGGACAATACCCAAAGCCCAGGTGTCGCTATCAGTATTGGGACAGAAAATGTTAGATCAGTGAATCCCTACAACAATGCGGTATTTTTACATACAGAGAAACCTTAAGTGATACAAATTCATATCCAATGTTTTGCAAATTCCATTTTAATGAAAAACGCAGCAGTGTCATAAAATATCAAAAAACCCTGTCCTTTTTCCAATATTCATTTTCTAAAAATGGTCAGACAGTCCTATATCCCATTTATTGCTATCAAAGTCAATTTCATATAGGCCTTTTTTTTGTTATATATAGCCAATCCAATTACTGTCCTGAGGTAATACATGTATGAAACAAAAAAAAAACTCCTCAATCTAAAAACACAGCCACCTTGTACCGCGCAAGGTCGCTTGATTAATAGTCTCTGTCGCCACAGCTTTGTCACGGTGTTCCAACAGTGACTGACATACGATAACCACCTGTGATAGCGTCATAAATCAGCCAACCTGTAGGCCCTTTACACAGACTGGGTTCAGCTTCAAGACTGCCACGGTGATTCCTGCAGCTGCGCAGGAGAGACATGTTGAGGGCTTCATGGACAAGCTCGCCTCTTCCTATTAGAAAATCGCATTAAATGCGGCCGCTCATTAGGCAAGTTGAGAGCACACTCCAACATCCAAACAGACCTCTGTTGATGACTTGTAATAAAACCTTTCCATCAACCAGGAGGACCTGACCCTCAGATTTTAATTGATTTTTGGGTGAATCTGCTCCCTGTTGCCATCCAGGGCACGTCCAGATTAGACCTGGCCAAAGAGCAATTGAAATGACCCACATGAAGGGAATGAGCAACTGCACTTTGGTAAAAAGCTTGGTTTATTTCACAAACATTACTGACTTACATAGTTCAGAGTGCGCCGTAACACATTATGCATTGATTTCTGATATGGGAAAAGAAAAGTGTTTCATTGGACAGGAGAGACGTAGAATCTCTGTCAAAACAAAGCAAATCAAGAAGAAAAACTGCATTCGGTTACTGGGTCACAACAAATACACATTTTGATGCAATGTGGTCTGGTCATTGAGAACAAACTTCAAATGGTGCAGATGCAAGATTCCATAAAATTATTCTTATTCATAAGTGCTGGAGGTTTTTTGTGGCTAACTGCGATTACAGTAAATTAACAACACAGACTATCATTTTTGTCAGAAGGTGATCAGGTTTCTGTTAATTGGACGAAGCAGTTTGTTTTTGATTATTCCAGTGCAATGGCTTTTTTCAATCTCAGGTGCCAGGAAAACTGTCCCTGGCATCCAGAATCCTTAACGCTGCTCTTCAGAGCAAAGTGACAAGCCCTGACAACCTTCATCGCGATATGTAACATTTCACAGCTTTCTGTCAAAATCTACTGCCACATCTGTCCATCTCTTATAATTATTTTCCCATTCTAAATAAGGCCTTGCATTTGCAGTTTGTGGCATGTGGTATAAAACATTTATGGGGAAAAAAAATATTTCTGGATATTACTATGGGACAAGAACCCTCAATGGCCTCTGTTTATTTAAAATAACTATAGGAGTAAAATAAAAAACTAATTTTACAGCTTTGGCCAAATGAATCAATGCTTTGATTTTACATTTTCATATCATGTCATAAATCACCAGTCTGTAGCAATTTTGCATTACTTTTTGGTAATGATGTAACGGTTCTGAACCCGAGATCAAAGTCACGATGCAAGCCCCAAACCACCAGCAGGTGCAGTCTGTTGAGCTCATTATGTTACCAATGTTACACAACTCATTTTTCATTTCACAATTAACACATTACCTCATGTAAATCTCAGAATTATTAATTTATTCTAAGTTAGGGCAAGCTGTATATTTTAAAAATAGTATACCTATTTTACTGTCTTACAACTGCATGTGTCACATGACTATTTTGGACCAATCATGATCAAGTGATCATGCCTGCTATAAAAGGTAGGCTCGTTTCATTATCTGAAGATGGATAATATCCTGAGACTGCAGACCCACTGGGCAAATTCAGGTCAGTGGTATGGGACTATTTCGAATATACAGTAGATTATAGGGATGAGAATCCTGTCATAGACAAAACACACACAATTCGTTCTGTTTCAAAATATTTCTTTAGGCGGCAGGAAACACTTCTAATATGTACATCAGCCCAACATTGATCTCAGTGACCACCAAAATGATAAAAAAATATATATATAAAATGGAGGTAAGGAGGTGTAAGCCAAAACATGGTTCCAAAAAAATAAACCATACCGAACCATAGATTCGGAGAACTGTTCCACCCCTACATATCAGTAGATCAAAATCTGCCAACAAGAACACATCCAGTCCACTTTACTCATTCCAGCAAAGCTATTTTTTCAGCCTTAAGTCCTTCCAAAACAGAAGCAGCTACTTGAGGGGTGCCATATAAATATCTTCTATCCCAGAACTGCTGGGCAAATTAAAATGAAATTAGCAATAAACTGTTTCTGGAAGCCTGGTAAATAGAAGCTGCAAAGGAGTCAACTTGTTACATTGACGGATACAGTATTTAAGCTAAAGAACTGGCACACCCCCCCCCCCCCCCCCATTCATCCCGCAGTTAAGTTCCCGCACAAAGGTTGCTGGGAACTTAGACCACATTGTGTTTTACGTGCAACACGCCATTCAAACGCATTACGCAATATTAGCATATTCGTACAACCTGGCTGATGATTTTGTTCACATTCAATCATTAACATGTAAAAATAATGCAACGTCAAAAGATAGATCATTTTAAAAGTTCCATTTACAGTTTACAGAATTTTTATGTAAGAAATATGTTTTTTCTTTATCCAACACAAAAGTATCCAGATAAAAACAAAAAAAAAAAAAACGAGAGACAAAATGTTGGACAAACAGCCCACTCCAGTTGACAGAGCAGAGTAAAAGGATCCAATTTCCAATCGTCCACCAATTTTCCATAACTGTTTACCCACTATAGCATTAGAGTGAGCCCAACCCATGAGTCACAGCACATCAAAGGACACCCTGGACAGATTGCAGGGTACAAATGATCTATCGGCAATTTCAAGACACCAATTCACCCAAACCACATATCACTGGTCCGTATGAGGCAACGTGGAAGAAACCTACACAGAAGCGGGGAGAACATGCAACCTGCAGACGCCAAAAGCCTGTGGTGCTAGTCAAACCCACATCCCTGCAGGTGTGAAGCTGCAGCAGACCCAGAATGCCACTACACCATCCATTAGCTTTCTATGGCTAGTTCCTATGTATTTTTGCTCAGCATTTTGTTAAGAATGGCTATGGATAGTGTTTAATTGGGTCTGATTAACAGCTATATTTGCGTATCAGCTTATGAATATATCTGACACCATTGTATGATATAATAATGAATGTTGTACAAATATTAGCACACGGAATAGGCTGCCTTGTCACTGATCCCTGTGAAAGTACACCTAAATGATGGCATGTTGGGAGAGAACAACTGATTTCAGTACACACTGAGAATGACTTGCAAAGTCAAAATGCATTTAAGAATGGGTACAAACAGCTAACACCTATGCCGATTTAATGGCAGAGCATCAAAGTAACAAAACTGACTAGGATCAAGGATCAGAAGTGAGGTCTAGGAGTTTCTGTACCCAGAAAACTTGAACTTCTTCAAATAAATTAAGAGTCTGTATATAATTTTTTATTAATTTAAATGTATATACATTAAATATTTGGAAAGAAAATGTGAGCTCTAAGCTCAGTGTCTGAAAATTACAAGCAATGGTCTGAGAGAATCCTTTTTAGAGTTTACAGAAGCTGGCTCAGTATAAATTATAATGTCTTTAAATTTAGCTGTAAAGAGTTACGTCATCTCAGCTGATTTCTGATAGTATTCCTTGTTGGGAATATCTAACTTTAAGATTTGCTCTTTCTGCCTTTTATGACCTTATACTCCGCTATTAGACAGAAAGAACTGCATTATATCCATCCATCTTCCAGCTGCTTATCCTGGACAGTCTGCAGGCCTCTCCTTGTGACCCCTATCTCAAGGGCACACACACACACACACACACCAAACCGATGGCTGCTTGCGAGTATGAACCAAGTTTCCAGCCCTGTCAGAGACTAGGTGAGGTGCTTGAAAGTATACGGCCTAGAGAATCTGTAGTCCTACTGGGAGACTTCTGTGCTTATGTTAGAAACGTTTTAGAAAAGACTCCCAATGCAAAACCTGGATAGGGAATTATTACTGTATTTCAGTGCAAGACATGGATTGTTAAACACCATGTTCGAACATAAGTTTTTCCGTAAAAAGTGAACACGATACAAGAGCACCTAAGGCCAAAGGTCAATGGTTGACTTTATAAATCTGTCATCTGACTTCAACAGAGCAGGAGATAAGAAGCATCGATGTATCGTCTGATTCTGCGTAGATTGCCCAGGATGAGCTAAGCAAGCAATCAGGATTGAATGTCTAGCTGCTGACCCTCAACTGAAGGAGAAGACCTTCAGGGCAATGCTCATATGGAGGTTACCTGACTCCCCCATGACGGGGTGCAGACATCCATTGGGACCTTCAAATAGAACCACTGTTCCTTTGGATCGAGAGCACTCAGCCTGGGTGATCTGGGCATCTTATAATTATGCTACCTGGATGATTTACAAAGGAGCATGCTAGAGGGCTGATATCTCATTGCTGGCTTGGGAACCTGTGGGGTCCTAGAATGAGGTAGAGTTCATGGTTAGGAAAAGAAAAAATATATATTAAGTACCATTACGTTGATGCTGATCCCTGGTACCCATATAGACAGCTCACTGCTGCGATCGAGTCCCTCTTTTTCGGTCACCATCCTTTGCCTTCTACTTCTCCAGTGCACTGGGTCTTTTCAGAAAATGTCCAAAATAAAACACTTTCAATAGTCGTTTGTACTTTGAGTGAAAATTCAGGCTTGATTTGATCGAGAGTCACTGGTTAGCTATTCTTGCGGCCCACGGTATTTAGCATTTGCCAAAGTATTATTTTAATGTTCAAGAAAGTTTGCAATGGCGGTATAGTAATAGATAATGAATACCAAAATATTAATGGGTATCACTTGTAAGGTTGCCTCTAGCAGTGACTGTAACACAATTCCCCGTCTATCACACAGACCAAAAGACACACCTTTACTACAGGTGCGAGAAAATGAAAGACGTGCATGAAATCGACAACTGACTTTCTGTGAGAAATCCTGTCAGAGCGATTCTGCGCAGCGGTGGACCCTGGCAAGGGCGGCACGGGTAATTAGCCAGGGCGGCATCGCCTTACTGTCGGCAGGTCGATAGCTTTTACCGACAGCCGGGGACACCGACGGTGAAACTTTCCTAGGACGCCACAGGGGGGCTTCGACCGCTCCTAATTCCGTATGGCAGAAGCATTCTCGCTGAAGGCAAACAGCCCACCCTCTAATGGCATGCCACCATACTGCTGGCACTTTACGATTTAAGATTTCAGAAAACCCCTATAAAAGGTTACCTTTCAGCCCCCCCCCCCCATCAAGATCTAATACTCATAGCAACTCAGAGGGATTTTTCAGTTGATCCCGCAGCATGATTTAATTAAGGCCTCCCAATAAATCTTTGCAAATTAACATTTTCATCTTCCACTGACTTAGTGCTGGTTACCTCACACCCCGCCTCTGCCGGTCTGTCCCTGGGAAGGGTCTAGCCCCATTCAATCAGGGCAACAAGACGTGGAGGAATAATCAACCAGAGAGCCACCCCCACAAGAAACGTAATAACAAGCCTGAACACATCTTACATGGGGGCTTCAGCTTCTGGGAAAGTGCCACAGCCTATGGAAGAGAAAGAAATGGGCTTGTAGTGGGCGTGTGCTAAGAATATTGGGGGGGGGGTTCAATATTACAAAATGCCTGAGAAATAGGCCTACAACCCAGTGCAATATGCAGTATAGCTGATAATCCGATTATTATAATGGGAGACAAAATGCTGAAGCCACTTTTTAGTTTTTAGTGCTGACATATTATAGGAATACCTGAAAATAAGGTCATATAGGAGTGCCTAGAATACCTCATGATGCAAATACACCGCACAGAAGCTCTTCAGCTTTGCCGAAAAGGCAGCAATAAAACCATATAGCGTGGAACTCATCAAAAAAGATACATTTCCGATACGTAATAATACAAATTTTTTTTTCTGCTCCTTGTTGTCAGCTGCTGTATTAAATGTTATAACCAATATCACAACAAGACAAAACAACCACATTGTTATGGCATACATGTGTCAACAGCTTAGAATACTCCTACCACCTATTTTCCTGAGGGATCTAGATCTAAAATCTTTATTAAAATTTTCCAAGATCCATAAAACATCAGAGGGAAATGAAGAAAGCATGAATATCAGTGCCGGTCTGATTATGTACTCTCTCCTTTGGTTTGCTCTGTTCTTTTTTGTGGCAAATGAAACTCAGAAAAACGGTTTTTAATGGATCCAGCACCAGAAACCATGACAGTTTCTTATTTTCAACAATGGTAAAGCAGGTTTCATCATTATTAGTACAGAAAAGCATCCAAAAGAGTCACATAAGGAGACTCCGGACTCCCTAGCAGCTTAATTATTATAATACTTTGTGCATATTTTGGGCCTAAATACAGCAGTGCCGTTTCATATTTTTAGAATGTACTGATGAATTGGATGTAACTCTAAGCACTGCTGCATTAAACATGATACTATTACTGTTGTACCACATTTAAAATTATGCGGCAGCAATCCAATCCAACAAGAATTTTCATTCAAATTCAGAGCACGTCTATGGGGCAGAAAGTATCATAAATTAACTATTGAGTGCCATTTCTGACAACCCACTTCACCAAAACTCAGCACTTGTTAGGTCAATAAAGTTGCTTTATGGTATCAACCTGCCATACCAATTGAAAATCAGGCAGTTCTTCCTTCATTGGGGGAAAAAATCAGTTTCTTCACCACTAGGGGGCCCCCAGGCAGATTTTTCTTTTGCAAAATGTGACACAAAGGCTCCAGGTCCCGCCTGACCCTGATGGACACAGTAGGACGACAGAAGAGACCCCTGGGCACTGACACAAGATTAAAGATCCCTACTGAAATATGGGGAGGGGCTAATAATATGAGAGGGAACAGCTAGTTAATGCGACCTTCAATTTTATTTAATTGGCAAATACCAAGCAGTCTACTGTCTGAACAATACATATTCATTACTATAGCTAGGCGGTAAGTTGGAGTACATCTGTAATTCATATACGGATATACAAATGGCCAGGACCACTGTAATAACTTACAGATAGTTAGTGCATAGCTGCTGAGGTAAACGGACATTGGTTGCTTTTTTTTTTTATCAATGCCAATAACTAAACACTACATTATTGACTTGCATCAGTAAACATGTCAGGGATTGTATAGCACTTGATTAACACTACCTTCTGAATAGTATTTATCGCCTTGTTGTGTGAGGAATGCCGTTTGATTTATATTCTGAATAACTGTAGGGGTGTTATGCTCACTGTACAGTTTTATCATCACAAGAAATATTCTTTTAGATGCAAAAAAACCCATGACGACAGAGAATCCCATTTAAATATCCAAGGAAAAGGACTACAGACAGGAAAAATAAACTGAACAGCTGAAGCTTTCATAAATGCAGTATTTTCAGGCTCGAAGAGGAGGAGGGGGGTGAGGTGGGATCTGTGGACTTACGACTGTAGGGCAACTGCCCCATATTTTATAGGGGAAAAAGTGAGAGAGGACCAAGAGCCTCTTTGAGGAAGGCAGGGCGGCTGCTCGTCCCTGGGCTGCCCTGAAGACCCTGGTTGATGTTAAAGGCTCTCCTTGCATGTGAAAGGACACTTTGTGATTTAATCACACAGCTTGGATCAGGTCAGACATGCTTGACACTAGGCTATACATGCGTAATACTGTCGTCACGCTCTGCGAGCTCCTAAACCGGTACGATTCCTAAGAATAAGACGTAATTCATTTTACTAATCAAAAGTAGGTGTTTTTCAGCATTTTCTTAAGCGCTAAAAGGCACCACGAGCGACATTTCTATTGAATGCCTGTTGATCATTGTGTGTGTGCGCGTGTGCGTGTGTGTGTGCACTCTTATAGAGTCATGATCCGACTTGACATTTGCCCCTGGCTATGTTTTATCCCCAAGAAGCAGAAACCAACAGAAAGGACTCCAGAAATGTTCAGGAAGGCTGGTTCCCAAACGGGTTTAAAGAAGTCTACCAAAAGCTAAACTATACTAGAGACCAGAAGAAATATTTGCTCACCATGTTAACCAGCTGCTAAATTACACAGGTT
>JAODKN010000008.1:14812673-14825929 GCA_026774425.1 Petrocephalus zakoni | reverse complement strand
ATTAACTATGCGTTACTTCATCATTAATTAATGATGACGATTCATGTACTCTTTGCAGGAACTTCATTAGTTAGTTCGTTAGTTAATCATTAACTAATCATGAACATGATTAGTACTTCAGTAGTCAATAAGGTACTACTATGATTTGTGGCCCCTCAAGTAAAGTGTTACCCATTAACCTTTATTTTAGCTCGTTTTTCATACTGCTATTGCAATTTGTGATTGCAGTATTTTTACATTAAGATTCTCATTTTTCATTATTAATTTTTGATTTGATAAAATTTTCTCATTGAAATTTTTAACTACTTAAAATTGTTCCTCACTGAGAGGTAATACTGAAATTACGAAGTAATTAGTGTAAGTAGTGCACTGAAAAAAATCGCAAGTGCTAAAATGTCCCCTATATTGTCTTTAAAATCTCAGATTCAGAGAAAAATCTTTTCATACCCTGAATCAAGTTTCTTCCTTCCTACGCCACTGTGCAGTTCATCATGCAGACACTCCCTGGGCAAACAGAACATAGCATGGCACTGGTGTATAGTGGCAGTACCGACACTGCAGGAAATGCTTACTGGTAAGGTTGTATACTCAAAAGATGAATCAGTGAACAGAGAGGGTGCCTAGCACAGCTATACTAATGAGGATGAAAAGGATGAAAATAAATAATATTTTGTAGTCGGCAGAATTGATTTAGTGAGCAGCTGGTTGCAAGTTTGACTTCAGAATTTGCCACTTAGATCATTCGTTCTCTACATTCGTTGAGAATGTGTGCACTGTATGCAATGCAGGGTGGCAGGAAGACTGGGGCTGATTCCAGGACACAAGGCATTCTGACATTCAACACATGCACATGGAGACTAAAGGGGAATTTCAAGCAGGTAGCTCACCTAAACCACCACTAGCCAGAGTCAGCCAGAGAAAACACACACAAACATGCGGATCACACAAACCCTACAATACAAACAGGAACCTGCTAGCACATAAGTGGGGCAGGAAGCGAATGCACAAATCTGGAGATGTGAAGCTAAATTGTTAGCCAAAGAAACACCATGCCAGCCCTTACTTAGCAGTCCATGTGTTTCAGATGTTCAGCATTCTGCTGTTTAAACTGAAAATATAAAGGATATAATAGACACTTAAAGTGAATTTAAAGTATCCAATTACATCAGACTTGGATAATATAATTTGGGCTTACTAAGAGTGAAAGCATTTGTTTGTGAAGTCACTGTAAAAACACCTCACAAGGGTGTATTGTTTAATTATGTACAACTGGGGCGTTCTGCACAAGCAGATTCATGCAGATTATTTACGCCATGCATATCGAACATGACAACTCAGTATGTGAAACTCCCAAAGTGTAAGAGGTGCCAGTTATTAAAAGGATGTGTGTCAGCATTAAAGCTATAGCAGTTCTTTTTGGAAAGTCGCATGTTTCCCAAAAGGAGGTAAAATAATCTAGTCACAAATTCAAACGCATCTGTGCATCTTTCCAAACATAAATTCAAAGCTTGAGACTGTGGTAGAGATCATTTAATCGTTTGGTACTACAGATCCGTGGTGAAGTATGCTATTTAATATTAAGCTGGGATGTTATGTCAGAAATTATTGTAGTTGTTACTGTATTAGTCATAGGTGTTGCTAGAGATTTTGGGCCCCTTGAAAACATATTGGGCCCCCAATCCAAACCAATCCAAATAGGCTGCTTTTCCACTGGCATTTTGGAGATGTGCTATGTGCTAGTTTCCACTAGCCCTTCTGTGAGAATTGTCATCTTGTGTTAGCATCAAAAGCTAGCAGAATTAGCAGAATTGTTTGCATAATTTTGCTTTATGAACCCATTCCATTCAGCTGTACTATATTACTTTTTTAAGGTGGCACTTTTCATGTTCCAGGTTATCGGTAATGCATGAATACATCGCCATGTGAGATACTACTAATGATGAACAATATATAGAATATGGCCTTTTTTCCCTTCACGCATATTGAAGCAGATCTCCGTGCATTCTCACCAATCAGAAGACGGTGACTCAACCAGCGTGATTTATTCACGCTTTCAGCCCTGCTAGTTAAGAGGGGCTGTGTCAGCAAGGGTACAGCTTGGGTATAGCTCACATAATTTACAAAGGAAAACCTTGAGTTTGCGGTACGGCTCTGGTACGGCCCGGTTGTTGGTGGCAGTGGAAAAGTGCTATTATGTACCAATTTGTTTAGGGCCCCTGTCACTCAGGGTCACGATGATCGAAGAGACCATTTTTTCAGTTCAGTTCAGATCAATTGCACTTTAAAAGTATAAGTGTGTTTGTGGTCAGTGTAATGTGATTTTTGGGGGACTTCTTCTCAATAGTATTACGTACGATGCTTTACACTGACTTTATAACCATCATCATAACGTCCAGTCAAAACTCGCCAAATGCAATTATTACTGACTTTGTGGAGCTTAGTTTTCTATTGAGGGCATCACCACTGGCAGTTTTATGTTACTCCTTTTGTTACCTTTAGTAAACTGATATGGCCTCTTCTGTGGAGTCACAGATACGGTACCTTTAGTCAAAGTCCAGCCTAATGACTTTCTTGGAGAAAGGCTACAACCCAGAGCGAGGGGACAGAAGAGCAGATCCCTTTAATAATAGAATAGTCAATTTCTCTTTTGAGAAATAAATGTTGAGTATAATATTTGCATGGCCCACGCTCATAAATTTACTGCTCGGAATTCGTTACTATTGTTATGACTTAAATGTTGACTTTAATGAAGCCATTGTACTTTGTGTTATTAAATGACACATTGATGCTAACAACAAAAGACAAAGTTTACAGTCAAACCGATTCTGCAGATTTCCTCTAATATGACATACTGCTTTTAGTCCTGCTTAGAGGTGGAAATTTCAGGTTTAGAAAGTAAAATTCCAGACCAAGATTTTGTTTTTGTATAGAGTCACAGTCATAGAGGACTCGGCTGGTTGGTTGAAACAAAATCTTGGTCTGCACTTTTGGGACCTTTAATTTCTGCCCCTGGTCCTGTTTATTGCTGCCTATTGACTCCAGGGTTGGGGGTTGGTGCTGTGTGTGTGACGTCTGCACGCTCTCCCTGTGTTGTCAGGGTTTCCTGCTAAATGCTGTTAGAATGATTGGCATTTCTGAAGTGCCCATGGTGTGTGAGTGTGTGTGGCCCGTGAAGGACCGGCATCCCAGCCCTGCCGGCACACGCTCCCGGCCCCGTCACCCCGGCGAGGATAAGAGCTTAAAAGATGGATGGAGAGAGAAGTCTTCATACCCTGGAAAAAAATATTATGGAACACTGCAGATTCAGATAAATGGGTATATTGTTAACACTTATATGTTAGTGATGCTTTCGTTTTTCTTTGATCTCTCCTTAAATTTTAATTTTACCTGCAGTCCAAGATGTGTTTTCTATATTTTAGAAATAGTCAAGACACAGAAAACCTAATAAGCCAAAATGTTATACAAAAGACTGTGATCAGAAGGGGAAAATATACCAGCTTCACATTTCTCTTCTGACGTCCCATTAAGGACAAACCTTTTTCTTTTTACTTAAAGGCATTTAAAATGATTGCTTCTACTAATCTAACTGGACTGATTAATGTAGACAAGTTGGTGGTACACCTTCTGATCTATCTGATCTTATAAAATTTAAGAGAACTGCTGGTGGTAAATCTCCTTAGCAACAGCATTTAAATATAGACAGCGGGTCTGGTATTTTACTCTACTCGGTCTGATTTAATTTTAGCTTAATCAGGCTAAAACAGCTAATTTTATTGCACGCAATGCATCCTCTCTGTCTTTATCGCTACATCTCTCTCGCTGAGATGCAGTAACCCTAGACTGTGCAAACTTCACCTGAATAAGACCTGCAAAATCCCAACGGTGACCATGATCCTCATCATCGATGTGCAGGCTGATTCTCACTGGATGACCCAATAGGAAGCCAATCGCATTACTGCAATGGTTTGCTAAAACAACAGTTAGACAGCTGGTTTTTCCTGGTTAGCAGGCCCAGAAGTTCCTGTGCTTTTCTGGTCCATTGTCTATTACTTTTGGCCGTTCTATATCAAAGTAGCCTGTTGAAGACAATTCTTAATCATTGTTTCAGTTCTATTTTAATAGTAATTTTGGCACAAGGGGTACAGGATGAGTTGTCCTAGAACTCCGGAAACATGTGCCTTACAGTCAGTTAGCTGGTTCATTGTGCTGTACTCTGGATCCGATAAAGAACAGCCAATTGGCTCTTGGCTGGTTCATGCCAATTGAACAAGGGACTTGTGTGGCAGATACTGTTCATTCATATATGAATGCAGGGACAATAGACTGGGCCTGCTCAAGTCCAAAGAATTAGTGGAAAAACACACATAACCCACTTTTCCATTGGATTCCATTCTGGTACGATTGACAAAGTTGCGGAATTCAAGCTCCCATAAATATGAAACCATTCATGCATTGAGAATGAATGTCATTCAGTTTATTCATTGGCCATTAGGCACTGGCAAACAGACACTCATGGGCCCTGTCTGGGCTCTTCTCAGAGCCTGGTGAGCACTCATCTGTGCTGACCCCTTTTCTGTGGCCTGAGCTGAGTGGCAGCTAAATCTACTTAAAATGGATTGCGGTACTGATGAAACTTGGATAAGGTGGCAGGGCAATTGACCCTCAACATGAAACAAGTCGGGAAAATGATTCACAATTTGCTTGTTTCCGGCTATGTAACTGCGTAGCTAAATTCTGAAAATTGACTGCAGTTACACATGTGCAGTTCCAATGGATAAATTATTATTTTTTTGTTTTTTATTTTTACATAAATTAATTAGTAAATTAGAAAACTTTTATTATCCTGGTGGATAAATAATTCACCAGTGAGATATTGAATAGACACAAAGTATAATGCCAGAATTTTAAGAACTTCACTGCTCAACCTCAGGAAATGGAGAATCTTTGCCGAGTGTAGCTCAGCTACAGGTATATAAAACACCGATATCAATCAAGACACATGAGCGTAAAATATAAAGTGATGCATTTTATCCTGTTCTGCTACCAGGATTCAAAACTTGTTAAATAGCCTAAAAAACCTGCAGGTGGCTCAGTGAGTCGCGATACATAATTGCATGCTGCAAATTGCAATTATAGAAAACAACCTGAAATGTTAAAAAAATTTACAAAATTCGTACTTGATTTTTATAACTACATTAACCGTGAGATAAAAATTATGCTATTTGCATAACTTCTGTTTCTTTTTAAATCCAACAAATCTAGCCCATTGTCTTGTACGCGTAATATGTCCTAATCACCAAGCCTGAATTATTTGGGAAGTGCATCTCACTGTTGACAGATTGATAGAATTCTGGTCCACTTCTGTCTAAATCCTAAGGCCATCCTGAAAGTGTGCTTCACTCTCCAAGAAACACCTGTTATATTGGCTGGAATATTTTCCAGGTCATAGTCTGCCGTAGGAAATCTTGCAGACTCCCTTGAAATAGCCCCTTCGCAGCGGCATTTCGCAGTCCATTTGCTCGCTTCCCCTCAGAATGAATGGTGTCAGAGCCCCGAGGAAGAAATAATTAGGCAGCTAATGGATAAATGGTCACCCAGAGCTGGAGCTGAATGTCCTTTAAAGCAAATGGGTCACTGTGCCACTTTCGGTTGCTATCTGGAAGACTTTGCGTCAAAATAATGCGGCATGCTGATAGAATAGTCAATAGAGACTTAGGATACTCATCATTCTCAAAGCAATACAATTATATAAGCTTTCTTTAGTCGACTTCTCCAGGTATAGCTATCTTGGCCTCAGAGGGCGAGGAGGAAGCCAATAAACCCGAAATAAAAATCAGGGGCATTTTGATTTTGATGGGTGTGAAACCGCACAGTCTCGCCACAAGCCACTAGTGGCCACCGCGTGATTTTCCTGAGATCGGGAATAATGTACAGCACAGGCTACGCCGTCACGGTCCCACTCACCAGGTCTCGACCCAAAGAGCCCTCGCGGAACATTTTGGAACAGTGCCCCATATAACTTCAAAAAATCATTAAAAGAAGAGACTAGATGCAGTTTTTTCATAAATCAGTCAGTGCCTTAAACAGTCTTAAAAATAACAGAAGCATTCATCCTACAGGATCACCAGCATTTAAAACTCAAGATGAGCCTGAATGTTCTTTTTCAGAGAAAGTGCTCTAACCTCCCCTGTATTATTATAACTTGCTTTGTATTGGTAAGGTATGAAGATGGATAAAGCAGCATCTCAGAAGACCAGCATATCTTTGATGGTGGTATCAAGCTTCTGTGTCCTCTTTGACTTTTATTATCATTCTCATAGATAATTCTGAAGGTAGACTTACCAAGTGAATGTGTATATTTGTCTTTTAGTGGACTAAAACCAACTTAATGGTTTTATTACTGTCTTATCAGCCTGAAGAATACTTTAGCACTCTTCCTGAGGTCTTGTTCAATCATGGCAGAGGACAGCACACTAATCAGCGTGGGTAAGACTAAAAAGTGAAGTGAATGAATTTTCCAGTAACCAGTAAGGAGTTTATTATGCAGAGATGTTTCTATAATATACTCCATAAAAATTTCAGTAAAACTCAGTATGATGCGCAGCGGCTAGTCATAATTAATCCAAAAGTGTTCATAAAAATTCCAGAACGCAAGATAACACATCACTAAAACAAGCATGAAAAGGGAATGGAAATTGCTGCAGTATCAGGAAAGTGAGTGTAAGATGGCTGCAAGCAGCCATTGTAACACAAGTGGCAAATCCATTCAGGCAAACATCTCCCACTGTCCCCAATACCATATGCCAAAGGGTTTTAGCATTTGTCAAATCTTTCTCTGATTTTACAGTCACTAGATAATTTTCCCAATTTTGTATATACCAGATGATATTTACCCCTTTGCTTGTTCTAATGCACCCTAGGATTTGCTTATTTTTTATACATGCAGTCATACGTATTTATCACTTTGGATTCTATTACATATATCAGATGTTGTGAGATGTGTCCTGTGATGGGCTGACATCCCATAGAGGATGTTACCCGGTTTATCCTGTAATTAGCTTCACCCTTACCATGATCCTGTACTGAATAAACAGTTATAGAAGATGGATGAGTTGATGTTATAAGACATACAGAAACAGGAGATTATATGTAAGCAAGTACAGTACTGTCTTGTATAATACACATAGGTTGCGAATAGGGGCCTGGTAATTAATTTAAGGTCATTAGAGACTCTAGTCGACCATGGTGGAATTGATGAGTATGACTGTGAAGATGATGTGGGCTCACAGGCATATCTTGAGGAGGTCGGCATTCAGCACCTCGCTGCCTGGACAGCTCCTGTGATTTCCCTGAGCAGGGCCACAGAGCCGCCCATGAGGAACACAAATAGGACGGGCCGGCATACATTAATGACCAGGGCAAGGCGGGATCACCTCCCCTGGCACAGCTTAAGTCCCGTGTCATGAGTAGGACGGGGGGGAGCGAACTGTAAGTGACTCACTTGTGGTTTCTCCTCCTTGTTGATAGCCAGCCTGCGGGTGTCCACCCAAAGGGCACTGTCACCTCTGGAAAGTCCAGCCGGTTACACGGAACCCGTGTCTGACCGCTCCGGGGGAATGGCCAGCCCGAACTCGGCCAACCACAAATCCCATTTTGTTCTCAACCTACGCCCTATTTCCCCACTTATCCCTAAATAAACACCACCCTCCAGAGGTTTATCCTGCAGCTCCACCTGCCATACCCCCTTACCTGGCACACCATAAAGATATACAGAAAATGTGTAAGTGAGAAACGATTCCTGTGTAGGTCGTTTAACTTACAGGTACAGTCACCGGCCACCATCCCGGGTTCTTGATGGGGCCAGAATTGCTTACTGTGACATTTCCTGGTGTCTCACCTTCCTCACTGTCCATGTCAGATGACCAGGGCTGTATGATATATTACTACTTGCTACTGCTTATACTATAGCGACAGTGCCATCTCCTCTGTTTCACTCCACTTCTCCACACTTCATCATTTTATTCCAGTGTTTCTCAAACCAGTCCACGCGGACCCCCAGACAGTCCACGTTTTTGCTCTCTCCCAGTTCCCTGGGAGTTGGGGTCCACATGGACTGGTTTGAGAAACACTGCTTTTTTCTACTGAAATAGTGTACATACTGTATAATGACAGATGCAGTCCTGTGCTATAGTTATCAAAAGAAGTTTCTGAGATTAATGTGTTTCTATTGAAAATGTATCGTCAAAGTCCAATAGCTTTTTTCAATACTGTTGCTATCTGCTTAAATAAAAATAATAGTTTAAGTACAGTATAATGATAATGAATAAGTAATAATGAAATTGTTGTTAAGTTAAATATATAACAACCTACCTTTTCCTTTTCTTATAATATATTAACTCCCTGTTGAAATATTGGGGATGGCATGTGATGTGGTTATTATGTTTAGGAAGCCCCATCCTCCATCCTCTATCTACTCAATGCACCACTCTGTCACTACAACTCCCATAAATATACTTTTTTTGGGCCCCATGAAAGCAGATTATATTGGGCCCCCTACTCAGACCAATCACTTTATGTTGCAAATTTTTTAGCATCCCTATTGCTCAGGGGCCCTTGGAATTGTCCTACCTGTCGCCGCTACCCCCTTTTACGATGGCCCTGGGTTCACGTAACCGTAAACCTCTCAGGAAAATGCAACTTTTGTTATTAACACGCAGGTTTAAATCTAGCAGATGTTCAGTGGAACATAAATTACTCCCATATGGAAGACAGCAGCGACCCCTTCCCAAATAACGGCATAAAAAACATGCATACAAATGCAATATACTGTCATTTTTCTGTGGTCTGAGTGAATCTCTCATTGTGTTTCATTTCATGCCGCCATAGTGCTCATGGAAGTTGTCTGGAATGAGAACATCAAATGGACAAAATGTAACGAGAAAAAAATTTGCATCCATATGACAGGTGCTCATTCCTGTAACTCCCGAGACACGCTGCATATTCCCGCTTTGTGTAATACAAGCATTATTGCAGCTTTAAAAAATGTCCTTCAGAAATATTTGTTTGCAGATAAGGCGAACTTACATACAAATAGTTTTAGACCGAAATGCCAGTGGAATATTACATCAGTAAATCTTTCAATAAGAAGATGCTATCACCTTATGGGTGCCGTCATATTTTCTAATGCCTGTGGCATGTTTGCGATTTGATGTCCTCATATTACTCAACGCATTTTCACAATATGACATTATTTAATCAAATTTTATTTTGAGAAAAGGAAAGGGGCATACTAACTCACTACAGACCATCTTTCTGCCGTTGCTCATGCATTATATATTTTTTTATATATAGGATTTTTCAATATTTTATGACTGACCTCTAAAGTCTTCACATAAGAAAGTACCCGGGGGCAGAGATGGTTTCCAAAGGATTCATTAAAAGCTAAGTGGGGGCTTTCATTGCAGGGATTATGTTCACAGACCAGTGTCATAAAAGAAGCCTTAACTGAGCTGTTTTTCACCAATAGCTTTATGACTCCCGTTTTAGCCTTATCTTTGGCACTGATCATGTGATCGGTAATCACAGGATCACAGTGGTGCCCCTAGGACTTGGGGGCAGTGCGGTAATGTAACGTTACTAAATTCCATTGATTTTAAGTGCACAGCTATTGCACGTCTCTAGTCCTTCCTGTTGGTAAAATTGATATTCTGTGCCAGTGGACCATCAATTCCATGCAGAACTCAGCAAGAGCCCCAACTATACAGTTATAACATTTAATTGTGATATTGCAGTACATGCAGTATAGATTTCCATTTAGATCATCTGTGATCGTATATAATGGATCGGTTGAAGAAGACAAAAATTCCCTCGGCCACAGAGCCCATTAATCATGTGACTCTCAAAAAATGAGAGAACTATTTTTAGGGCTCAGCTAACTTCACTCTCATATGGCATTAGGAAAAAAGTGATGGTCGATAACGGAAGACTGCGAAAAGGCTGATTTGCTCGTTTGCATTTTGCCAGTAAGTACATCGACGTAACTGTAACAGTAGTAGAGTGTATGACAGTGACTTCCAAGGCTCATTAGCCCCCTACAGTGACACGCACTGAATAATAAACTGAAACTGAAAGAAAGAAACAAAGAATGCGAATCAGCTGCAACCACATACAGCCTGTAAACTAGTATATACTGTAAAACATGAATATGTGAATTATGATCAAAATTTGAAGAATTTTAATGATTTCTATAGTGGTGTTTAAGCATTGCCGGGGTGCTAATTGGTATGTAAAGGGGTCTTCCACAGCAGGTAGCATGGTGACCTTACAGCGTGTCTCTATGAGTGAGGGTGTCATGTTCTTCTGAATCTCTGTATGGTTTTCCTTCCAAAGCTAAAAGACAAGCCATCAGGGACCCCCAGACATTCCACGTTTTTGCTGGGAGGGAGCAAATAAGAGGCCATGTAGGCATCCCCCCAGGACCTGGCTGAGAAACACTAGTCTAGATTATCCAATGTCACTATGTTTCCCTGTGCATGCGTTTGTACCACAATTGTGCTCCATGTAATCCACTAAACTCTGTAACGTTGCTGACCTGGATCATTATCTTGCAGTAATGCTACAACTTTCAACCACTGCCTTTCTCAGGTGCAATAACTTATCTTAACTTATTTATTTGTAGAAATAACATTGGTTTAGGCGATTTATTTTTCATTTTCTCCTTAAGTTCCTTTCCTTTAAATTCCCTTAAATGTATAGTTTTTATTGAGGCTTCGCTAGGATGAGCCAAACATCATCTCGTTGTACTTGTACAGAGATAATAACAACATCTTCTATGTTGTGCGTGTCCACACTGTGAAAGATTGGCATCCTGTCCATCATTTCAACCCTGTAATAAATAAAAATGTCTTGGCTAATGGCAGATTCATAACTTTCATTCAACAATATATATTTTGGCTGTTATTGAAAAAAGTATAGTAACAGAGAACATTAAGCATTATGTTTATTTGTTTAGAACGATAAGGGCTTCTTTTTGATGTTCTGAAACACACACAAAGGCTTCTAATAAGCAATGCTAGTGGCGATGTCTTCAGATGGAGATGACTGTGACTGGCATGCATGAGTGCCAAGTAATCCCACATCTCAGAATACCACCAGCCACCGGCGACGCTGCATCTGAGGAAAAAAAAGAAAAACTTTCTGGAATCCATTTCTCATAAACTGCTCCAGTGGGAGCACATTAGAAAGAGTATGTTCTTAAGGAAGTGTCTGATTCAAGATTACTTTTTTTGTAATGAGCGTATCCATTTTCATTTAGGTTAAAGATAAGGTTTTTTCAAGTGTGGCACAGTGCAAAAGCATAGCAAAGGGATAATGTTTTATTTGGCCGAGTAAGTGCTGTAGGACAGATCTAAAAATTGTTCAGCCCAGTTCCTTTGCTCATCATTATTTTTAGTCGGCTTTTATTTTTTGGGAAGTAGTGAGGGCAGCCTTAGGGTATTGGCGAACAATTGTAAAGTCTGATGTAATGATGCTTTATAGCATTCAAGTAAGCAATGAAACCAAAAGTGAGTTTATTGCTCACAGCAGCGGTGAGATGCTGTTGTTGGTCTGGCATATTCTGCTGAACACAACTAACGGGCTGCTTATTGTGGAAGAATTTGAGAATTTGGCTAATTTAAGATTTTTTTTTTATTAATTCTAATTGTTGGAAGAGTTTACTAGCAAGTAACTTCCAGAAAAATAAAGGTTGAACAGAAACAGTAGCGTTATTTCTCCTGCGGTTACATTCTATCGTAAATAAAGGAATGAAATTTTTGAAAAATCCTGTTCTGTTCATCTTTGTATTCTTCCGTTCTAAATCCCTGAAAACTGCTACAATACCCCAATGGCACGCACTAATTACAAATAAAAAAACAATGTGGAGGTAATTATGTTGTTAATTTATTCTGGGCCTTCCGCAGCAGATGTTCTCTCCTATATTTTCCTTCTTTTCCAACAAACTGCTTTTTCCAGCATGTAATATTTTATACATGTATTGCACTGGTGCTTAGCTAAGAGCATTAATCTAATGCATTTCAGTTAATTCCAAGTAGCTTCACATTGCCCTTCTGAAGAGATTACTCAGCCTTTAAGCACTGAGTCATAACGGATGTGGCTCCGATTGGGAATGTACTTTTGCGTTGTTTTAGATCATCTTAAAGAGCCGGGCAGTCATCAGTGTGGGGTCATTTGCTTTCATCAAACAGCAGTTCAGGGAGCTGGAGAAAGAGAAGTGGGGACATCATACTTCCCATAACACGGCGGAGTCCACATACTCGACAAAGGTATGAAAAATAATAAGCGGGCATTTAATCCATGTTTACCAGAAGGTGCCTGTCGATAACTCCGCTCTCTGCTGTAATTTTCCTCCTCTACCAGAGAACCCTTTATCCTGCCCATTGTCTGCTATGACGGGCGATATATTGGCCTGAGAATGTGCTTGTAAAGCTCAGATCCCTCTGGATGGCAGTTGCAGGCGTACAGTCTCTCACTGTGACTGTGTGCTGCATCCATTTGTTGCAGTCTCTCTGTCATAGTTCGCCTACCCCCTCAGTCTCCAATGGCTGCTTCTCTCCAGGGTGGAGCTCACATCAGCAGTTTGTAATGTGAAGGGGCAGCTTATTGCCGCACACCAGGCTGCTAACCACCTTCCTGAAAATGCACCTTAGCAGCCCTTTAACGTCTTAGCACAGTCCTGCATTAGAAGCTGCGCCGAGGCCAAAAGATCACCCTTCATTACCTCTGGTTACTTCTTAGGGTTACATTGAAAATGGCACTGATCTTGTACCATTAATTAGACATATCGACATTTATTTGTGCAAGCGCACTCTGGCTTTTTATTTTTCACGAGCTAAATGCTGCTTATGTCTAGTGCTAAGGAATTCATTAGCATAATTACTAGTGAAGTGATTAATGTTCATTGTTGACACACCACAGCACACAACAACAAAATGTGTCCTCTGCATTTAATCCATATGTGACTTGGTGACATAGCTATGGGCAGCTAATTCAGCTGCCTGGGGACCAGTGCCTTGCTCTGGGTACCTCAATGGTACCTTGATAGTCAGGGAATCGAACCAGCAACCATGTGTACTTCCTTAACCCTTAGGCCACCACTGGCCGTCTACTAGCGTAATAATCATCAGCGGTGTCAATTTCAGGTCCAGAAAGTAAAAATCCAGACCAGGATTTTGTTTCAACCAATCAGTTGAGCATAA
>JAODKN010000008.1:14753237-14773237 GCA_026774425.1 Petrocephalus zakoni | reverse complement strand
CATAGAGGTTTACGCATAATTGAAATCTGTTGTTCGGGGCTCGTGTTATGTCCATAATTCCATAATCACTTGGCATCGGTAACATCCAGCCACGATTCATGAGGCATAACTGCTTACCCAGACTTGAGAACCCCGAACACAAAGTAAGGCACACCCTGGAGCATTTCCGGTTTCTACTGGCGTCAAAAGTGGTCAAAAGTGGTCAAAAGGGATGCCGGAAGTGGTCCAACTGGCCCTGCTGGAGAGGGCTCTTCAGAACAACATTCAGCAAGTTTGCTACAGACTAGCAGACCTGTTGATGGCTGCAGAGCTGCGAGTTGGAAGAAGCCGCCCCTGCCAGCCCGCCGGACCCCCGTTGCAGACGGCGATGTTAGCCAATAAGGAAGGTCGGGCGATACTGAGGACTCCGAATGCTCACCGGCCAGAGTGCTGTCTGCTTGCCATCTGCTGTATGAAAACATGGATGAGTGGCGACTGTGGAAGGTCATGGAGGAGGTGCGACGTTCCCCGGAGGAGCGAGCGCGGGTGCCTGGAGCAGGAAGCAGAGGCCGCGAACGCTGTGCCGAGGCATGCCACACTCCGGAGGCCCAACTGGCTGAGGAAGACTGCAGGCTGGAGGAGGCCAGTACCATGGGAACCTGGAGTGGCTGCACAAGGCCTCCTGATCCGGGGCGCAGGAGGGGCAGCAGACCAGACCTGCAATGCCAGCACCCATCCGCAGGCCTGTGTCAGCCATGCCAGTGCTCGTGAATGGGCGGCTCCCCCCCATTGGGGATGGCACACTGGCAGCTGCCACCAGATCTCCTCAGCCATGCCAGTGCTCGTGAACGGACGGCTCCCCCCATTGGAAATGGCACACTGGCAGCTGCCACCAGATCTCCTCAGCCATGCCAGTGCTCGTGAACGGACGGCTCCCCCCCATTGGGGATGGTACACTGGCGGCTACCACCAGATCTCCTCAGCGATGCCAGTGTTCGTGAACGGACGGCTCCCCCCCATTGGGGATGGCACACTGGCGGCTACCACCAGATCTCCTCAGCGATGCCAGTGCTCGTGAACGGATGACCCCCCCATTGGGGATGGCACACTGGCGGCTACCACCAGATCTCCTCAGCTATGCCAGTGCTCGTGAATGGACGGCTCCCCCCCATTGGGGATGGCACACTGGCGGCTACCACCAGATCTTTGAGGCATCTTTCAGAGTTGAGGTGGGGGCTGGGTGTGGTGGTCACTGGGATGGCCGACCTCTTAGGGTTACTAGTAGAAGGTAACCGGTCATTCACGCTCAGTCTTACTTTTCTGTCTATTTTTACTATATTTTCTGAAACTGGTACTGAACTTTAAGATGAAAAAAATAAAGCAAACTTCCGATAAATTCTTCTACAGCATCAGCAAATGAACAAATATCTCTAATTCTATCCGCGCCTAGTCTGCCAGCTAATGCAGCCAGCGAGCTCTCCTTCTCAAACATCCCTCCAGGCAAATGTTTACATGAGGTGTAAATTCAAGTGCTAATATTAATTCTGAGTTCACGTAGAAATTATGAATTAAAAATAAGTAAATAAATGAGCCCCCCCCCAGCAACTTGTTATTCCTCCCGTGTACTGCAGCGTTCTAAAGGAAGTCGGTTCACACTTATTAGCTACGCAGTGCCGTGTCTTTGTCAGAATTAATGCCATAAACGATACACACATTTAGACTTCATGTTTAAATTCTGTATTTAGTCAGTGTACAGTGAATACAGCACATGTAGCATTTTACAATCAGCGGTTGACGGCAGGTGCATCTCGTTTATTAGTAAGTGATGCGTGGCGAAGCTACTTTTCCAGCCTGACATTTAACAAAGTGATTCAAACTGACAGTCTCTTTGAGGAAGGGAGAAATTGGACATATATAAGGATGAGCATGTTTATAAGTGTAAAAAGTGCATTCTAAAGCCCAGTATGAGTAACAACACCGCGGGATAGTGTTCTGCTGACGAGTCCTGGCAGGTAAGTATATATTCTCCAAGTTTATGTCAATTATTGCTAAATTAATCATGTTTTTAGCACTTAAAGTACCAAATTGCTCTCTCTTGGCAGTATGCACCTTGGCATTTTTCTGCATCTCGGCTTTGTATTTCAAGCATTGATTATCGTTATATTACCGTTCCACTTAAGTCTTTGCATTAAGCTAAGACCTTGGGCAGTGGTTTTCACAGCGTGAAATATAAGTGGAAAGGTGATATAAGTAAATCAAAATTTAGGGTTGCAATTAAGGGCTTCTTTTTCTCAAGTATGCATGATTAATTAAATCAAATATATACATTATATACACTTTATCGACAGAAGTATCATTCAGTCATTGAGTTCAGGTGTTTCACTTAGACCCATTGCCACAGGTGTATAAAATCAAGCACCAGCCATGCAGGCAGGTTTATAAACATTTGTGTCATTCTGAAGAACTCAATGAACCCAACTGTAGTATTGTCATAGGATGCCCCCTTTGCAATAAGTCAGTTTGTCTAATTTCTTCTCTGCTAGATATTCCACTGTAGCATAGTATTATTACAAAGTGGAAGCATTTGTAAGGAACAGCAAAAACTCAGCCATGAAGTGAGAAACCATGTGAAGTTACAGAGCAGGGTCACCGCAGTGCATAAAAGTACGCACATAGTGCATAAAAGCTCTGTTGACTCAATAACTGCAAACTTCCAAACTTCCTCTGGCACTGACCCCAGCACAAAGAGCTTGATGGAATGGGCTTCCATGGCCAAGCAGCTGCATGCAAGCCTCACATCAGCAAGCACAATGCCAAACATTGGATGGAGTGGTGTGAAGCATGCTGCCACTGGACACCGGAGCAGAGTAAAGATGTTCTGTCAAATGACGAATCACATTCTCTCTCTGGCAGTCTGATGGATGAGTCTGGGTTTGGCAGATGCCAGGAGAATATTACCTGTCTGACTGCGTTATGCAAAGGTTTGGTGGAGGAGGGATAATGGTGTAGGTTTGTCTACAGGGGTTTGGCTAGGCCCATTAGTCCCAGTGAAGGGAACTCGTAATACTTCAGCATACCAAGACATTTTGGACAATTCTATGCTTCCAACTTAGTGGGAACACTTTGGGGAAGGCCCTTTTGGGTGAGTTTGGTGTGGAAGAACTTGATTGGCCCACACAGAGCCCTAACTTCAACCCCATCAAACACCTTTGGGATGAACTTTAATGGAGATTGTGAGCCAGGCCTTCACATCCAACATCAGTGCCTGGCCTCACAAATGTTCTTCTGGATGAATGGGCAAAAATTCCCACCGACACACTCAAAATCTTGTGGAAAGCCTTCCCAAAAGAGAGGCACCTGTTATAGCTGCAAAGAGGAGACCATCTCCATATTGGTGCCTTTGGATTTAGAATGGGATGTTATAAAAGTACCTGTCGGTATAATGGCCATTTGTCCCAATACTTTTGTCCATATAGTGTATAAATTAAAAACCAATAAAAAATGCATTAGTTTTATTCTGTTCCATTTATAATTTAATTGCTGCATTAAAAACAAAACATGTGTTCTGTTAATGAGCTGCATTTAGTAAATTCTTCCTAAAAATGTGTGGCATGTTAAACGTGGGAAAGCCGCCATCTTGCAGCCCCTGCAGCTAGAGGGACATTTCCATCTCCAGTAATTGAATTCTTAGCTCTCACTGGCAGGCAAATCGCGTTAGTGCCAGGATACGACTTCTGTAACATATGTTAGGTCATATTTTTAATTCAGTTGGATTTGCAATCATTTGGAGTGTGGGCCCCACAGGCTGGATAAATTCACTCATCTTTCTACAAAGTAATAAAAAAAAACATCTGTAAGATGTTTCCTTGTGATGCTTTGGTGACTTTTGCTCTTTTCAATACTACTGCGTGCTGTCTGTCTAACAGTCTCTACAATAGTATCTTTGAATGTGCGTTTTATTTATTTTTTTCTACTTTCTCTGTTTAGTGCCCTTGCAGACACTGTGCTGTAATCTATGTATGGAGCAGTGATCAAACCACAGTGATTCTACAAGCTTGGCAAGTCGTGAGCATAATAATTTTATAAATTATTCAGGTAGTGGCTGAAGTAGTTCATCAATGCTTGAGCCCAAAGGGGGGCAGGCTAGATGTGTTGATAGGAAATCATTACAATACTGTGGTTACACTTATTCCAAGTCTTCACTTTTAGGCAGATGTCAGCAGTTTGCGGTGAAGTAGAAGCTGATGAAAGAATACCCTGACCAAGGGATTCTCAGGCACATTTTCTGTATTTATGGGTCAAGGCTGCTCAGTAGATACCACTGCACACTCACACCTCCAGTGTTGTCTCCTCGATGTTGCATGGGTTTCCTTAGAGGACTCTCATGGGAATCCAAAGTGTTTTCCTTGTGATCCATCCAGGGTGCTTCCCTGTGCCTTGGCCTAACATGGAGAGCATTGTGTGGCTGTTGCCAATTTAAATACTGTAGTCGGCAGAGCGAGTTCACTGTTGGACCCTTGAGCAATGACCTTGACCCCCAGTTGCTCCCGAGTCTGGCTGACGCTGCTTTCAGTTGTATGCTACTTTGGATGGTCCAGAGCCAATGCCAGAAGCTACAGGTGATTAATCGTCATTGTTGACGCACCACAGCACCTTGCTCAGGGTACCTCAGCGGTACTCGCGAGTCAGGGACTCGAACCGACAATCTTTGGACTATGCAGTTACATCCATAACTACTACACCACCTGCCTGCTTACAGGTGTAAGGCTGGAATTAGGGCTGGGCACCAAACCATCACAGGACACACAACACCTTTGCAGGGTTTTGGACTGATGGGGAAACAAGAGAACCCAAGAAAAACCCCAGGGAGAAAACATTCAAACTCCACACAGGTAGGGTTGGGGTATATACTCAAACCCTGGTCCCAGAGGTATGAGTCACCACCATCCCACCTAACATTAATCTGTCACAATTTAAAACTGATTAAAATGTTCCCATTGTATGCAGTTAGAAGAATTACAAGTGACAAACCATACTAGTTGAAAACATCTTTTTCCTAAGTGTCAATGACAATAAGGAGAGACATAGAAACTGATGTTAATCACAATCACAAAAAACATACAGCACCATTAAAGTCAGGTTAAATTACAGTGAGGCCACTCAATCATTTAAGATGCTCTTTAAAAACAAGCCACAGGAAATTACATTGAAATAAGTTATTGTGGGGGAGTGTTCTATTTTGTTATTTTATGTCCTACCCCATCCATTATTGTAATTGTCCGTTTAGATTGGGTAAACCAGGCGTATACTGCAGCACGCGAGTAAGGCCCAACACTCTATCTCTTATGAGATGATTAAGTTTTGGGAATGAGTGAAAATATATACCCATAATCAGAAGCTATTTTTTAACTCCACAACAAGAGAACCTTGCATGAAGGAGACAGACTATTTGCCTCTGATAGCAACACGTCATTAAGCGTGAATCTCCCTGTCTGTGCTTGCAGGGATTGCCAGTTGTGTGCCTCCTTTCTATTGTGCATTTAATTTATGGACATTTAAATATAGAGAACTCAAAGCCTGACACTGGTCTGGAACACTTCAAACCAATTTCCCCCATTCTATTCAGATTTGTGGAGAATGGTGTTCTCCTACATTATCTGTTTCCTTATTAATATACATGTATATCAAAAGTACTTTCAAGTTCAGAATTAGTTTCTGTTATTCAAGGAGACCTTGCAGTTTCCACATGGTGATTCCTATTTGATATCTTAAATTTCATTCCTGTGGATATTCAAGCCTTTTAGAAAATGTGATGCAAAAGCTGCATGCCTTCATTTTCACCCTGGTGTGTCCCACAACAGGAAGTGAGTAGGAGACATTTCTGAGCTGTCAGGTGTCATTATCATATATCACCATGGCAAGAAAGGGGCTGTGTTACCCAGGAAAGTTATTGGAAAGCCAGCAGGGCTTGCATTACCCTTAAATGTCTTGCCTCACGAACCTTAAAAAAGTCCAGTTCCTACACAGCAAGAGCCCAAAGACCAGCATGTCATCACCATAATAACAATGGATGTTTCGAAAGGGTTCAAAATAAACAGAAACTCTCATGTTAATGCAAGGTACGAAACACGACGAAGAAACTTTTTGCATAAAGTACATAAAACTCCAGTTGCATGAACATCTTGACTAACCAAAACAGGTCAAAGCTCGCAGTGCTGAATTCACATGACAAGATCTGTTAAAAAATATGTCTGATAGAAGAAATAATGGTAAGTAATTTGTCAGCTAATGTTTTTCTGACACACACCACAGGGTCAAAACAATCATCTTTAACATGTCAGCCAAAGTAACTGCGAATTTCTAATGAAGGTCATGTACCTGACACATCATTTGTTAAGTAATTGTGTTAGCAACAGCACTGTGGTGTCAATGTGGTAAACAGAGAGCCTGAATGTGTAATTTGACAGCGCTGCTGAAAGCCAGCTCATGGCTGACTGATTTATAAGTCCACGGCTGGCTGTTTCCATCAGTAAACCCTCAGCGAACGCTCCTCTTAATCAATTCTACAGGGACACTGAAAACAACATAACACTTCAGGATGCTGCTCACTGAGCCCAGATTGGATTTACAAATGTCACAGGACATACAAATGCGTTCCTCTTCACGAGTGCTTCACTTTCATTAATCCAACCTGTTTTCATTCACTCCAGTTACACAAGTTAAGACATCTTTATAGCTGTGCAAAGCAATGTGATACAATTATTCTGTACTGACACCTATTCTAGACTTAAAGAATATATACACATATAATATATATTATATAATATACAGACATACACACTTGCATACACATAACGCAGAAAAAATACTGCAAATTTTTATTTATTTTTATTTTTTTAATTCCTGGGATGGAACTATTAGCTTTGCCTTATAATTTTTAATTACATTTTTAATTAGGATGTGCTTTTTTTATCAGTGTAATTATTGCTAGGTTTAAAATTTTATATTGGCCCTTTGCTATGTTTAGATTTCCATATCGAGCATTATTAAAACTGTGCGGCAGTGAGACAATGCGATGTCATGACAGTGTGCTGGCGCTGTGGCTAGCAGTGTGACTATGAATCTCTGTGCTTGGGGGTTTCAATCCCACATCCTGCCCTCGCAGTGTTGGTATTTCCATGGCTCCTCTGTGTTGCGTAGATTCCCCCAGGGGCTCTTATTTTAATTGTACAGGGTGTACCCTGCCTTGTGCCCTGTGCTGCCTACTCCCCACCCCTCCAACTTTGACTTGAAGGTGGAAAAAAGGAATATTATTCAAGGGATCGAGGCTATAGTGAGAAATTATAAATGCATTTATATGGTAAATACGTATATGGAAATAATGCTTATCAGAGCATTTTTCTGGAGAACATAATGCGCTGGATAATTAAATATAATTTTCCAATCAGTGAGGTGCATACAAATAAAATGTGGATTAGCTACAGCAGAATAAACAGTGGATTGTACTGCTGTTCAAAAGGCATGCAGGTATGATTTTAAATACATAACCTTCTCTGCTGGGCCTAATTAGAAATTAATCATCAAACACACACACACACGTTGCACTATATTTCTTTTGTCAACAGTGCTTTTCAGCACAACTGCTCTGGAATAACGTGATAGTTTCAGCTCGGGGGAGGACCACATCTTATCTGGAATGTAACGTGCTGGATACACTGTGGACTGGATGCCAGTCCATCACAGGGCTCACACATGCACACATACATGGTGCCAGTTAGCTTAACAATATTTTAGCTCCAGGGGTGAAAATCTACTTGTATATTATTGCATGCTAAATATATATTGTATATTGCTTGTATATTGTATGTATTGTTATCGTTCACTATTATTGTATTACTGTTGATTGTTCTTCATTGTTATATGTTGTTTCAGATTGCAGATTCAGATTGTTCTTCATTGCACATGTACAAATGACAATAAAGCTTTGGAATTCTTGCGCATACAGACAAAACTCACACAGCATGTGGAGAACATGCATGCACACAGGGAGACCTGGAGATGTGGGCGAACTATGGTGCCTGATGAGCTCCCATACCTCCATGAAAAAGTCTGCATGGTCTAATGCAGGGGTGTCAAACTCCAGTCCTGGAAGGCCGGAGCCCTACACATTTTTGGGTTTACCCTTGTTTAACACTGAGAGTAATTACCACACAGCTCTTCAGCTCAATCATTTGTGGTGGAACAGGGAAAGAACCAAACTACAGAGGGCACTGGCCCTCCAGGACTGGAGTTTGACACCTGTGGTCTAACACCTCGGGATGCATCTGAACCTAAAACAAACAAAAAAATGGCACATATAGGGACGTATTAAGTAAATTGCGATTTAACGATCATTTTCACTTTTTTGACGTTAATGTTACTTCTGTAATAACTGGCTTATTTCAGTTTAATTCAATAGTTATTGGCCAATATGCATTTTAAGAGCTTGGGAAAAGGTTCTTTCTGGCTGCAGAAGGTGAGTTTAGAGAGTTTTGTCTGAGACCTTTTTTTCAAAATGTTTAATGCAACACTTTGCGCTAAGCACAATGGGACAAGCCCACTGGTACTGTAATCATGCTAATTCATCTTAATCTGCCTGATTGATGCTCCCAGGTTTTTGCCAGCTCTTTGCAATGTTTTGCAGATGGGTTTTTGCTAAATCGCCTCATGTTTTCCTTTGTTTATTTGTGCAGCCAAGTGGGCCCAAAAGAGGTTTGACTCCTCTTATAACAAGGCAAGGCAAGTTCGGTAATATAGCACATTTTCAAACACAGAAAAAGACAAATAATAAGAATAAAAGAAAAAGCATCAACATTAATTAGCAGTAATAATCCATGCATGCATCTTTTAACCATTGATCCTTCACAAGGTCACAGGGCCTTGGAGTTAGTTCAGGTAGCACAGTGCTGTGGCACCCTGGATGTCATGCGGACTCCCCATTTAAGCAACCTTAAACCCTACCCTACTG
This sequence comes from Petrocephalus zakoni, assembly GCA_026774425.1. Classification (NCBI taxonomy): domain Eukaryota; kingdom Metazoa; phylum Chordata; class Actinopteri; order Osteoglossiformes; family Mormyridae; genus Petrocephalus; species Petrocephalus zakoni. Next base: position 14,764,251 of record JAODKN010000008.1, on the reverse strand, counting down.
TAATCATAAGTAACCAAACACAATACAGGAATTTTGGTTTTTTTTGGAATTTTTAGTTTTTTGATTGCAATCAGAGATCTTTGTGGGGACCTGAAAAATTTAACATAATCCACACACACACACACACACGCACACACGCACACATTAAGTGTGCTTTGTGCTGCATTATAAAGGTGCTTATAGTCCATTATAGACAAGCCCTTCATAGAGTATTCGTAATGCATAATTCATATGACTGTAATTGCTGTAAATGACTGTGTTATTCGTTTTTATAAATAGTTATAGCAGGAATTATAATACTTTATGAATGTATTACGATGCATTATGGAAGTATGTGTAATGCAATATAAAGACCCATATTTATAATGCATTCTGAGTCACTTTGGCAGAACCATGTGAGCTTCTGAAGGCATTCCATCTCAGTCCATCTCCACATCCTTGATGATGATGTCCTGCAGGGGCATCGACAATCTGCTCCGTCTGGCAGGTGAATTTTCTCCAGCGGATCTGTAATCCAGTGTGCCGCTCGCTAAGTGTGCACAAAACCAGATCCCACACATGCACTTAGTGCCCAGCCTAAAAACTTCTGAAATACTGTAGCTGCATGCTCATTATATTTAGCTGTTTAATGATCACTTTTAGTCCTAGAATCTGCAGTAATTTAATCGCTTGACTGTTGACCCAGAGCTAATTAAATCTGTGGTTACATGTTAGTTATGAAAGGAAATAAATTAGTTTGAAACAAAATAAATCAAGTCTGTATGGGATTGCTGTGTTTTTTCCATTAGATTTTTCCAAAGATGAAAATTTGACTGCTCACATGACAACATACAACAATAGTTATAAACCAAATGACCATTAAAACACAATTATGTTAAATATTATATCTAGAGGAAATACATAGAAATGTTGACATTTTTAACAACAGAAGCTCATATTGCTCTTTCTCCTAGGAGGCCCCTAAAGTACATAATGCAGTTATATAACAAAGCATATACACCAAAGAATTCCTGTCTGAGATCACAACACAGATTAGCATACGCTGGTCTAATCAGGAGCAACTGGTACCAAGCCTCCCAGAAGCTATTACCCACAATGGTGTCATTATTCCTCTGTCATGCACCTGGGCTACAATGGATAGCAAGACAAATGTCCAAAAAGGTCATATTTCAGGCTCTTTGTTTTAGCTTGAAGCCCATGTGGAGCCCTTGGCAAGCTTCACAGCAGGCCCTGGCAAACCTCCATGCGTCCTCAGAAGACGGTGCCCTAGGCGGCAGCCTATGTCACTTATGGTCTGGCCAGTGCTGTTCTAACACACTGAAGTTATTAAATAACGGTAGGCAGTGAATAGCCTCTCAGTTTTTGTTATCCTCTTCCTGTAGGTACCAGAGATGTATCATGGACGCCACACAGTTAGTTTGCGTTGGTGGTTCAGTGGTAGTGGTAGAATTCCTGCTTGTGACGTGGGAATCCAGGGTTCAATATACAGCTCAGTGGTTTTGGGGGAGATTTGGAGGAAAAGTAACAGGACACACCTCTTTCAGGAGTTTCATTTATACATATTACCACAGGTGCATAAAATCTAGGACCTAGATTGCAAACATTTATGAAAGAATAGGTAATTCTGAAGAGCGAAAATGAATTCAAGTTTAGTAGTGTCATGTGGTGTCACCTTTGCAATGTCAGTTCATCACATTTCTTCCTTGCTAGATATTCCATGGTCAACTGTGAGTGGAGTTATTGCAATGTGTTAGCTCTAGGAACAGAAGAAAATCAGCCACGATGTGGCAGACAATGTAAAGTAACCCAATGAGGTCACCGAGCGCTGAGGCAGAGAGTTCTTAAAAGTCACTGAACGCTGCTTTGACTCAATAACTGAACCCATATGGAAAAATCCTTCATGTTTCATATAACATCAAGCATTTTTCTTATTTCAGTTATATATGACAATGCATGATTTTTTATATATTCACTAAAAGTCAGTGTTTTTTCTATGATTATGGCCACATTGATACCAAAAAATACACTTCATATGTAAGGAACTCAAGAGGAAAGCCCATAGGAAAAATATGAAACTTTTACATGAACTTTCACCATACCTGATAACATATGGCTTTAGTAGGAAATGCATGTTTATTGCTTGATGTTATTTTTTTTTTATAAAAATGTTTATAGATTTAATATTTTTCTTATGAAGAGGCTTTTGTGGCCAAGCAGCTGTATACAAGCCTAACGTGCCCAAGCACTGAGCGTCCAATGGAGCGGTGCAAAGCACGCCAGCACTGGACCCTAGAACAGTGGAAATGCCTGCTGTAGTGTGATGAATCGCACTTCTCTGTCTGGCACTCTGACGGACGAGTCTGGATTTAGGCAGATGCCAGGAGAACATTACCTGCCTGACTGCATTGTGCCAGCTGTAACGTTTGGTGGAGGAGGGATAATGGTATGGGGTTAGACTAGCCACCTCACCGTACCCAGGAATCTGGGGGTTAAAGGTCCCACTCCAGGGCCCGCAAAGATGTGGCTGTTCTACTCTAGGAGGACTTGAACTGACAACCTTCCAGTCACAAGCACTGAGCCACACCCTCCCCACAGAACCTCCCAGGAGAGCCAGTGAAGTTCAGCTGATTAGCCATTAGCCAGTAACTATTCTTTCCCACAGTCCCCCCTTTTCACTTAAATGCTAACAATCAAGTGCAGTGTGGTTAAGTAATTTCTGATTTGCTCAGTGAATGGATGCACACTTTGGGGTGCATGGGATTCAGTTCAGTCACCTTGAAAAGGTTTCTTCCATCAGTAATGGTCAATTTCCACCACACATGAAAGAATCGGTTTCCCAGACAGCCTAAGCAAGGTGATTAATTCCCTTCTCCTTCTTCTTGCTATCAATGGCCAGCTTTTGATTTATCTCCTGTGTTTTCCTACTGGAAGTAATACCATTCTTTTATCAGTTTATTCTATTCTTATTAATAATCAGAATGGAATAACTACAGGATAATTTAGATTATACCACAATTGAATTTTATATTGAATGCAATATGGGTGTAGCTATAGTGCCAAATATATTGTTGAGATGCAAAATCAGCTCTCGGAATTTCAGAGGTGAGTTTCTAAAAGCTTTATTTTCTTTAAAATCCCTCACAAACTCAGGCATGACTCCCCAATCTGCAGTATAAATTGCCCATGCTCACTGAACCCGATAATGGAAAGCATAACATTGGAATAAAATACTTGTTAGAATTCATATAAAGTTTTGCAAATTACATTTTTATGATTATGGGGCAGATTTTGAGAAGGCGTATAAAATAAGGCAAGACCTTATTTTAGACGAAACCTGGTTTGCCAGCTTTATTTTCTAAACTCCTCCTGCTTTGCAGCAAGGGACAGAACACCATGTGCAAAAAGTAGGAGTACAATTAAGTGTAACTGAACACAGTTATGTCCTGGAGAAGTGTTCAGTGTAGCAACAAGTTCTGTTTGTAAAACAGCAGGACAAGTGAAAATTTTGATTTCTGCATTTTTTAAGAGAAATACAGTGCTATTCAAATTTCCCTTCGTTTCGGAATTGCTTTTTATTGGCCGCACTGTCCCTTGCTGCAAAGCGGGAGGAGTTTAGAAAATAAAGCTGGCAAACCAGGTTTCGTCTAAAATAAGGTCTTGCCTTATTTTATACGCCTTTTCAAAATAACTAATTGTCAAACCCCAGTGCTTACCCATAATCATCAGGCCAGAATTTCATTGTTTCCATATAAACAAGCCTTTAATTCTTCAAGAAATAGAATGTACCATGTGTTCCAAGGCAAAAATTAAGAAGATAAAATATGATGCAAATCGTGCAAAAAATTCTGTATGATATCTATTATTTCTTTGAGAAATTGAGATTAAAATAGGCAATCAATAAAATATTAGATAATATATTTAAATATATGTGTTATCATACTGGAGCATGTCCTATTAAATATGATTTGGTTTAGCATAAACTAAATGTTAAATGATACTTAGCTGACTTAGAAATATTAGTTCTTACCCTTTTGATAACTGAAAAGTCAATCAGTGAAAATGATATCGGTGAGTGTCTCTTTTTGCATTCAACATATTCAACCCATATTTTTCCATATGCTTCTCCACTCGCCTAATTTTCCCTGAATGCTCTGAATGTCGCACTTTCTGCTGATTTGAATAATAGTTACTTTAGTTTATTAGATGTTTTGTAGTTCCTGTTGCAGTAGTGTTTACACTTGGACCTGGGCATTCATCACCCAGGTGTAATCCACTCAGCCACGGACTATTCCCCTCGTCTGATTTGCCCTGTCTTGCCTTCATAGCACACGTGCAATATCCTAATGTTTAACTTATTGTGTCTTCTGTTAACCCGTGTGCCCTTAATTGTACTCCTACTTTTTGCACATGGTGTTCTGCGAAATGCTCTCCCTGCACGCCTTGTCATCTTTTGTCCTGTTTGGCACTGAAGCACAAACAATTCCGTCCGTTAGCACATACTGGCAATAAAGTGAGTTCTGATTCAGTGGGAGCTCAGCATAGCTGCATTTATGCCTAGTTGACTCCTTGACCCATGTTTGCTTGTAATTTTCTATTTACCTAAATTGTATGTCGATTTGCTAAAGAAATATATGAAAAATAAATGTGTAGAAAGACAGTGCCATGGAGTCATTCAAAACAAGTCTACATCCAGAAAAATATCCCAATACACTGGCCCACCAACTGTAACTCATTGATGGGTTACATAGTCTTGGACATTGAATTGCACATTAGTTGAGGAATTGTATCCTGAATATAACTGTCTCATGCCTTGGGAGAGGCTGAGCTGTAGCTTGAGACAGGCATCTAGTGCAGTGTTTCCCAATCCGGTCCTCGGGGACCCGCAGTCGGTCCATGTTTTTGCTACCACTGCACTTCCTGTCAGGCAGTCCATATTTGACCTCCCTCCCAGTGCCATACTAGGAGAGAAAACGTGGACTGTATATGGGTCCCTGAGGACCAGAAACACTGATGTAGTGTAAAATGTTTAAGTTTCTAGAGATAAAAACAAGTTGAGTTAATTTCAAAATGAAGTATAATAAAAAATGCATTTTATTTAGAATGATGCAAGGTTTCTAATAGTGTGTTCTTTATGGGTAACTGCTCAACTAATAAAGAGTGTATTTTCAACCAAAAGACCATAAGTCACATATATTGAATGGTCTGCAAGAACTAAAGTATCACATTTATTAATACTTTCTTTGACCAATTACACCACAGACCTCAGGCAGCAAAGAAAATATTACCATAATATAAATGGATTTTGTCATGCATTAAATGAATATTTTTCAAATATATGCGACAACCATCCGCTGTCATACTTGATTCTTAAAAACACAAAAGTGCTTTTTCATTCCAGCATGGATGATCCATTGAGTATGTGGCATGAATATGCTCTACAGTTTGATTAGCTGTAAAGAATGGAAGATACTGCTGTTATTTAATAGCTGTATAGTATGTCATCTGCTTAATGTCCCTGAAAGTAGCAGTGGTTCATTCAGTTCAGGTCCTTGCATATAAATATATTGCATATAAATATACATATGCTGAAATGACAAAGATAAATGACACAGAGCTGCCAGCCAGGGTGGTAAGGGCAGGATGGCACTTGTCACCCCCAACATACCCTCGCGTTTTGTCTTCTGCTGCCTTAAGGGGCCCATCGCCATGCTTTTAATTTCATCTTGGCATGCCATGCAAGGGACGTAGTCCTGGGGCCTCTATGAATAATGCAGGATGCTTCTGATCACGTTCTCGGGTTCTCCGAAACACAAACCTGTCTGTTTCGGCCGGCCGTTGTGTTCTTAGCTCTTTCCAGCACATCAAGTCGATTTTCAATCAGCAGTTTTCATAACACCGAGTCTGGGAATGCTGATGGAGAGAAACACCAGTGGGAACTGGAAGCGGACGGGCTAGCGGGGTGCTTCTATTCTTTCATGGAGTGCGACTTTTTCCAAGTAGGTTAAATGAGTCTTTCACCGTGTCTTAAAGTCTGCTGCCTTCAGCACAACAGGGAACCGCAGTGGAAGTTTTGGTTATTGGGTATTAAGGTCAGGAGGAGAACTCTGCACAAAGGTTTACCTGTTTCTAAGATTAAAAGCACTTTTTATAAGAAACAAACCAGAGCCTTTGGTCATACATATCCTATAAGGTATTAATTACAACTTGATAATATATAAATGTGATTGTACCTCAGACTATGTTCTATACAGAGACATTTACTATTAATTTAAATTAGGATACTATAGTATACCAATGATGATATTTTTCAGTTACAACTGTGTAAACAAACAGTGTATATGATACTACAGTGTTTGGGTCCTTCACCTACACTATAAGTGAAGTGCCTAATTTCTACCATGTGTCCAGGTAATATATATTTTTTTAATGGGTGATATTTCCATCCATCCACAACTAGCTAATACATAAAATTTAAACCAATTTAGGCCTCCAAAAGCATCAACATGCTCATTATCAACAAAGTCACGAGGGCATTTGGGCAAAGAAATTCCTTGTTAAGGCAGGACCGAAAGCCGACTCTTGTCAAAAATGTTGCCAGTCATAAGTTTCCCTCTTGGCGTTGACAACCCTCAAATGAAAAAATGCTCCAGTCCTCATTTTAATTCATTTAATTAAAGCAGTATATTGACGTAGCTTCCAGCGCAGTGACAGCTTTAGACAGCTGAGTGGTGAGGTTTGGGGAGTCAGCTGCAAAGAATAACTGTTTCATTGATGAGATAAATAAGAGAAGTGGATGGTGTCCAGCACCTATTCCTGCCTTGCGATCAGGAGACAGAATAATAAAAATAACCTACAATGTCATACATTTACAGGCTGATCATGGACTTACACAGTAAAAAGTAAAAGTTTCCAAAATTAAAGGAAACGAGCAATGTTTGCCTCGATTCAAGAAGGAGTTTCTTGTCTTGCATTGGAGATGAATAAATACAGAACTTTTTAAATAATTCACATTGTGAATAATACATGTATTTCTTGCCATTTCCTTTCTTTCAGCAATCATCTGAAAGTTGGGTATACTTATTATTCAAATCCATCCAAGCGACTCGTCACTATTGTGATAATTAAATCTAAGAAGGAAACGTACAAACATAAAAGGGGAAAATGGTACATCAATTTTTTATTCCATTATAATTTATCTGAGGAAATTGTATAAAAGATTAAAATCAAAGGGCCCAATTACCACTCTGGAGTCCTACCAAATAATGCCCTTCATGTCCGGATCCCTTGTGTCCTCTGCTGCATTTTGGTACTGTAGGCACCAACCCCCCCACCATGGATAAGCATTTGGAGGATGGATGGATGGATGTCAGATTGGAGTGATGGACGGTAGATGAAATCACATGACTTCCTGAACTAAAATCTTAATACACAATTCCCCATAAACATGTAGCATAGAGTTCGCCCCTTTTACCAGAGAAAACAGAATTAAAGATATTGTGACGCCAGGGGGCCAGTGCCCTCGCAGACCAACATGCATTGCACTGTACATAGTGTAAATAGGATAGGACATAGTGTAAATACTCGTAAAACATGCAGTTCCAACAACACAGAAGGAAGCGAAGCAGAAGAAAGGGGAATTTTAACAACTTACTATTTGAAAATGCCCATTTCACCAAAAAAAATGAAATGATATGATGTGATGATATGACTAAAAACTCAATGCTCTCGCAGCTTCTAATAACTGATTCTGGTTTACTGGGAAGGAGGCGTGGTGCAAGCGGTTTACTTCTTCGTTTTCACCATTACCAGGAAAGATGGACTTCAGAGAATAATCACAAGAAACTCAATGATTAATTAAAGCTGAAAAGAAGTGATAAGGAAATGGGTGACATACAAGCAGGAAGGGGCGGGCCATTATTGCCACCAAGTTATCTGTAATAACACTAATTAGACCTGTTGCTACTTTTTGCATCCTGATGATGTTTTGGCATGAAGACCACCGGCAATTTCAGATTTCCATTTAAAACTACAATCTACAAGGCAGATGGGTTTGGGCAGAAGGTATGCTAGTCGCAATCTAAAGACAAATACATTATCAATACAGAAACCATCATAATCCAACAGATGACATCTTGAAAGTTTATTTTTCTTGTGTTAGTGTCTTTTAAGGTAAGGATTCTTTCTCTGAATACACATTTCAATGTTTTGCTCCTCTGCACTGATCGCAATACAACAATAACCCTGAACTATAGTTAATTAGCAATGATGTCTACATGCAGTTCAATAAAACGTCTTTATTGTTTACTGAATGTTTATTTTGGATATCTCTTCGACAGGTGTCTGTCAAACTGTCAGACATTGACACATTTGACTAATGTAACTTACCTGATCTATTGCAAAATCGTGCCCTTATCATTTGCTATAGCGTTAAATGTTTGGTTTTGGGGGGACGTGATGCTCTGAGATCACACTGTACATAAGGAACTCACACCAATTGATGTTAGAACCTATTAGAATGTATATGAATGTGGAAATGGGAGAGCTGAAAGCACCTCAGCAGCATTGCGACAAAGTGGTCTCAGTAGACATTTTGGGATATTTCAGTATCACCCTGAAGCCAGTATTCTCCGGACTATCAGACAATGACATAAATCACATTTAAAATAGCAGTTATAATAAAAATGGCAACGCAGCCACAAAGAGGGGCTCGTATATCATGCATATTTGATAATAACCAATATTTCTGTTATTTGTCACTAACAGCACTGACTCCTCATTTATTCGCTCCTTTTCGCCCATGTCCACCCTCTGCATTCAGGACAAACACTTACTGTCCATGACCGGTATGACCTGGAACGAGTGTTTCTGCTCTATCAAAGTGGCGGCCTTAATAGAGCACCAGGCAGACTCTCTGAGCCAATAGGGGTGCAGGGGAAGCGCCAGGACCACTTACTGTATGTATCTATCTGGGTTCTCCCTTGATATGTTATTAAGAATAGCCATGCTGCACAGTTCTGCACAGTTCCATCCATCCACTTTCCAGATGCTTATCTTGGTCAAGGTGGCTAGGTGGCAGAATTCTCATATTTGTAATATACTAGTGGGAAGACTTCAGATATGTTATTAACGTGTGTTTGAAGACATCGAGATTGTATTCCTCTATGTTAGGTCTTGCAAAATTCCTTGCTCTCTCTGGGGGAGGTTAATAATTCATTTTAGCACTAGTTTCATTAAGGTTGATGTGGTGTCTGATTAGAAGGCCGCACGCTGTAGTAACAGAAATTAAATCAAATTTGAAGAGCTGCTAACTACATTTGACATTTAGACCCTGGCGTATGGTCTCTGTCCTCATTGTGCACAGCCTGCCGCATGCCAGAGTTTCATCTTCTGGCTTTTTATACACTGAGTTTAACATTGTTTTACAGCCGTGTCCACTTCTGATGCGGCGCTTGTTGTATGTTGGTGAGGCTGCTGGGAGGGGGGACATGATTTTGTTTATTTCAGCTGGCCAGTTCGCTTAATTTAGATTGCCTCATTAAAAATGCATGCATGCAAACATGTTCCCTGCAGAGGTCTGCGAAAGGAGAAAGGTCAGCAATTTTGTTTCGCTCTGCTGCTCTGAATACTGGTATTGCTGCCATTTGTCTCAGCTGCACTTTGGAGGGAAAATCAAGAAACCAGTGCTGTCAATAAATACCCTGGTTTCCATGTTAGTGTAATTACCCTGTCAGATATATTTGACGTTTTGTCAATTTTCCAGCTGTGAGTGTGTGCGTGTGTGCGCATTGCGATTGTCACGTCAGGCACGGGCGAAAGAAAAGGCGAACGCGGGAATTGCGGAAATCTCCCAGTCGGGAGCTTTACTTTGCACAAACAGTACACGGTAACACGAGACGCCAATGACAAGACTAACGAGACAAAACCGGCAGGGCACATATATACACCACTAGCAGGACGTAGACTGGAAACAGCTGGGAAACATCGGGATTCCACACAAGGGTAACGAGGGGCGTGGCACACAGGAGGATCGGGCGAGAGGGATTATGACAGTGATGGACTGGCACCCAATACATAGTGTCCCCTGTCTTATTCCTCATGTTCTCTGGGATATACTCCAGGCCTGTAATAGATAAGTGATTAAAAATCCCTTATTTAAATCCATTATTTAAAAATCTATTTTAAAATTGTGGCCTTCAACAAACCCAAATGTAGAATAATTTTTGCATTTCATTTACTTTTTATCTACTGAAGTTCCAAGCCAAAGGTAATGAAATTTGCATTTTTAGGATAAGCAAAATTCTCCAAACAGATGTACCACATTATTCAATAATTCTCATTTTCATAGAAATAATAGGGACATTGTGTACCTGTTCTACCATATTGACTAAGACTAGAAACAACATAACTGCTTCATGTGATTAAGGTCTATAGCAGTAGTGTCGTCAGACACAGTACTTTTATGGTAAATCTCCACCAAACAAGAATTCAAGTATAAGATTTGTGTTGTTACTAATATGCAAAGAGCATTATAGAAATATATTGATCCTGCGATATTACCTAATTTGGCTATATGGTAGGATGTGTCAAATGCCATTCTCGGTCCAAATTTTCAGTCAATTTATCACCCACACAATTTCTTTGATTTCCTCTAAGTACTGTCCGCCTGCTAGCTTTGAACTCATTTCAGACCACAGCATATTGGAGAGAAGCTGGCCAGACAATGAATGGCAAAAGTCAATAATACGCACTTGTATATCTACTTTATAAAGAACATTGCTTCAGTGGCATGTACATGTATCGTGGAAGGGATCAGCCGTTTGGTTATTTCACCAGCACCACACAGGATGGTTTTAATTGTGTGTTTGTGGGGAAGACTCATCCAGAGCCTATACTTCTTATAATAATGCTCAGTGCTTATAACAATTTTGTGAAGTGCGACGCCGGCGGGGGGGGGGGGGGGGGGGGGGGGGGGGGGGGGGGGGGGGGGGGGGGGGGGGGGGGGGGGGGGGGGGGG
>JAODKN010000008.1:14738304-14753137 GCA_026774425.1 Petrocephalus zakoni | reverse complement strand
CCATCGATCGACAGCCACTTGCCAGCCAATTCCCAGGCAGCTTTTTGATTCCAGTCTGCCCCTGATTTTAATTAACCTGTGACACAGTCAAGATTAAGTCCATCCATGGTTTTCGAAGGAAGTACAGGGTACAAGGAATATTATGCTGAGTGCAATTGTGGTCCATAGGCTCCGGACCCCTGTGATCAGAGCAAACGGCAACAGAAAATGGATGGACAAGTGGATGGATGGATGGATGGATGGATGGATGGAGATTCTGGACCATTACAGGGATTTTACACTCACATATTCAAGCACTCCAAAGGACAATCTGGAATCACAAAATCACCTGGACCACATATTTTTGGACAAGTACAGTGAATTGAAGAGATCTGCGTAAACACAGGGGGCGAACATGTAAACTGCACAAACAGAGCCAAAAGCAGATTCAAACCCACACCTGGGAGCTGTGAATCAACACCTAGGAGCTGTCAGACATCTTTTCTGTCATTGTTTTTCGTTTGCTATGTGATATGGGAAGCCTGGCACAGAATTCTCTATGACTAAAATAACACCAGCACATACATAGCATCACTCCAAAACCGAACTTCTAATAGCAGTTACGCGCGGCACTGGTGCCTGTCTGACACATCCCATCAATGGCATATTGAAAGCTTTCACTTCAGGACAGCCAAGCCACTCAGAAAGCCAAGTACTGTTTGCTTTCTTTTCTCAGCTCAAAGGCTTAGAGCCACACAACAATACTGAGTTCATCCTGAAAATAAATTAGCTTTCCAAACACCTAGACAGCCCCAGGAAGTAGAAAATGTATGCTGCCTTTAGTTTCTGTTTGGTCAACTGAAATGACACTGCAATCAGAATTTCTATGGGCGTGCCTGAGCGGCAGAGGTAATTAATTATACCTTAGAGTCGTGTTTTCATTTAAGTCAGGACAGGATGGTTTCCAAAAAGGGACTTGCATAGTCATCTCTGTCACGTCATGTGTTATAATGTTAAGTTCATAAAACACCTTGTGATAAACTATCAAAAACAGATGCAAAAATCTCAAATTGGCATTAACAATGTTATGTTATTAATTCTACAAAGTATAAAAATGTACATTAATACATTAATTCTACAAAGTCCTTTATATGAGACCTATGACTCATTAGTTGCAAAATTCTAGGAACATCATTGCTCATGCAAGAATAATATACCTGGTAGCTGTTGCAGTTTATAATTATGTCCAAAAAAATCTACATCTAACCATTTATCCATGCATTAATCCTCCATAGCGGCTTTTATTATAAGCATAGAAATGTTCTGACTGTCCACGCTCTCTGTGTCACGCTGTAGGAGTGAGAAACGACCCATAATGCAGGCTGTCATGGTGAAACCCCTCCCGGGGGTGTTTATTGATAGAAAAAGGGGAACACGGGCACCAGAAACAACAGACAGCATTCACGATGACCGACGGGGATCACGAGACTGAGACAAACTAATAAAGGGAGCTAATCGAGGAGCAGACACAAGGCAGGTGTGATCGGATAATAAGAGGAGAGATACGCGAGGTGAAACACAGGTGTAGCTAATACCAAAGCACGCCTGAGGGAGAACACAAGGAACGGACATGCTGGGCAGGGCTGGTCGTGGCACTCTGCCTTCTTACATGTCTGTATGGTGCCCGGGGTGGGCACCTTCTGAGCTGGAGTGCTGGTTCAGTCCCATAGAGGGGTGACAGGCCGACGTGGAGAACTGACTCATTGATGGACTTTGGCTTTTCCCTCGACCACAGTTTACACCTTGCTTTAAACAAGCAGGCCCACTCTGTCTGTTTCAGTGATGTTAGCATGCCCATGGGGGTTGGGCAGCCAGGTGGCCTTGGACCCCCAGAGGCTTTTCTTCTCCCTACTTGGGAGTTTTTGGTTCCTCTCCTCTGTTGTCAATTGGTTTTCTTTTTTTCTTTCCTTTGTCTTTCATTTTCCCTGTTTTGCATTATTCCCGCAATGATGTTGTAAAGTATCACAGCACACCCATGTATAACGTCTTGGGGAGCATGTTGTGAAAGGCCAGTTATGAGTAAGACCAGGGTCGGCCTGGGTGGGATGCCAATCTATTGCAGTAAATGCAAAGTATGAACAATATTGAGACTCCAATTTACCTTTCTTTTGACAATGGAAGAAACCTTGAAAACTTTGAGTAAATCCTGCAAATACAGAATCAATGCATGGGGAACCAGGGCAGGAACTCAGACCAAAATCCAATAACCTTCATACAAAATAGCCTGTTCTTATGACCATTAGCAGATGCGTGTTAAGTAGCATGGGGGCTGACAGTGTTCCCTGCAAGAGTAGCTATGATCTTTTAAATAGTGCTATGGAGGCCTGTTGGCCAGCACTGAGCAGGAGTCAACTTTATTTATTTTATTTTTTCATATACTCTCAGCTGTGGAATGCAATGTCTTTTGTCTTCTTAGACTTCACAGTTTTCAGAGACCGTAGCCCTGACAGACTGGAGTCAGCTGCAGACCCCTCAAAAAACACATTATATAAAGTTAAAAGTTTAAGTAAAAGCTAAAATAAAGAATTGTTGGAGTGACTGTATATTCTCCTATCGGCCACTGGTCCTTCTGAATCAATATCAGGGTTTAAGGGCCAGATAGAAAATGTAGTCTCTTGACAGTATTGATCAAATGCCACTTGACAGCTTGGATGTAGGTTCAAATGGACAGAGAGATGGTTCATTTATCACCATGCCATCTTAGGCCTGGAGGACTCGCACCGTTCAAGGCAAATGAGCTCAGGTGGTCGTGTCATGGAAAATCACCAGGACCCAGGATTCTTCTGTCAAAACCCAGCCCGTAGCACACCAAGGGAAGAAAAAAAGTGACATGGTTGACGCATAATAAACAAAGTGTGATTTTTATTGATTTACTCCACTGAACTTTACTGAACTCCTTTTGGAAAGTAATTGCCAACAGAAGGGGTAAAAGTCTGGGAAAAAAAAACATAATTACTTTTCTGAACAGAGTAACTAAGCCACAGTGACCAGCTATAGGCCCATTCAGGAGAGGTAGTAAGAAAACCAGTGTTAACAGCAGGGATACACAGAGCTACATGAAAGCTCATTAGGTTATGGACTTGTAGTCTAAAAGGAGAAGTAACTTCTGGGTAGCATCACAGTATGAATATATCTATGTGCCAGATCCATCCATTCATCTGCCATACTGACTTGTCCCATGCAGGGTCACAAGGGCCTGGAGCCTATCCCAGAACTTCTGGGGGCAAGGCAGAGAATGACCCCGGATGCGGTGCTATAACAAAAGCAGTTTAGGGGGAGCATGCAGACCCCACACGCAGAGCACGGTGGGAGACTTAAACGCTGGTTGCAGAAGTGTGAATGCAACACAGCAATGCTAACCAACACAGCAATGCTAACCAACACAGCAATGCTGACAACACAGCAATGCTAACCAACACAGCAATGCTGACCAACACAGCAATGCTAACCAACACAGCAATGCTACCCAACACAGCAATGCTAACCAACACAGCAATGCTACCCAACACAGCAATGCTAACCAACACAGCAATGTTACCCAACAGAGCGCCACTGTCAACATGGTTCTCATAGATGTTAAATTTATTTGGGACCAAAGAAGCAGTACCCAGGTGAGGAGACAGGGTGGCTTGGCTACACCCTGTAATGTAAAAGAATTAGAATGCCTAGGATTTCAACCGCCTAATGAAACTTATAAGACTGCCTGATAGCACTGCTAGGCAGATACTGAAGACGGTTGGTATTTCTTCCCCAGAGTAACAAGGAGAACACACAAATCTTAGGGACAGGAAGAAGCCAGCACAGAACAAATGAAAAATGACTACCTGAATCTGCTGCCCCATACATGCTGGCCACCATCCCAGGCTGATGCCGAAAAACCACAGGTTCTCATATCAGGCCTGAATATTTGTACTTCATCATGTTTCACATTGTCCTTGACTGTTTTCCATCACACATAGGCTGCAGCAACTATGTGGGCAACTATACAATTATTTCTTGCTAGATTTGTTTATTTTTGTCAACAGTAATGCTATTTGGTAGACTTTAGGTTAAACTGGAAGGTTTTTAGAAACTTAGTAGTACATGCCAACTAGCAGCTCACATTTTCATCTTAAATTGTCACTGTAAATGAAGTGATTAGTATAATCACCCTTCAAGTTTTCTATAAATCCCTGGTGGGAAGTTAGTTTATTTCTGACCGGAGTGATATGGTGGTTTTTACTTTGAATTCTGCTGATTTTTTTTCCAGTTTATAGTTTTCAGAATTATATTTAAAGCCTAGAAAAAAGCACTAGAAAAGTGCTCTCTATTGCATGCAGCTTAGGGCACAAGAGGAGAGCTCACACTGGATGGAGTGCTGGTCTGCTATGGGGCACATACATGATTACACATCATGGACACTTTAGAGATGGCATTTGCCTAGCTGCACAACTTTGTACCCAGATAAAACCCGCAGGGTGACATGGAGACCATGCAAGCTAAAAAATAACCCAACCCAGTAGGTTGGAGATGCTAGCCACTGATTCACCCACTGAATCAGTCAATCTTTGTAAAGCCAAATTCACAAACACACATGTCAATTGACTAGCTGGTGCTCAGCAGGTTAAGATGCAGTGACTCTGACTGAGAAGGTTGCTGGTCCAAATCCTGGGGTTGGCAGACCAATTTCAGTGTTGGGACCCTGAGCAAGGCCCTTAGCCGCCAATTGCTCCAGAGACTGTCTGACCCAGCTTTCAACTGAATGTCCCTTTGGATAAAAGCATCAGCGAAATAAAGAACAGAATACTAACAATCCATGTTTATGGTTGCTGTGGCTCCAAAACTGTACTGTATAGACATCTGATCTCTCCAGAGGCATATCTAATAAAAATCTACATGCATACCTGCACAAAGGTCTTTGAAATGGTGAAGAAAACTGAGAGCCAGGTTTGTTTGCTTTAATAAAAGGCCTAGAATGCATAGTTGAAGAAATCTGTTAATTAGAACTCAAAAACAACAGAGCCTTTGCTGGAGAAAAACATCGATGAGCTGTGGGGAAATTAGCTCACAGATGGGTAGACATTGGGGCTGATGGAAATTGTCCACATATTTGCTTCTGACTGGAGTATTGATTCACTAAATCTCAGGGAAGTATCCACGTGTTCACAGCTAAATAGAAAGCCATATTCCTGAATATGAAACAACTTCAAGTGTAAGTGTGCCAGCTGCTCTCAGGGTTCCATCATGCGTCTCAATCGCAGTTCTGAAAGGCTACAAACTGAGTATCACCATGCAGGATATTCTAATTGTGTACGTATCTACTGCATGTATGAGAACCATTGACAAGTCCACGATGGGTGCATACCTACACTGTATGGCCTAAAGTATGTGTAAAGTCCTAGTAATTGCAAAAATTGTCCATGTAAAGCCCACCCATTGCTTGCTGTGTCTAGCAACACACTGGCAATACAAAGGGTGGTGATACAGAAGATGTTAGTGACTGTCCACTTAGCGAGGTCATGGTGTGCCATCTTTCCAAACAGTTTGTCAGATTTCTGTCTTGCTAGAACTGCCTTGGTCAACAACAAGTGAAGTGATTGTGGAGTGGCAACATCTGGGGCAAGTTCAGCTGTGAAGTGGTAGAACACACAAGTGCACAGAATAGCCTGATCACACAACATCGATACCCAACCTGAATGGCAGCAGATACCACCAGCAATGTTTCAATGTCAAATGGAAAGCCCTCCCAGATGAGTGGAGATTATTATCACAAGTAAAGGGTGAGCAAACATATTACTGCTGTACTCTTGGTTCCGGAGTGAGATGTTGGACAAACTGGTGTCCACATACTTTTAGCCATATAGTGTACTTGGCTAATTTACCTGATTCTGATTTGCATTCTAAGGGATGAAACAAACGTTTACTGGTGATTTTTACTTCACAGCATTTACCTTTATTGCACTGAGGCCTAAATACATACAAATACCTTCCTTCAGTATTATCCAAAGTGTCATTTTAAAGCACATTTTTTTTGGAGAAATGCGTCACCAGCCTTGATGATAAACATGGCTTTCAATTTATCCTGTGTATTTCAGAAGGGGGTATTATCAGGTGGATGTGTAAATTGGCTCTGGAATTTTACACGCAGAGTTAAGGTAGTAGGAATAACCCATCCAGGGTTAAGCAGCAAGCGTCTGAAAGAGAGCTTTTTACTGTTGGTGAAAATACTCCCTGGGGTCATGCTGAATATCAAAGCGCCTTTCAGGTTTTTTTTACTTTTTCTTTCTTTACAGTAGAGTGCTGAGGTTATATAAGTCTACCCTGGTCTAGAGAATTTGCGGTTTTAAAAAACCACATACACATGGCTACTATGTAAACATTTTCTAGAATTTGAGGTGCAGGCCCATTGGTATGTGCCTGATCTCCTGTGTTTGTCTTTATTGAAAATTATGAGAAATGTATTGGGATGATCTTTCATTTTCTGTTCTACTTAGTCCTGATTTATTATTTTTTTTTATTTTAGAAGTATACTCAAAGCAAGACAGAAGTCTGTTTGTCCCTGTCAAGCTAAAAAGATGTATATATGGTATGTTACTGATGAAAAAATATATAGACACTAATATCACTCATAGACATGAACAGCCATACTTAGCCATACATCTTCTTATTAAGCTATTATCATTGCAGAGGCCTGATAATAAACTGACCTTAAATGTTTTGCGTTACTGATTCCACTGGAAAACCTGCCACCGTATTATATGTAAAACGGCACTGGCTTCATAAGAATGTAGCTTGATAAATTGGCATTTTTATGCAGTAAAGTCCCTTCTGTAAGAAAAAAAAAAGAAAAACACCACCATTTAACTGATGACTTTTCAACAAGACAAGCTAATGATAACCATAGCCCCCCCTCCTACTCACGCAGACCACTCATCGATTAATCACGACTGCTAATACCTTATACCTTTGTCAGAAATGCATTAGACTAACCATAATTTGTATTAATCAAATTGCCGTTTGATACATTGCCATGACACTACTGCTGTTCCCATTATTTTGATATATGAGGCTGTAATGTTTATTTTCATTTAGCAGACTTTTTTATGTGCTGTATGTTAATATATTTGCAATTAATGTGTTAATATATCTGCATTACATAGGGGCTACAATATCAGATGTCTTTATTCACATCCCGTGTAACTGACACTAAATTCTACAATAAACTCTTCACTGGCATTTTACTAATAAGACTACTGCTGAAATACTACTTTTGCCTTGTTCATAACAAAAAGGAAATTATTACAGGACATCAAGCTTTCCTATCAGCCACAATTTGTTTGCGCTGTGTTTAAGTGCTTAGTCAATATCCACAATGATCCGCATGTGAAGACGTGAGGGATACATAACACTTAATCACTGCTCTGCTCACACTTCTTGCCTGTTTGTGTGGAGTTCCTGTGTTTTCTGTGTTGCGCAGAGTTCCTGCTATTGCCCAAGGATATGGATTCAGGCTAACAGGCTGGCATCTCTAAATTGCCCATTGACTGTGTTCCGTTCAAAAAATTAACTGTACACTATTTTGCTATGGGAAATTAGCTGCTGTGAATCACAATTATCAACATTTACAAAGCTGTATATACGAAAAAAAAGACCTACCATCGTGACTAATTTTAATGACTAAGTCAGCTATTTCCCTAAACACTCAATTAAAATGAACCACAACTTCTTTTACTCTGTGTAACAGTGCCCTCTTCTGGGGAAAATAAAATGTTCACACAAAAAAACTTGCTACTTTACTACAATAACTTCAAACAGAGGTTTCCAATCAGGGGTCAAAATGCAAAAGTGCATACATACTTCAGTTTTTATTTCTCTATTCTGACTAATTTAGTCTCTATTCCCAACACCTTGATGGTCGTGGACTTTTAAAGAGGGCATAGCTATGTGTTGTGTGTATTGATTAATAATAATATATATCTAAATGACTGAAATACGTACTCACTTATATTTATAATTATGTACAGATATATACATAAGAGAGTAATGTTTAGAAATGAATAATAGACAATATATCATAGTGTCAATGGAAAAAAAGGGGAAAAAATAGTGTCAATGGAATACGTTTCAGGTCTTGAAATAATTCTAGCCTCTATATTGTGCATCCTTCTTATTTTTTCATCAAGACTAATAGATAAATGTTATTACACATCCAACAAGATATAATTTCCTCGAGGCAAATTTGCTTGTAATTAGTGTGTTTATTTCCCCTCATTTATGATACTACTGCTGCATACCACACTTGCAAGTTAACAGAGAACATCTACTGTTAACCTGGGATGTTATATCTAATTAAAATCTAGCCGAAACTGTCTCTGCTGACACAATCTCATCAATGTTATGGGTTCCACTGGCTGACTATCAACTGCATTTTATCTGTTAAGATAGTCTAAAGAAAATACACATATACAAATGTAATTTCGTCATTTAAATTTTCTTAATCATTGCCATCAATAATTTGTAATGTTTTTATATTTGTACAAAAAAGTTTAACTTTGTTTTTCTGCATTATAATTCATATGTGAATACATGCTAATTGTGGACAAACATAATGAATAATCATCATGAATTTAGTGACTGGAAATGCTGCATCTATTATGACAAAATGTTTTCCTTTAAAAAAGAGATTATTATTTCCCAGTTGTGGTGGTGTGTTTGTTCAGGTTGGTGTTGAGTCACTGACCCTTAGCTAACTTAGGTAACTTAGCTAAAAAAATATATGTGACAGCAAATCCCACCATTTGGTGACAAAAGCACCAAATTTGGTACACTTATAGCAGAAAGGCCAGAGGAAAAAATTTGGATATTTTCCACAATGGCTGCCAGCCAAAACTTTTTCTGACCTGGTTTCAGATTGATGGGGAATAAAATGAATGAAGCATATATCTAGCTAAATTCTTCAGTATATATACTTCTTGGGAATTTCCAGTCAGATAACCATGTCGGTTACCTGAAATTCAAGGTGGGCACCATTTTTTTCCAAGATGGTGGCCATGGCTGGCTTAAAAAATGCATGCTGTCCTGCATTGATATTTTTCCCACTTGTTATTTAAGTTCTTGTTCCGCCAAATCACAGTCTAATGGAGAGGCACACTGGTAAAACTGCTGTGAAACTCAGCCTGTGTTTCCGTGTCAGTGAAGGCTCAATATCCAAATTTGTGATAGCCCCATAACCAATTTTTTTGTATAGATTTTTCCTATAAGTGTGGCTAATTTGACGCTTTTATCACAAAATGCACAATTGTTATGGCTGTCTGTTTGACTTTGAAGCCCTCTTAGTCTTGGAGAGGGAGCTCATCCTACCAGAGTCTTATTGTTTGATAGCAATCGACAATTTTCGGCGACAGGTACAGACATGTAGGCCTGCATTTGTCACTCTGTGACTACCATTGACAATACAATACTATGTAATGTTACAGCTCCAGAAAGAAAAAAGAAAAACAGCAAAGTTTAAGCGAACAGAGTAGGTGTGTGGCCTTCTGTTTTATGCAGTCATTCCACTGTCATACCACAGTAAGCATGTATGGACATCTGACATCTCAACAACAAAGGATGCAGCAGTCAACAAATGCATCGCAGATTATAGTTGTGATGAAAGACATAGAAGAACTCACACATCTTTAAGAACAAATATCAGAATTGTTTAGAATATAGTATTTTCAGTTTCTCTTTATGGAGTTGTGGGCTGGAGAATGACAAACCAGGGCAGGGAGAGTATCAATGCCTTTGGCAAACACTTTTAGGGATATCATAGACTGCATGGAAAACAAACCAATGATACAAAGCCTGAAGTTTCATGTGGCACACAAATGATCAGACTGAAGCTATCTTATGTTGGGCGTATTACAAGAACATTGTTTGCACTGGGAGCAGGGCGCAGCAAGGAATTCTGGGGGCCCCTGACAAAATGGCGCTTTAGATAGCCGCAATACATTCTGCTGACCAAGGGAAACTTTAATTCCACCTATCCACGATGGCCTTGCATGGACGAGACCTTAATGCTAGAAGGCAAAGGGATGCCAGAAGACCCAGACAGAATACAATCCGGCTGTACTGTATGGACACCAGTAGCGGACATCAACTTGGTAGTGCCAAATAAAAATAACTACAGAGCACTTACATCTGTTTAGCTAAGGGCTACTTCGAAGCATTTTCCACATTCCTACTGGGTTTGTTTCAGAGCCATTCTGCCTTTAATTCATATACACTTTCTGGAGCGTGGCTTTACAAGCACTTCTGGCTGAATATGCCTCTTTTATAATTGTGAGAATGACTGGATGAGCGAGTGTGTGTGCTCTGTGAGAGACTGGCATACCAGCCAGGATGTTCGCCTACCACGGACAATTTGCAGTCGTCAGTTCACTTAATGAACCGAAAGTTTTTGTACTGTGGGAGGAAATGGGAGTACCCAACGGAAACCCACAAACTCTACGTGGATCATTCTGAAAAAAAGCTTCTTTGTTAACTAATAAACATTTAAGAAGTAATGTCTCACCCTCCAGCAAGAAAATGATTCGAATGAATTATGTTATGTTGCCTCAGAAAGAATTAAAGAAAATGAATTGTCTTAAAACATCACGATTACTCAAGTGGGAGAGGCATCTATGAAAAAATAGGAATTGCTCATGAATTAAATCTTCTTGCAATTGTTCCACGAATAGAAAAATTAGACCCACGTAAAGTCCTACAATAAACATAATTTAAGACAAATCACTAATAACCATATAACTTAACCTTAACAAGTGAATAACAAGGGCTAATGCAAAATACATTGCCTGTTCTACTTCACAAAAGTACGTTACAAATGTGTTCATACACAAACAAAAAATACTTATATAAAGTCGACCACTAACATATCTTCAGCAAAATGTACTAATAATCGCAGGATAGGTGTGGTGAGTTATAAAACAGGAGCCATAGGGTTATATCGTTTTCCGTAGCGAGGGGGTTCCATTCCTCACCGCGTTTAATGTTAAGAGACATAAGCAGTACTTTATCTGCAGGTACCGATAAATTCGTGAAACCGGTAAAGCACTGGTTTAGATCGAAAATTAGCCAGCTGTCTCTTATATGCGGCACACATCTGCTAAAGGGATAGGCGGATGCATGGATGGATATATAATACATAACACAAAATTGTAGTACGTGTATGCAGGCAAAGGTATACTTTTGGCTTGAATTTGTAATATCTATGGTCTAATAACGTCTTGAAATAATACCAAACGCTGTTTTTAATTTGGTAAACTTTGATACTTTTTAATCTCTTGAATTAATTTAATTAACACTTGCAGAAAGGAAACTCATGTGTGCCGGGCGTAGTACGAGTCAACCAACCCTGTGGAGGCGGGGCCAACGCCTTCACTTTAACACTGCACGCCGTCTGGAACCGCCCCCAAGACATGGACACGGTTTCTGATTGGCCAAGCGCGCTTTAGCATGACGTGGACAGCTAACATGTTTTCTGTCCCCAGCAACTAATAAAAATTTGGATCCGTGCGTGACGTAGACCGACGGCAAGTACATTTCAGTCCGGGGTTGCGCGGAATCCGTACCCGACTGGCGTTCTCTCAGAGTCGGCTGCTGCTTTAACTGTTTACCTTCGACATTTCTTTTCCCTTCCTTGGTGTCAGACCGAACTCGGAAGACTGAAGCTGGGCCGCCGGAGGTATGCGGGCCGGTTTCTCGCCGGGTCTTGAGCCGGTAGCGCGCTGGCTCTTATAAAATGGCCGCCGCGCCTTGTTCCTTTATGTGGCGCCGCTGCTCTCGTCAGCCGGGTGCCGCCGTAGAAAATGGCGTCGCGGCCGGCGGCCGTGGCTTTTGTCCGTGGCGGCCGGCCTCCTCCTCCTCCTCGCCCGGTCCCTGTTCCAGACGGAGCTGGTTATACGTGCGGCCGCGCCGTACTGCGCTGCATCGGCACCGGGCGGGTGGGGGGCGGCTGCCGACGCGCTTTATGCTCGATCCTGGGGGGGGGATCCTGCTTCTCGGCGCTGCTTACGGGGGCGCTGAGGGAAAGGGGGGGCGCTTTTAGCGACGGCTGCGGAACGCGCCGTCCTGGGCCGCTTTCTTACAGCCGTCGCCCCGAGCTGCTATCTGGGATGGGCGCAGTATCGGCGCAGGTTAAACGGCCGCTAGGCGGCTGCCTAGGTGCGTCCCTGCGGCGCCCCGGGCGCCTTCGCCCCCATGGCTCCGTCTGCGTGCCCGGCACTAGCGGCTCTCCGGCTGCTGACGGGGCCGAGCATCGGGCGGCTCTTCGGCTGCCCTCCGCCGCGACACGCCGCCAGGCGGCCCGATTTGCCCCGCTCCGCATCCCGATCGGCGCCGCAGTGTTCATGCTCGGTCCGCCTAATCAAATTGCTTTTCTCCCCCCCTCCCCAGTCCGTTCCTTCCCACCCCCTCACTCCAGCCTTTGAATATTATTCTTTTTGAAAATTCTTCGTTGTCAAGCCGCCAAAGTGGAGAGTGTGATTGCAGAAGGGGGCGCTTCTCGTTTCAGGTGTGATTTATTATTATTTTTTTGAACCAAAGGCATAATGACGCCCTCGTTCTTAATGGGGCTTCCTGCGCTTGATTTGCTTGTTGTGGATGTTTTACTGAGATCTTGCATGTTGCTTTGTGATCCCACTATGACTTATTGTCTGTCTTGGCGTGAATTTGCTTAGTTCCTGCCTCGCCATTTAGTTTAATCATATTTTGCTTTTCCAGTGCTTCTTCAGGTGGAGGAGGGGGTAAGGGTGCTTCTCAGCACTATCCCAAGACTGTCGGAAACAGGTAATTGTTTTTATTTTCCCATCCTTTTCTGCCACCATTATTTGCAAAGCTCAATTGTCTCTTGCTGATCGTTGCAGTCGTCACTTGCCTCTTGTCTGTACTATGTGTAGATGCTTACTTGCTGTGGCTTTTTTTTAATGCCCAGCGAGTACCTGGGGAAACCCCCGGGGCCTAGCGTTCAGAGATGGGTTCCTTCACGAAGCACTAGACGAGATGTCAACTCCAATGACAAAGAACGGCACGATGCAATCTTCAGGAAAGTAAGAGGGTATGTATCTGGTGTTTTAGGCATGGCCTGGCCAGGCCCCGCTATTCCCACCATAGGCTCCCGGATTGTCGCCGCAGTCTATGCCAATCCGTCTGTATCTGCTCCAGCCGCACAGCTAAGGAGTTGGGAATTTTACTTTTGTTAGAGATTTTTGAGACTTTGGTTCAAGTTAGTGGCTTGTGTTCATTTGAATTGTTTGCTTTTTGATAACTTTCTAGTTGTGACCACTGACCATGTCGTTCATCCACAGCATACTCAACAAGTTGACCCCGGAAAAATTTGACAAGCTATGCCTTGAGCTCCTGAATGTGGGCGTAGATTCAAAATTCGTCCTAAAAGGAATCATCTTGCTGGTAAGGATTGGTGTTTGTCCTTATGTATGTCATGCATGTGCTTTGACATGGGATTCACATCTTCTGCTACAGCTGGCGGTCACTTCTAATTTAAGGGGAATGTATGCGTCTACAAATTATCAAACACTTTTTCCTACCAGATCGTGGACAAAGCCCTCGAAGAGCCCAAGTATAGCTCGCTATATGCTCAGCTATGTCTGCGTTTGGCTGAAGATGCGCCAAACTTTGACGATCCTTCGTCAGAGATTCAAACATCACAGAAACAGAGCACAGTAAGTGTGTGTTTTGCAATTGTAAAGGGCTTTACTGAGGAATACTTAGTACCGCTGATTCAGAGTGACAGTCTTGTGTTGCAGTGGCTGGTTCAGTTCAGGGTAAATGATGCTTTTATTGGGTTTTAATCCTATAAAATACTGTTACAGCACTGACCAGATTCATTTCCCCTCCAGACATTCAGGAGACTCTTGATATCTAAGCTTCAGGATGAATTTGAGAATCGCACCAGAAATGTTGAAAGTGAGTCATTGTGTGTCGTATTGAAGAAATATTCACTCTTTATATGTCGAGTAGTTTTCTAATTCTTCTTTCCCCCCCCCCCATTAGTCTATGACAAACGCGATGGCCCTCTCACTTCTGAGGAAGAGGAGCAGCGTGCCATTGCCAAGATCAAGATGCTGGGCAACATCAAATTCATCGGGGAACTTGGCAAGCTCGACCTCATCCATGAATCTATCCTTCATAAGTGCATCAAGACAGTAAGGCTTTTCCTTTGTGCTCATGCTGTATGTGTGCATGGAATGGATTTTTATGTTGGTAGGTGGTAATTTGAAGATGTCATTTTCTCAGCTTTTGGAAAAGAAGAAGAGAGTCCAACTTAAGGATATGGGTGAAGATTTGGAATGCCTCTGTCAGATAATGAGAACAGTGGGGCCTAGACTAGATCATGAAAAAGCCAAGGTAAACCGTCTAGACTATGTTTATGTAATGCTCATTTTTAAAGATGCAGATATACTTATGTGTAACATTTTAATCTCCCCCCTTTCAGTCTTTGATGAATCAGTACTTTGGCCGTATGCGATCCCTAATGAGCAATAAAGATCTGGCAGCAAGGATTCGTTTCCTCCTGCAAGATACTGTGGAGCTGCGAGAGAACGGCTGGATTCCTCGCAAAGCTTTTCTTGATAATGGACCAAAGACGATTAACCAGATTCGTCAGGAGGCTGTAAAGGTCTGTATAATTTTAGTGCATTTGGAGATCTCAAGGTAGCCAGTGCCCAGTCCTAAAAATGTTTTTTTCTCTCCTCTCCCCAGGATTTGGGGGTGTTTATTCCACAAAGTATGTCCCAGGGAATGAGGGGTGACTTCTTTC
>JAODKN010000008.1:14675487-14685644 GCA_026774425.1 Petrocephalus zakoni | reverse complement strand
TATCTATCTATCTATCTGTGTGTCTATTTATCTATCTATCTGTCTATCTGTCTGTCTACCTATCTATCTATCTATGTCTGTCTATCTATCTGCCTATCTATCTATCTGTCTGTCTATCTATCTATCTATCTATCTATCTATCTATCTATCTATCTGTGTGTCTATTTATCTATCTATCTGTCTGTCTACCTATCTATCTATCTATGTCTGCCTATCTATCTATCTGTCTGTCTATCTATCTATCTATCTGTCTGTCTATCTATCCATCTATCTATCTGTCTATCTGTCTGTCTACCTATCTATCTATCTATGTCTGTCTATCTATCTGCCTATCTATCTGTCTGTCTATCTATCTATCTATCTGTCTGTCTATCTATCCATCTATCTATCTGTCTGTCTGTCTGTCTGTCTCAATGGTTAGATAGTGGTTGTCTAGATGTATCGTGTGGTGTGAGAATGTACAGTATGTCAGAGTGGCTTACTGGACTACTGACATCACCTCAGAGTTCAAAGGCATATTTCTATGTCATACATACCATAATACCCCTAGTATAAGCCTCCGGCTCATATCTCTTATGCAGATGTGACACCTAGACTATAGTGTTGGTACAGTGGTTCTCATAGTGAGACCCATATTACAGTGGGAGAAGCGGAAGGCAGAGCAGAGCAGTGAGCACAGCACTCTCTCTGTGACCACTGAGTAACTGCAGGTATTATTCTACTCCCACAATCTGGTATGAAGTGACAGGTCACCTGTCCACCGAGGTTTTCTGGTTTTAGAAAGGGATTGTAGTTATACTGTAATAAGTGATAGGAATGACGTAGAGGGTTAAGCTGGAAGGCAGAAAATATTGTACTGTTTTGCATAGATATTTAAAGAACATCACTACCATCTTATATGTAATAACCAGCTAAAGGGAAATGCAAGACTTATCCATCAGAGAAGAGTACGAGAATGTTAGTTGAAAGATAGAATTAAGACATTGCAGAATGTGTTAAATGAAATTCAGTATTGTTTCTCTTTCCCAGGAATCAATGAAGATTGCGCTCCAACACAGAGATCGTCCCCTGCAGGCGCTATGCCTCCTCAATTTTGCAGATATCCATCGCTGCCGCCAGGACTTCGAGGTGAGGCCTCGAATTCCTCGCATTTCTGTAAAAAGTTGCTCTTCCATAAATATTATTTTATGGATATACATTCATGTACGACGACTACTAAATGTGTGCACTTGTATAGTATCCTGTTTTTCATTGTTCCTTAATTAAATATGCCGCACCCCTCTTTCTGCGCTCTTATTGTAACAGGAGGAAATGTGTCTCCAGATGTAAGACGTGGCTTTAGAGGTTTTCCTAAATCGGCAGAAAAAGACGTGCTTTGCCTCACTTTCTTTTGATCTCGTCCTGGTGTGCAGAAAGCTTTCCCTCGCTATGAGTCAGCTATGTGCATCATGACTGAAATTGGCAACCGTCTGGGACAGGCCTCCGTGTTCCTGGGCGTGGGGAAGTGTTGGCTCCAGCGGAATGAGCTGGACAAGGTCTGAGCGATTCGCATCTTAAAATTATCACGAATGACTTCTGTCTTTTAGGATTTCTTTTGATCCAGTGTTGGTGACTGTTTACTGACATCATGGTGATGGTGAAGTTTGTAAGCATATCTATTTGTTCCTTGTCCTGTAGTTAAGCAAGTTAAGCTTATTTCATGCTTATACATGAAAGAGAACATGTCATATGAATGTACAATAATTAATGCAGCAACTGGATCTGAACTTACACAGATGATACTTGGTGTCTCCTCATTTTTAGGCTCTAGAATCCCTGCAGAGGGCAGAAGAGCTGGCAGATGGGGTAGGAAATAAGGTAAATGTGTCTCTCCGTTTGCTGCATTTGTGACCACCAGCTACAGGAGCATGATTGTATGTAACATATTTGAAAACTTTATAATCAATCTCAATTCAATGTGCTCACAGGTAATTTTAGATTGTGGATTCTATCCCTGTGATTATGGACTTTGGGTATGTAATTACAGAGGGTAGGTCTGTAACTGGGAATTCTCTGGGCATTTTGGAATGATATTCCATAGCTTTGGCGTCTATAAATTTGGATGCATAATTATGGGCTTTCTTATTTTAGAAAATGGCTTTGCAGCTGATGATAGCATTGTATTTTTTATAAACAGTCTGCTAAATGTGGGTCTGTAATTCCAGAGTTGATGTTATGGGTCATAACTGGTTTTGGGGGTCTGATAGTGTTGATTAAGCACTTATGATTAGTCGGTCTAACTTTGTCATGTGGATAAGTTCTTCTGAAGGTGGCATTTGTCATTTTGAAGGTTTGATCTCTAACTAGAGTTTGGGTCTCTTATTTTGTACTAGTGTAGGGTTGCAGCTGTATGGATCAGAGGGTTTGGTTCTGTCAGTTCATAGTTTGCTCTTTGCTCAGATATTTTAGTGTTATTGTAAACCATGCATGTGTGCTGTGTAGTGTGCATTTAAAATGGTGTAATGTACATTGATGGATGAAGGATCTATAAAAATGTGATGTGGAGTTCTGGAAGGATTATTTAGTATGGAATGAATATTTGAATGGAGTGAGCAATACACTTTGGGCCAGTTTCAGTCACACACTGCAAATCAATGGTTTAGAAAAATAATTTAGTCTTGGTCAGAGAATATAATAACTGGAATGTTGTCAGATTCGATCATGCTCTCAAAGTGACTCAATTGATGGATGAAGGATCTATAAAAATGTGATGTGGAGTTCTGGAAGGATTATTTAGTCTGGAATGAATATTTTATAGAAGATGTGGGGATGTGGTACTCATGACAGGGGCATTTTTGAGTTATTTAGACAATCACTTTGAAAAGTAGTTGGAAGATGGATGGATGAGGGATGGATGGATGGATGAATGAATGAATGGGTGGACATCAGTCCACAAATATTCAAAAATGTTGTTCTAAAGCACATTTCTAGAAACATTAAAAATGTTTGAAAAAAATAATATGGTAATTAAGATGATTAAAAAATAATGCAATGCATGGGAATGTTCAATGCTAATAATATTATTTTTAAATTTCTAGCTGAAATACAGCATTATTATTTTTAACATTATATTCCCTCCACTTTGGGCAATGGCAAATGAACCCTGCCTGTATAGTAGGTTTTTTTTTTTTTTTTTACTTTTTTTCACTTGTTAAAAGTCTTTGGGTTTATTTTTTCCCTGATGGGCTTTTATTAGAGACCGCCATAAAGCTGATTTGCAATGGCTCTAATCCCTGTTTCCGGCACGTATGCCAAACCCCCCCCCCCCCCGTCTCCTCCTCGGGATGGCAGTTCTGCTCTCTGAAAGTGCACTGCCTGAACGAGAGGATCTTCCGCAAGAAGGAGCAGCAGGAGGAGCTGCGGGAGCAGGTGGTGAAGTTCCTGCAGTGTGTGGAGGAGCTGGAGCTCTACTGCGGCATGTGTGGGGAATCCATCGGGGAGAAGAACCAGCAGCTCCAGGCTCTGCCCTGCTCACACGTCTTCCACCTCAAGTAAGCACTTAATCAGATTTAAAGACAATAATATTTTACAACAATCTTTAACAGTTGTTTGTAAGTTATGCATAAGTTATATTCCAGTGGGGGGCGCTGTTGCTTCAAACCTCCAGGGTTTGAACGCTTCCTCGGCTCTGTGAGAGTGTGCATGTTTACCTTGTGCTACCTTGTGCCCACACGTGGCTGAGAGGTTTGGCAACAGAGGAGCTCAGTTTAAAAATAACCAGGAGGTCAAACAAACGTTATCAGTGTTTTAAATAAACAGCTAGAACCTGCTACATTCAGAACTCCGGCATTCTCCTTGGTCTGGTTACTGAGCAGCCAAAAGAAAGGGATCAGGGCAGCTGCTTAGGGAAACGCCATAAGCGACAGGTGGAATTCTTCTCGGAGGCATGTAACAGCTACCAGCTAATTCCATTCCCCATTAGAAAAAAATGAAATCCTGGTCCTATACAATTCATTGTAAAGCATTTTACAGTGGCTCAGATTCAAGATCTTTAGCTCTGCAAATAAGACCAAAGTCTAGAGTCATGTAGATGATGGACATGTTTGAATAAAAAAAAAAAGCCAAGATTGTGATAGCAACTGTTCTGGTCAAACCTGTGACCCTGTGCTTGATTTGTGCTTGGAAGATGGTGGATCAGTGTTTTGGTCTAACTATTTCCCCAACTCTTTCTCTCAAAATAGAGATGACATGGAATTTAATAACAAACTATGTCGACAACTTGGAAATAAATTTAAAAGGAACCAAGCAAATGATCAATTAACACACTGGGACAAGTGGATAGGTGCTAATCAGCCACACTCATTAATGAAGCTTTGAAAGACTTTGATGCGTCCTTGTAGGAGTCATAAACGAGAGACCCAGTTGTAGCTATAATGACAAGCCAATGCTCCCTGTTGTGTCTGTTGATTACAAGCTGATTTTAATACACTGTTCTCTGTAGATGAAACATAATCTCTGCCTTCTGGAAAATCACCTGGACCCACCACAGTTCAACAAAACATTATGGTCCTTATTCTGACAGGTGCCTCCAGTCCAATGGGACAAAGGGCTGTCCGAAATGCCGCAGATCCTCCATGAAGCCTGGTTTTGTGTGAGGAACGCAGCCGACTGGTGGCCGCACAGCGCCGCAGGAACTCTGCAGCACCTCCAGGTCACCGACTACCCTTCACAAACCCCTCTCCGGGCTCATTGGGTGCAGTTGTCATACCGTGGCGGCAGAGAAGGAAGATGTTTCCCAGTTTTGCAACTCAAGCCTCGATTATAGCCCACTGGTATGAACGTCCCTGCTGGAGGCATCGTTACGGCTGGGATGGTTGCAGCCAACATTCCCTCTTCCTTCAATCTTCCCTTTCATGGTTACTAAAAACCATTTTGGTCTCCATGTATTCCTTAATAAATAATAATAACAAACAAAAGAAAAAGCGAAAGTTGACGAATAACCGTTCTGATACTTTCCTGTTTCTTTTCTGGCTAGACAGAGGCAAGCCGCAGCCTGTCTTACAAGCAGCAGGTGCCTGTTAAGATACGAGAGGGACGGGTCACTTTGGATCTTATTCTTCACAAACATGTCCACATAACCAGCATTTTACCAAGTTTGTGATTAGTAGGGAAGTGGAGTGTAAATGTGGAAACTGTTTGAGCTGCCCATATTTAATCACTGTGACTTAAAAACATCTCTTTTTTATTTATTTTTTTTAGACATTCATTCGCTTTCAGTATTGGGTTAAATGGAGTGAGCAATACACTTTGGGCCAGTTTCAGTCACACACTGCAAAACAATGGTTTGGAAAAATAATTTAGTCTTGGTCAGAGAATATAATAACTGGAATCATGCTCTCAAAGTGACTTGTGAATTACTGATGGCCAGGTTTATTAAGGATTTCTACAGTGTGAACTTCAACCATGCAAACGTTCTCATTTTTAAGCCTCTTCAAAGCAGCACACTGTCATTGAACCACTATGATTTTTTTTATTATTCAACTTGTGAAATAAGCTAATGTCCCCTATTACTAAATGAGTGTCTTGTAATTAAAAATAACAGTACCCATTACACATCACCATTTCTAGCATTAACCTATGCTTAGTTTATTTTAACTGTTTTATTTTTAACAGTGTGACCATTATCTGAGATTTTTGCTTGAATATTTTAAGGCTTTCAATGGAAAGCTTTAAAAATCCCAGGAGTCAACAGTAACTATACTTTGGGATAAATAAATGCTGTAACAGATCCCTTAAAATCCAGTCTCCCACATACATTATTATGAGTCCTCCACTGCAAAAGATGAAGTGATGATGATAAACAGATTCTAATCATTTTAATATACAAACCCTCTTTGCCATGATCTAAAAAAGAAATTGTACTACAGATAAAATGGGACAAATTCTGCTGCACCATGTTTTGTTGTGAATGCATTGGAAACTGGAAAAAGAAAAATTTGGTAAAATAAAAATTCTAAATGTATATCACTTTTTTGTTCTTTTTTATTAAATGGTTGATTTTAATGAAATGATTTCTCTATCATGCAATAAACACTTACATTTATGAGTAGTGTACACCAGATACATTGAGCTCATAATGAATAAAACCATTTTGACCTGGAGTTGTCATATTGTAACATTGGTCAAAACTGGCATAATCCCACAGAGGGAAGTATGACAGAAACTGATGCTATCTTTTATGGACTTTATGGGTTCATGGGGGTTTGTGATAGCCAGAAATGGGGACCACAATACACTTTCTCTCCAGGCGTGGCTTTCCTAGGGCTAATGATATTACAGCATCATAAATCAGAGACACTTGTCTTGGGCATCTCCTGGAAAAAAAAAAAATAAATAAATAAATAATAAAGTTCATCTTTTAAAATGTTATTGTTTATCAAGTGCTCCGGAAAGTTAAGCAGCTATGGAATATATAATATAATATAATATAATATAATATAATATAATATAATATATACAGTTAATAGTATATGGTGGTTGAAATGGGCTTGTGAGGAGAGAGAACTGTGGGGGATGCATAAGAAAAACTTCAATGGGTTTACAATGGGATAACCGTGTCTGGAGAATAATATTCTTGAACAACACCAATGGGAAGATAAAAATCGAGGAGCGTACAATTTTGTTATATGTTTTTCCCTGCATTTGACGGGGGGTTGAAACCATGTGTGCTGCCCTCTTGTGGTTCAAGACAGGAAGTATGAGTTTGAGAGGTGCGTCATACGCGTTCCTTTCTGTAGCTTTTGAGGTTTCGGTTCAGTGCTGGAGAAACCAGAGGCCGCTCTGGCAGGTGACATTCCCAAGCTGAAACTCAGTCCCACTCCGGCTGTGTTTAGGTTGTGAATCAGTTTGCTGTTCTGTCTGATTCACCACTTAAGCCTTGATGTGCAATTTTGAAACACTGGGGCAATCGAAATGAAGCCTATAACCTTATCATACACAATAGGATAAGAGGGAATTTGCATTCCCTGTGATCGAACCTCAATTCTGTACTGGGTTATACTGGTTTCAAAGTGTACCGCGCCAGGGGGTGCGTGCCTCTGCCTGTTAGGACTCCTGGGGAAAAACAAGCTCACCGGTGTACGTAAATCCCAGGGTTTCTCCAGTTTCTCCAGAGACTTGGGGGAAAGCGTCAGAAATATATATATCTAGATGATTACCAAGTTTATTTTGTCTATTCTGTATATCCAGTGTGTTGCATGTTTTTTTTAGATTGTCAACGCTGTGATATCGCTTTACGTGAAGCGTGGCTTGATTATAATTACTTATGACTAGTGACGTGCGAATCACGAACTAACGGATCCTTTTCAACGGATCTTAACTGAACGAACCGATTCCCGGTCCAAAAAGAGTCGAATCGCTGTATACGCATGCGCGGAATGCCTGCTAAGCGCTAACGTTGGCGTCAGTCCATGTCAGCAATTCGGGAGGCAGTCTGTCACCAAACAGCATGAGAAACACAGCCGTGACGACATCCAGCCAATCGCTGTCACGCTTAAGTTTACCAAGCATCTTCCACTGAGGTTACAGTTCCACTGACCTGAGATCAGTGACTACAATGACCCCCACAATGTGAGCGCTCCCACTGACCTGAAGTGTTATTGCAGTTCAGAACGATCCTCTGAACGAAAAGATCCATTGATTCACCAGTCTTCTAGTTCACGAGTCATTGGATTCAGTCGTTCGTTCATCAGTTCCTTTCGTTCACATGATTCATTGGTTGTTTCGGTGGTTCGCTGAGTCCATGGGCCCTACACTGACTATGTAATGCAGTGACATTGCCACGAGTGAGTTCCGGTTTGTACTGCAAAATATTGACAAATTATGATTATTATGCATGTGTTTGGTTGTGTTCTACATAATTATTTGTAGCATATAGTAACAAAATGAAAGGATATCAATAATAATTAAGAATTTATTAAATTAAAATAATACAACAATATTGTTTACAGCAATTCAATTCTAACCCCACCCAGCAAGTAGCATGTGAAGTATTATTATTGAACGAATCAATGATTCAAAGAACCGGATCTTTTCAGTTAACTGAACGAAAAGAATCGGATCAGTAAAAAGATTACTGACTACTTATGACCATTAGGCTTTTGAGTGGGCAGCGCGGCCGTGTTTTTGGTCGGACACTTTTCAGCGGCGCACACAAACTCTCCCTGGGCTGCGCGGCCGTGTTTCTGGCCGGACCCTTTACAACGGCGCACACAAACTCTCCCTGGGCTGCGCGGCCGTGTTTCTAGCCGGGCCCTTTTCAGCGGCGCACACAAAGTCTCCGTGGCCTGCGCGGCCGTGTTTCTGGCCAGACCATTTACAACGGCGCACACAAACTCTCCCTGGGCTGCGCGGCCGCGTTTCTGGCCGGAACGTTTTCAGCGGCGCACACACTCTCCCTGGGCTGCGCGGCCATGTTTTTGGCCGGACCGTTTACAGCGGCGCACACACTCTCCCTGGGTTGCGCGGCCGTGTTTTTGGCCGGACCCTTTTCAGCGGCGCACACACTCTCCCTGGGTTGCGCGGCCGTGTTTCTGGCCGGACCCTTTTCAGCGGCGCACACACACTCTCCCTGGGCTGCGCCTCGCTACCCGTCCGCCGCTGCTTTCTCTCTGCATACTAACGAGAATCATCCGAGGGAGTTCGCACGCGGAGACCTTTAAGGCTGGAAACACTGGTAAGCCGCATAAAAGTTCCCTTAGTTGCCCGGAAGGGCGAAGCAGCCTGCTAGCTAACGGCACGCCGCTAATGAATGACTCGCTGTCGTTTCCGAGCGTCGGGCTCCGTGCGGATGGCGCTGGCCGAGGCCTCTGGCTGGCTGCTTCTTTATCACTTAGTTTCCAGCTGTTGCCGCCGCATCGCGTCTCTGCTGTTTTTCCTGCTTTTGGTCACGTTGCTGAAGCGGCGCTGTTCGGTTCCGGGGGTCCGGGTCGCGCGGTTTGCGGGCTGCTGCCTGCCCGCCCCCCCCGTCGGCCGCCTCATTGAGCCCCGGCGCCCCCGGGGTACTTGCCGATCTCCCTCCCCCCGAGGCGGCGAATCGCGCTGCCTTACCGCGGGACCCCCGAGTCGGTGCCGTGGTATGATGCGCAAAGTCAGTGTGACTGAAATATTAATTATGGGCTCCTCCTTAAATGCAGGTACAGTGTGACGTGGCTCACGGCCTTGTAGGAAGATCCAGCGATGGTGTGCCCGCATGTGGTAATTGATATGCAGTTATTTAAATGGAATAATGTAATGGCATTACCATCAATATAGAAGAATAGTCAGGGGAAACGTTCATTTTAAGTGTCTGACTGCTCTAGGCTGGTTTGCATGACATTAGCTATCCCAGTTTGTGATATATATTGTGATTTAATTGTGGGTGATATTCCGTGTCGGTAATTCGCAGGTCATATGGAATCCAGCGAAGATGAAGGGCCGCTCAGTGTTGGAGGCTCCTCTGGAGAGGAGAATTACTTCCTGGGCTACACATTCACCGACCGCTCGCACTCCAGCCGAGTGGTGAAGAGCATCATGGACCTCTGCTTGGAAGACGGCCTCTTCGCCGACGTCACCGTCATGGTGGACGGCCGGGAGTTCCAGCTGCACCGCCTGGTGCTGTCGGCTCAGAGCCTCTTCTTCCGCTCCATGTTCACGTCGAACCTGAAAGAGGCGCAGAACCGCAGCATCGAGCTGAAGGGCGTCAGCGCCCCCGTCTTCCAGCTGCTGGTCGACTACATCTACCACGGTACCATAAAACTGCGGGTGGAGGAGCTGCAGGACACCTACGAGGTGGCCGACATGTACCAGCTGACGGCACTTTTCGAGGAGTGCTCCCGGTTCCTCTCCCGCACCACCGAGGTCAAGAATTGCCTGCAGGTGATTCGCCGAGGTTTTCACTAGTGGAGAAATCCGCTTTTTTGTGAGTGCCGTAGTTCCTTGTAGGATTTACTGATGGCCAGTGATGTCCCGAGCCAGTACCAAAGACCCGACATTTTTTAATTGATCAGCATCAGCTACCAAAGCCCAAGCTGTTTAAACTCCCACATCTGCCTAATTCATTCGTGAGCTATTAGTTAAGTTCTCCCCAAGCGAGCTTGATGGGCCGAATGGCCTCCTCTCGTTTGTATAGTTCTTATGTT
>JAODKN010000008.1:14655226-14665571 GCA_026774425.1 Petrocephalus zakoni | reverse complement strand
GGCTTGTATTGTAGGGTTGGGTATATGTAGTGATTTTCTCAATTCAAAATGTGCAGAAATTAAAATGATTTACATTTGCGGATATCACACTCAGAAGCATTGCGTCGAGACTGGGCCAGTGATCACACGGGCGCTGCTTTCCCCTCTCATCCCGCAGACTTTATTCCAGGCATATTTATCTCGGCCCTTTATTGACCCACAATCCAGCAGAGCTAACACAGCAGATATGTTGAACAGGCCCCACATTTTTTCCCCTTCTTTCATTTTTGTCACTTTGTAAATGAATCTGTTTTCAAAATAAAACAAACTGCTCAGCTGATGATTGACACGCCCAGTGCCACATCCGAGATGCATGTAGATCAGGTAGCCTGACACACCCACTCGGTCTAAAACTCATTCTCGCATAGCTTAGGGTCACTCTGATTGGCCAGCGATTTTAGCCCACTGGCAACAGAAATAATGAGGAGAAAAAGCTACACGTTCTTCATTCAAACTCGACCTCAAATAAGCATGTAAACAAACCTTCAGCCCCAGTTCTGTTTGAAATGAATCATATCACCGCTGTTAAAACATGAGGTGAAGCAAGCAATTAAAAATAAAGCGCACACTTAAACATATCTAACGTTACGCAATCAAAAGATAAGCCAGCAAAAGAATTTCTTTTTTCAAATCATAGTCTTATATAAGTGTTCTATTGACTAAGCTAGTGTTCAGGTCATAGCTCAATATCAAGCCAATATCAAGCCTGACTGCTAGTTTAGAAACCTTCCCTGTGGCATCCAGCAAGTACTCCATGGGTGTACAAATGCCAGTGTCGCCATCAACAGTTACGGCATATAAAGAGTATCACCCAAAAGGTTCTTAAATCCTTTGGAAGACTTACAGCATCGGTGCTGACATTTTTTCTACTTTGTAAAAAGAAGAAATTATCGTTCAGCCAGAAGTTTGCATCTATTTTGCATAAGGGGCATTCCAACCACCAGCTGATGCATCTCAGCTTCACAGTTGGCTAGACAGAGTCACATGACCTCAACATTATAAGCTGTAGGAGTCTTGTCAGGACCCAAGGACCTGGACGTAGTTGGCAGGGTAAAGACCGACTTGTCCGTTTTGCAGCTGCCCTTTACACCAGCCCTGTTCATCCTCCTCTCCAAGCTTCAGAAGCTCATCTCCTGAGGGGTGCAAAGATCATTGTAAGACCTTAGGCATGCAGATGGCCTTAGGCATGAATCCCTTATGTACTTGGGCTACCCAATGTAAAGTCTGTTACAGAATGTAAAGAAACTCATAAGCTAACCATGATCAACTTACCTCTTTTTTATGATAAAAAAATACATAAGCTAACTATACTAAAATTAAAGGCACTGGCTTCTGGATTAAAAACAGAAATACACTGAGACACAGGAAAAAGACATTTAAAATGTTACACTTTGCACTACATTTAAAATAAATTAAAGCATATGCAACTTAATTACCTATGTTGCATTAAGACAGAATAGAAACCAAGTAACTACTTCACAGCAAGCAAGAAACATTCTTAAACCACCTAACAAGCATAAAACGCACTATACACATGGTCATGTCATTCACATTAAAGCATGACATGGTGAATAGCCATCTGTATGTTGTGACAGGCACCTGTTACAAGCTGTCATGCCCTGTAACATACATATACATATAACATACTGTTAGATCAATGTTATGAGCAATTATGTAAGTAAAGGGTTACTAAAGAACACAATTTAATATCTTTGGATGCAAAATTTCATCCCAAAATATCATATTCTAATAACTCATAAATGCATGCAAAGGAATGCATTTCCGCATTTATAATGAATCGGCAGATCTGCGGTCAGGACACACCAGCTGAGCACAGTTGGCCATCATGCGTGTTGTGTGTGGGTGCCATTAATCAGCATTAGTAGGCATTAATACCTGCTTTAAAGCTCAGCTCATCAGCCTCCTGCCCCACGTAATCGTACAATGCTTTCACCCGCACTCCTGCTACCTTCTCGTCCTCATCCTTCACCCCATTGGCTGCATAGCACTTCCGGGGACTCTCCTCATCAGACCAGTCAGAGGAGTACTCTCCGGGAGCCCTGATTAAATGGGAAAGGCAGGAGTCACATGACAAACTTCTGCCATAATTCACCCACCTCTCATCGACAGGCCAGCTTACCCGTTAGCAGAGATCACCTATCGGAAACCTGAGTGTGCAATGACCACGTGTTCACAGAATGTGGGTGTGGTGTGCAGTTACCTGGTGCTCTGTGGAGGCGTGCGGGGCATCTCCTCCTCTGCCGAGACCACATTGGTCAGGGTGACAGCTTCCCCGGCACGACTGTTCTTCTCCTTTTTGCCGATTGCCTGGCTGGTCTGCGGTGACCATTCCTGAGGGGCGCACCCATTTAAATCACACAGGTCTTGATACTCTCTTTATCAGGGGCTGGGACTGTCCGGCAATACCAGTAAAGAGTAGCCAGTGCAATTAGCCCTTAATATGTACCTTGAACATATAAATAAAAAAATAGCCTGTTGTATTATGATTTTAAAAGTCTCAAATGAGGCATATACATGTCCCATATAAATGATTCACTTAAAACTTGCTACGGTGCTCTCAAAATAACTGGAATATTGTAAGTAATATTTGACAAATATAGATTTGAACACTACAGCACAGACACTATGGAGGTGGCCAAAGAAAGCTGACTGACAAACAGGCAGTGGTATGTGAATGGCCTTCCTTGGGTGCTTGTGGTCTACAGGCAATCTTAGCCCACAGGCAGGTTTCTGGTTCCACTTTGGGAGGCTGACTCTGGGCGATGCTCACATTCCAAAAGCCACCCGCCAGCAGTGAAAAACGTGGTGGTCTTCAGTTACACACACAGGACCAACTGTATACAGTCCAATAAGGAAAATCTGCTGCATTTCATAATTATTATTTGGCGATTTATAAAATGTACTGTACATAATAAAAATATACATATTTACATACTGACATCTTAATACAGCACTTACAGTAATGACTGACTGCGAAGTGCACTGTAATCTGCTTAACCCCCTTTCCATACATTATACACTGCCTATTTATGTAACGTCATTCACCTCAAACTGCGGCCAGTTCATGGCCATTCCAGGTCCGTGCGTGTTCCTCCACCACCTCAGGTCCTCCGTGTCATTGGCTGTAGCTATGGTCTGGCCCAGGTCTCGGTAAAGGGACCGGAAGCTAGGAGAGGCATCGATTGTGGGATCAGGTGATGTTCCCTGTTCTTACTCTTCTGCACATTTTAGGTCAGCTTCAATATGGACAGGATGCTCTATTACCAGGTGTTTGCAAGGGGGTACTTTGTAACCCCAGTTAGTTTACATTATCTAAGGCAGGGGTGCCCAACTCCAATCCAGGAGGGACAGAATCAAACAGACTACCAGGCTTAGTAGGTATATTTGAACAGGGAAATCTGCAAACTGTGTTGGATTCTGGCCCCCCAGGACTGGACCTGGGCAGCCCTGGTCTAAAGCACTTTTGCCAGAAAATGCAGACAGGACTATAACAACAATTATGCAACCATACCCGGTAGTACAGAACATGGGATTTACCTCATTATGATTGTTATGGTGTTATATTTTTTATCTAATGTGCAAATAAGCATCTGTTAGGTTTTGTTATTCAGACACATGGGAAAGACACACTGTATTTTGTTTGTAACATTTCCTAATTGTGTTGTGTTTGCAATTTTAATACGGTAAATAATTATAAAATTGTTTTCCCTGCTGTACCAAAATTTCACCAAACCATAAACCCTAAACCGAGGTTTGTACTAAACTATGAATTCTTTGCACCATCACACCCCACTAATTACCATGGATAGTAAACACATGTATTTGAAATTAATTACATCTTAAGTCAGGAGATGTGTGTTAAGGCTTTAGAAAGTATTAATAAGGTCTTACCCAGCAAGAGTAACATGTACAACATTGCATAACCAAAAAAAAAAAAAGTACAAATCAGCTTTAAAAGCAGGTCACATTATTCATACTGTCCCCTTCATAAGCTGTATATGTATATTTTTTTATTAATGAAGTTATGTGAAACGTTAGTTAGCCTAATTTAGCCAATTTTTTAGTCAGGACCTCGGGAACCTCATAGCTGCACACACGTATGCTGCACACACGCCGTGCCTGCACACACGTATATTTTGATTCGTTTCCCCACAATGCATCAGCGGCATTTGGTAGCACTTCCCTAGTCGGAATCCTGTACCTATCGATGCTGGAGAGGTCCAGGTGTTTGTGGAGATCCAGCAGGACCTCTTTAAAGAAGCACAGCCTCTTCTGCTCCGCCTCCTGTGTGCTTTCAAACACCTGCTCCATGTCCTCCATGTAGCGAGGGTTGTAGCGGTTCAGCTCGTCCAAGGCCCTCTCATAGCGCTCTTTGGCCTGTGGAGCATAGCGAGGTAAGTCTAACGCTGTGAACACCGCATTTAATACTGCATTACCTACTAGGTGGGTGCGATAACCTTTGCGTGGATATAAAGCATACTTATTAGTAGTTACCTGTACAGAATTACAGGAATTCAAACATAACTGAGTTTGTACAATCTAGTACATTTACACTGGATAAACATTTATTTTATATCTCCTTGATTTTTGTTCAGAGTAAAGGAACATGATTGCAGAATGAAAATCAAGGCTGCGTTGTAATACAGCAGGAATACTCGGCGAGCTTCTTAATAGCTAAAATGTTTTCATAATGAGTGGCCAATTTTTAAATGCTAAAACCCCCTTAGGGAGACTTGCAGTTTATTTTATTTGACATTGGTATAGTATTTCTGTAAGGGCCTCCAGGACACAGCTGGGAATCAAGCCTAAAATCCCAAATATGGCCTCCGCACTAGTAACACGAGCCATCTCCCTGGCAGGATACTAACCGCAACTGGGGGCAGAGATGTATAAACTAGATATATTTGGCCTCACTTCCACATATACTCACAGCAACAAGCAAACGACTTGGGAGTTTATTTTCACCGTGCTTAAATGAGTTCCTAATGGACCCTGAGTAACTGAAATGGGGGCGATACTAGTGAAGTATGACTGTGTAGTTCTCCTTCATCTTATCTGATTAGAATTATTTGCTGGATGCCAGTATCCAATGATAAGGCTGGTAAGTGAACTAGGTAATAGGTTAAAAATTGTTGACTGAGCACCACCCAGCAACCAGGATATTCAGGATAAAATTACTCTTAGAAGAGCAAACGAGTTAGAAATTTTAGGGGTTAAGTATTTTTTTATAAGATATATGCATTATTGGTTCATCAATCACTGTAAAAACGGAAGGGGTTTGATTATTATGCTTTTACAGCTTGCAGAGCGCGATTTCCCCAGACTACGGATTTAAGCTGAAATCACCGTCCCGCGGCTCGGACCCGCTGCTGCCGACTCACCCTCTCGGCTTCCTGGCTGCATTTCTCCAGCCGCTCCTGTAGCTTTCGCACCTCTTCCTGAGACTTGGAGGGGTCGGCCTTGGCGTGGGTCTCCCGAGTCACAGCGCTACGCTCATCCTTCCGTGCTTGGTGATAGCTCTTCTTGGACGACTCCACCTTGTGCAGCGGACGCATTAGTAGGGGAGATGTAGGAGTTACAAATGGTCTGATGATGGATCGGCCCCAACAAAACCAAAGCACCACAAACACACAGCCAGCCGGTAGTATATAATATTTCATGGTTGTCCAGAGGCCTCACCTCCTTGAATTTCCTGACCCACGGTTTCTGCGCCTTCCGAAAGCCCTCTTCAGCCTCCTTTGTCTCCTTGAAACCGCCAATCATCTGCTTGTGGAAGGCATCCTTCTGCCAGTTCCGCACCTTCTCACTGTCCTCCACCATCAGGTGCTCCTTCAGCTCGAGGTGCATTTCGCTCAGCTGGTCGGCCGCGTTCATGAAGGCGTGCCAGGCCTTCTCTAGGGTGCCATACTGAGGACCTTCAATGAGCACACCAATGTCACTTCAGATGTCAGACCGTCCAAATGCATGGTGACAAGCAAAAGTCAGCATGCCAAGGGTTTCCAAACCCTTGCTCAAGGCCTACATTGTTACAATATATAGAACAGAGAACCTTACATGTCTCTCAAATACCCTTGTCAGTGGAAACCAGTTGATACTCCCTTTTCAAGAACGTCTCTCCCCGTATCCAGCAAGGATCAGCGTTGGGTTATTCCATTTTTTTACAGTAGGATTTACTTAAACTCAAATAATTCAAATTACTCAAATTCCACACTTAAAGGCTTCCTCTTGCATCAATTCATTGTTATCAAGGACTCCATGCAGATGAGTGACATGCATTTTAACTCCCTCTTAGCTGGCCTGCCTACATGCACCATCTAAAGATCATCCATAAAAAAATGTTAATGTTTCTGGCCGCTTGGTCTCGTTCCTACTGGTCCGTATCAGACTTTAGATTTGGCAGGCACATGAAGACCAGCCTTGGAACAGTAACTTGTGAGAACATTATACCCATTCAACTAAAAATGGGTCAAATTATGATTATTGGAAAATATGGACAAACAGACCACAGCGACCATCATTATTCTATGCTTTATATTATTATTAACAATAATCATACAGATTCTTCATTTAAAATGTGCTTCAAAAAGATACACATACATTTTTTAAATAATGCCGTTGTAGTGGGACTCTATTAGTTTCTTTGCATAGTATGTAGATAAGATGATGGTATGGTTGGTAAAATGCAAATAAAAAAAACAAGTGTTGTTTTATCTCCTGAGAGAGGTTTCTAGCACCATCATTTAAGTATAAATTATTTTGGAATTACTGGTTCTGTAAACTCCTCACCTTTCTCCACCACGCCCCTCCATTTCTTTGCCCAGTCTGTGAGCTGCTGGGCGTAACTCTTCTCGATCCTGGCCCGTTCCTGGAAGCAGCTGACCAGCTCGTTGCACAGCTTGTGGCCGTCATCGATCCGTTTCACTGTCCGCTTATAGTTCCCTGGCTGAGGCGCGAGTCAGTGAGAGAATGTATGTGATATGATGGACATGACAATATTAACCAAAACAAATATTCAGGACTGTGCAAATCTTATGCAGCCAAAGACAATTCTTAAGGCTATTTATTTGGCCAGCAAGTATATATTTGATCAAAAAAAGAAAAAACATAAGCAAATTTAACATTAGAACATATGCAAAGTAACAGTAATGTCACAAAAATAAATGAATAAACCAGATATTTCCCTGAATATTATTTCTGCTCTTCAGTAAGTAACTGGTTTCTTGTCGGACAGCTAGATAAACTCAGTGGGACCACAGCCATTCCATTTCTTTGTTAAATTTCATCACCAATTTAACTAGTTAAATACTTCAGTATGGTATTGATTAGCCAAATATGATGAGGCAGTGGTCAAGTCAAAAACTACACAGGTGTATTGGATGGTAGCCGACACACTTTGACAGTCAATATAATAGCTTTTCACCAACATTTAAGAATTGTTTTCTCTGACTGCCTAAAAATTTTGCGTTTGCACCGAGACCCAGTTTATTCTGAAATTCTATATGCTGTCTATTTGAATCAACAAAATAGGTTAGCAATGCTGATGTTATAAAGGATGTCATAGTACACCAAAGGCATTCCAGTTCTGCAAGTTAAAAAAAACAGAACAGTCCTGTCAAAAGCATTC
The DNA here is from genome assembly GCA_026774425.1 of Petrocephalus zakoni. Classification (NCBI taxonomy): domain Eukaryota; kingdom Metazoa; phylum Chordata; class Actinopteri; order Osteoglossiformes; family Mormyridae; genus Petrocephalus; species Petrocephalus zakoni. The sequence continues at coordinate 14,657,887 of JAODKN010000008.1, read as the reverse complement.
TTGAAAGTGCATGGAAGGGGAGAGGGCCACCTTGTTTTCAAACCCTTACAAGGAAACACTGATTAGCATCCCTGCCTACTAAACTCTGGTTGCTGGATAAGGGAGACTAGAACAAGAAAAACAGGCAGAGCTACAAAACAGGTATCTAACGGCTGGCCTGCAACTAAAGCCCCTCTTGCTTTGCAGATAATCACAGTGGTTAAGGCAGCCGCTATGGGAATACCCTGACATTCTGGCCTATGGAACCTGCACAGACAGGCATGTGACCCCTTACCTCCCAGAAACTGTCACAGTTCCCCATGTCTTTCAGGTCTTCGCTGGAAGACATGGTGGGCCTTCCCTTGCAGCACGGAATTTTGGTGGTTTTCTGTCAAACTGAAGCAGACATTGACATAAAGAACATGATTCTAGGGTCTGAAACTTCCAGACACTGTCACCGTAATACAATAGTAGGTGTGGGCGATGTGAAAAATATCCATTCCCCCCCCATACAGGTTGACAATTATATTATGATTCTTTCATGTTGGTTTTTAAGAGAATTTTGCAAGTTACTGAATTGTACAACCAAAATAATTCCCCTACTTTAAAAATATAGCTCTATAAAGTAATAGAACCTAACAGAAAAACACACTGACACCACCATACTGTTTCGGGAGTTTTGAGGTGATTAAAAAGGTTCCCATGTTGCCATCAGACATGCAAACCGTATCTTAGCAAATTTTGCAAATAACTTGGTTTGTGCGGCATCAGTTGGAAAATTGAAACAAGGTCCATATTACTGACATCAAAATTCCTTTTAGGGACCAACTCCTCCAGGTCGCCCATGCCGCTATGTTGGCAAATAAAGACTGCGCTGCATGTTACACGTTGCATGTTGGGACGAGGGTGCAAAAGGGAAAGCGGAGGAAACCCACGGCACTACCTACCGTTTGCGATTACCGATTTATTGGTGCGTCAAAACGGATTTGACTGACAGAACAACTTTAGGTGTGTGTCTGAGCCATAGAATTGGCATCCATGTGCACTGAGTGTGCGCGGTCACACGATACTAACGACTTTCCGTAAAGGCAGGTCGTTAACATATTTTGAAATCGCTCACGAGTCACCATCTAATATCATCAAATTGCACACCTCTAGCATATAACTTATCCAACACCAGCAGGGGAAGGGAGAATCATCAAGGTAGGCCTCTGAAAGGGATTTCAAACTCCTAAAACTGTTCACAGTATTAATGCCAGTATACCACCACGAAGATGTTTAGTTCTGGTCTACCTTTTCCCCTTTCTTTCATCTCCACCTCAACTGCTAAAATTTCTCCAAGTACAACTTCACACAGGTTGAGAATACAATAGTGGCTGTTCCTCATAAAAGCGACCTGATAAATACTTCCTTTGTGCTATAAGTTTGTGACTTTGGAAATGTGCACAATGAAACCAGATATTTTTTACATGCAAACCCTTAAAAGTACGGGGGCTGTTAGTTGTTGTGTTTATTTTACACTACATAACATGACAAGCACATAAATTAAATTAAATTAATGTTAAATACATAATTGCACTATAAAGATGTGAATATCTAAGCTTGATTATGGAGGACTATGCTATTAGGAATGATGCTATACATTATTCATTAAACCTTTCTGAGTATTACTTAATTGTTTAACAATAAAATCTCTTTGAACCCCCCGTAATTAAACACATTAAATGAGACCAATCAGCAACTTCTGGACAATATTAAAACTAAAAATACAATCAAGCACTTGAAGACATTAGTTATTAGCATCCACCATGTGTGCAGGATATTAGTGAGGGAGCTTTACTTACTTCTCCCTCATGATATATCCTTGTGTGGCATTAGTACATTAAAATCCCTTGATACTATGCTATAAACAACCTTCTCATTGTATGAGCCTCACTCCAGGCCTCCAACAGAGTTTTTTTCCCAGAAACAAACTGGAGGTTGCAGCTAGATGGCTGGAAAGTGTGGTGGTGAGAGAGGCATTTCCCACAGTCATGGTGAAAGGGGAGGATTTGAAACAGGTTCACTTGAGAAGGGATTGCTAATTGAGGAGTGAATATTTTCAGTTACCCATACAGTGGAACAAACAGGTTTGGAGCAGGGAAGGAGCAGACCACATTTTGCACTGGCCCAGCAAGAAAATTCAAATTCAAAGGTAAAAATAGGTCCCAGCTTTTTGATCTGTCCTTAAGTTTGACAGAGCAGACGGCCAACAGCTAAACAGGAAATGGATTTTTTAAATGTGAAACTAAGAAACATGTTAATTATGATTATGTGCCCCAAATAAACACTGACAAAAAGTACATATACTATGCAATTTTATAGAATGTTTGTTTGGCATGCTTAGTAATACTTTCCACATGTAAAAATTATGGGTAATATGTCAGAGATGCAAAGAGCAGGAAAACAGCCATATACACAACGGCTGCAGAAACACTTTCAAAGACATAACTCGAATATAACAGTGAAGTATGCTGTCTGTAATGCTCCCATTTCAAGCAAGGTCAAAATGGATTATTCATGTACTATTTCAGGTGATATTTGCATTTGACACAGGCAACCCAGCGATGGATGGATGGATGGATGGATGGATGGATGGGATGGATGGGATGGAATGGATGGGATGGAACTAAGCCCCTTATT
>JAODKN010000008.1:14627688-14639131 GCA_026774425.1 Petrocephalus zakoni | reverse complement strand
AACAACTCTGAGCTATTAGTTAAGTTCTCCCCAAGCAAGCTTGATGGGCCGAATGGCCTCCTCTCGTTTGTATAGTTCTTAGGTCCTTATAAAGTGGGTTAACAACTTTTACCATCATCACCAACCTCGAAAGGCTGAACCAGCTGAGAAACTCTGATGTAGATACTTCACAGGATGATATCAGATTAATTGCACTTCTCAAGGCCTCCTCCTACAACTCAAACAAACGAGTTAGGACATCACACCCTTAAATTCTTACCTCAGGCATGGACATGTACAGTGTGCACATTTTCAAGTTTTGTCATGCTCTCACTCTCCATTCAAATCATCCGTTTAGGCAACCTGGCACCCCATCTATGACCTGATTGTAGTTGGGCGTTACCCCGATGAGCGTGTCTGTCCTGGTGAGCTGAGGACCATTGATATCTTCACACCCAGCACAGGGACGCTGGTCTGTCAGCTGAACGATCCCAGTGCACCAGGCATCATATCTGTGAGTACAGTCTCTGTGGACCAGTACTGATCAAACAGCAGTAATACATAGACGGCCACAGTTTGAATGCAGTTTACTGCATGACAGTAAATTTCCTAGCCTATATAGTACACAGTACTATATAGTACAGACACAAAGTATTTTCTTCCTACTTACTCCTCCTTAGTTGCTTCTCAGCAACTCTCGATTTAAAAAAAGCCTCAGGCAACAGGGACTCATTTATTAATTTTACATGAGCAATAATATTAATATCCTCCTTGGCTCAGTGTGTGCATATTCTCCCCGTGTTGTCACGGGGTTTCCTCCGGATACTCCGGTTTCTTCCCTCAGTCCAAATATATGCTAAAGTGAGCTGGAGTTATCCCTCCGTGTGAATGTGCGTGAATGGTGCATGAGTGCGCCCTACAGTGCATAGGTGCCCCATCCCGGGATGAAGCCTAAAATCAATAGATTCCCCTACATAGTTAAATTGTTGGGATTTAGATCCTCCTTTTAAATTTGTGTGGAGTTTTTATTTATAAATTTTTCTTTTTGGACAGATTAACAAATTCAACTCCATGGGTAACGTGCTGGGATCAGGAATGGGTAAAGTATGCTCATGTATATACTTCTAGGTTACTTCTAGGCAAATGACAGGTTTAAATCTGAATTGTGCCTGAACTGGATACATGTCCCTGCTGAATCCCAGGCTTTAATATCCTTATCTGGGAGGAGGAGATGAGCCGAGAGGAAACCGGGTGCATGAATACAGGTGACGACCCAGGCCCGGGTGACAGTGGCGGCCAGTCAAGGACCCGGTCTGGAAACCAGCAGCAGCACAGGAGGGATCCATCTGCGAGGGCAGACAAGGCTAAGCTGGAGAAAAAACTAGCAAGTCTAGAGTCTCAGGGGTCCAAGAGTAAAACCATGGCCAAAGACACATGCAAACAGAACGCAAGGAAGAAGTGAGATCAGCTGTGCTAATTTAATACTTCTGTTGCATATAGCAATGACGCTTTAAGCTACACGGACAGTATCTGCAGAGCATTATTCGGGCCAGCATGCAATGCTTCAAGTATGTTAAGTTTACATTTTTCCACATTGCGTTATGTAAATGCCAATATTATTTTCTTTGACAAACTTAACTGCAAGTTTTGTATATAAAGTTTTCTCCAAAAAAGATTTGAGTATTGTCTGACTGGACTGCAATTTATGCCACAAAAGAAGTCCTCAGTTTCAGAAGAACACCTCATGCCTGTGTCGCGTAGGTGATTTGATAGTGCTGCATGGCAGTTTTTCAACCCAGCCCACGGGGACCCCTAGACAGTCCTAATTTTTACTTACCCACAACTCCCTGTAGAGAACAACAACGTGGCCTGTCTGCGGGTCTCTAAGGGCCGGTTTGAGAAACGCTGCACTGCGGGATGCTTATTACCAAGGCTACCTGGGGATTTTCCAGAGGAATAGCTGCAGTGTGACGGAAATCCACTATGGCAGCAGACCTCAAAGGTAGTCTTTAGTTATGAGCCTAAAGGACGTACCGCCCCAGGCACCCAGAGATGTACAGATCATCTAACAGATGGAATACGACGATGCACCGAGGAGCCTTACAGAAGAAACCACTAGAACATTTCAGAACAGAATTTTATTGCTTTTATGTTCCCTTACAGAACAGCCTTATATATATATATATACACATACACACACACACCTTAGAAAATCATTTAAACATTTGACATTGAAAATAACTTTCCCCACACATTTGGACCGTAACATTCTATGGGTAAATACTTGGCTTTGAGAAACCACTAATCTAAAAGACCAACTTTTTATTTCTCAAGGGCATTCAAACAAAAGGCGATGCTGAAAGGGTGCAGGGACCCAGCAGCTCGGCTGGCTGGGGAGCTAAACAACATTCCTCTTTAGGGTCACTTTTTCTTCATAAGATGCAGCCGTGTCAGCAAGTCTTATTTATATGCTTGAAATTACATTTCCCCCTATCAAATAAGGCCTGTGTTGGGTGGTTCTGGGGGCAGCAGTATCACCAGATAGCTCCAAAGGAGCCTGAAAGCACTTTCACCAAGGCAAAGGCACACTTCAGCAATGTCAGAAGCATGGACCAGCCCCAAACAGTAGAAATGCTGTTATTAATCCATAGCAAAACTGCTTTTAAAAGTTCCCTTGGTTGAATCCATTAAAAGAAAGAGGAATGTTTAAATATACTGCTAATATTGTAGCTTGCATGGTTACATGGTATTTCACCTCTTTTGAAGAATACAATTTGCCCCAACTTAAAAATTATAACTAAAGAATTATGGGGAAAAATAGAGGTTGTCTGATTGTTTCTCAAACCCGGTGAATCCTGGTGCCTATGCAACAGTGAGTCAGTGAAGAACAAGTGCATAAGAATAAACATGACCATTAGCTATCATGAGATTTACATGAGTGATAAGGCATTATTATGTGAGACCAAATGCAGACTTAACTGTACTTAGTAATCCCAACCGGCTGCTTTACAATGACATCAGTACACAGTACACCTTTAATCCACTGAGTTTGCGGTGAACAGTAAATGAAAATCATCTTAAGTGGCCATTTTCCTGTGCCTTGCCTTTAGCAGCCGGTGTGTAGAATAAGCCAGTCCTGAGAAGTAGAGTGAGGAATGCAGAGAGTGTTCAGACTATGTGACCTGCTCCGATTTAAAGGACGGTCGCACAGCAACTTCCTTGCTTAAAATCTAATTCAAATAAGTCTGAATATGGCAGGCATATGTGCAAATTGTCAGAATGAAAATGTAAAACTATTGCTTAAAACGTACTTTAAAAGACCAGTTGTTCCAGGAACAATTCTGGTGGTTAACATTCCAATATGATGTTTTGGTATCACTTTACATTAACTATGCCTTTAAAATGCATTAATATTTCATTCAGTGCACCTTCATAATGCATCTTAAATTTACCTTAACAGCTTTAATGTACATCAGCAAACATTATATGATAAACACTTAATTTCATGTTATTAGTGTATATTGAAACTTTTAAGGTATGTTAGGATGTTAAGGCATACTTAGATCCTGCTTTTAAATGTTCTATGAATGCATTATGAATGCACAGTTAATGTAAAGCCTTACCATTGTTTCTGATGCACCTGTAGGTGGTGTTGCAACTTCATTCTACAGTCAGTCCCTTAATATAATTTATAATTGATGTTGCTATGGTTGCTTCCTATTCTGATTAAATTAAAAGGACAGACACTCCTTGGTTTAGAATATAAAATCCATTCCTCAAAAACTTCATAAAACCATAATAAATCCACATATAAAAAAAGACTTATTCCTGAGCCCCATACATGTCGAATCATAAAATTGAAATAAAATTACTACAGTAGTTTGGCATACACACACACACACACACACACACACACTACAGCAGTTAGGGTGTCCCCACAAACCATAAAATGATGCCACGCTGTTCTTAATTTTGGTGAAAGTTCCAAAAAGCATTTTGTTACGCTCAGCCCCGCCCTTCCTGTTTTTTCCCTGTTTTGCCCTCTGGCAGGGCTTGATTCGTCACACCTGACCCTAATTGTATTTGCCTCGTGTTAATTCTCCGCTTGTTTCTCTTTGATTGGTTGCCTCGTTTGCCCCTTGATGTCCTGCCCTATTTTAGTGAGTCTGTGTCCTGTTCCCCTTGTCGAGTCTTGTTTCTACCTTCAGTGGTGACTCTCGCGCTTTCCCCGTTTTGTTGTGTATGTTCTGGCTAATAAACGCCCTTTTGGAGGGCTTGCCCCAGCAGCCTGCATTATGGGTCGTTCATCCCGCCGGAAGCGTGACACATTTGAACATATTAAAATATTTCTATGCCCTTCCCTGTAATTAATGTATGGACAGCAATAATGGGGCAGGGAAAATACTTTTGATATAATATTATGATTAATCATTATCATGGGCACAGATGAGAAACACTGCAAGTGTGATGCATTTTGTGGTCACGTCTGACTGCCCAGGAATTTATGAAACTTAGAAACACAAACTAGACTCAGAGGTATTCATTCTTATCTGGATTTGAGGCCTGTTGGGTTGTTTTACAATTAATAATTGCACGCCTTAGGGACATGACAATCTGCTACAGTCAAATTCAAGAATTTCCCCCTGGGATCAGTAAAGTGCATGTAACCTAAAATAAACTGCTCCTTGTTTTGAGGCTGTTGAATTTGCCTTCTATGATGTCTTCTGATCATGTCTTTGATTCATCAAAATGGTTGGTACAGTTCATTAATACCAACGTGTAAGACAAACACTTGCACCCCAAGGGATAGCTGTAAACTCAATTGGAAAACCATATAGATACATGTACCGACTTAAAATAAGTATTAAAACTGTAAAACATCCTCAGGACATGTGCAATTAATCCATTGTCCCAGTAACTTGGCTAACTCAGAGAAGGCTCTAGACCATTATCTGCACACTTAGGATCAGTCATGGAAGTTAAGATCCCTTTAATAAAATAAAAAAAAAAGTAAACAAGCATGATCTTGGTGTTCTTGATCCCAGAAACCAACCGTGAAAGACAAGTTCAGAAGTCTTCATCACTGTCCCATGGGTCCAGCTTCCCTAGCAGTTCAATTGACTGTCAGGAGTGGTCGTCGGCCTCGTTTATCACCGTGCTGTAGCCGCCGGACTGGCGTTTCTGCCGGCACAGTACGGTGAGGAGCAGGATGACGAGGATGAGGAGCAGGCATCCACATACGGTCAGCCCGATGACCATCTCTGCGCCAAGAGAACCAGTGACAATTACCAAAATGTCTCAATCTTTTAATGCTTTTATGGATACATCCACAGTGTTTCCCATGGATCAAGAAATGGAGGTTTGGCAAAATACACATAATTACATGAATGAATACAGTCTAAATATAGAGAATTTTCCAGGGAAAGTCATAATTTAGCAGCCGCTAAATCTAGTTAAGTGCATGACAGTTTGGCCATCCCCAGTGCTTCACTCGGCAACATAATGGGCTGCGTGGAGAGCAGATAGTAGGAACTAAGTCTCTCTCGGTGTGACCCCCTTTCACATGAGATACCCGTTAATGTATTAAGGAAAAACTGTGGGATAGATACACTTTCATCCCTACTCAGTCTTCCATAAGTAATGGATGTTGTGTACTCCCACCTGACCCAACACGGTAATCTGTTACGATTTCACATTCACAGTCGAGCCATGCCAGAATGATACCCCTGATGTTACTAGGCAACCAGGGGATAGCTTAACAGGTAGGCTGTATAGTTCTGCTCTCGTTCCCACACGACACCAGTAGTATACTGTACATACAGAATGTCTTGAGACGCTTGCTCAATTCAGTAAAAATGTTGCAAATTTATTGGTTTGGTAACAAACGTCTGTTGACAAGCAGTGTTTAACATCTGCACATAAATTCCCCACGTTTTTCTTTTTATCAAGTGTCTTTTTTCGACTGACTCATTCAGTACCATTCTGGCCATTTTGCCATTACGCTGAAGTCACCGGTGCCCAGAGGGATAATAAACTAAAGTGTTTGGCATTTTATTACTGCAAAAGGTGTCACCAATCAAAAAGCACCCACTGAGTCCGTTTTTCAATTAACTCAGAACAGCAGTTATTGAACTATAAATATGTTTCAATTTACTACTACTTGAATGTTTTACTTTTCACTACTGTTTTTTTGTAATGTGATTAGTCATATTCAGAAAAGTCATGATTTTTGTTATAAAAACAATACATTTTTATTATATGGGTCACAAGACTTGTATAAGTACTTTTCAGTGTGAGTTTGTGTGAAAATGAGGTATAAGAGCGAAGAGAGATTCATCTTTGCCTAATTCAATGCCTGCTATTTACCTGTTTTTATTCTACTTGGAATATAGCCTGGAGAGATTTTATTAGAGCTTGATAAGCACATCTGCTACACAGTCTATTAGTGCTGTTAACCACCTGAATTCCGTCATGTGCACACGGGGGGTGGGGCCTTCCCACACAAGCTACCGAAAGAATGGGTCAGTTGGGTTTTTTTTTCTCCCTTCTGCCATGGAAGGTCACCACAGAGAAATATTAAAAGTGGAAACACTGCACACAGCAAATCATCAGAAAAGAGGTAGATGATAGCAAATGCGACTTATATGCTTGCAAAACAAGCCAATCTGGAAGTATTTTAATGCTTGAAACAACTAGTACCACAGTGATTTGCAATCTTTGTAAAAAAGTTGAGAGAAGTGGAAGTACGATTTAATGGAAAATCCCACTAAACAAAGAGCACGCAATTGTGCAAGACATGAAAAAAACAACTCATTTGGGAGTTGCTAGCTTGGGCCATTTTGTACACACGCGCACACACACACACACACACACACACACACACACACACACACACTACAGCTTGTGATACACAAAAGGCTGCCATCACAACAAAGTGATGCAGCTGCCAGTGGGATGAGAATTGTGGGGCATTTTAAGCATTCGCCACTCGCAGCAAATACTTCAAAATGCTTAAAAACAAGATGCACAAAAGAGGTGGAACACTACATTATGTACGTTTCCCGTAGCCCAATTAACCAGGCTTTTTTGACATACATTCCCCCCACCCATCAGAATCAGAGCTCTGGTATCGGCACTCATATCGGCCGATACCGTCTATTCAGGTATCGGCACTCATATCGGCCGATACCGTCTATTCAGGTATCGGCACGGTATCGGCACTCATATCGGCCAATACCATCTATTAAGGTATCGGCATCGTATTGGCACTGAAAAAAAGTGGGATTGGTGATGATTGCCATTAGCTGCGGCAGAAACGCTGCCTAAAAGAGAAAATATTACAGTTGGTAATTATATTTCCAGTACTAGTAGTTTGAGTGTGGGGTATTTTGGGAAAAAAGTAGCATCAAGATGCATCAAAACACAAACTGAGACAATGCTTTTGGATTTTAGACTAAAAATATAAGCACTGAAATGTACCCGCATCCTTCAGGTCAAAGGGCACCTGGCACTCCACCTTCCAATTCACTGGGATGACAGGTTTAGTGAGGCGGATGAAGTCCTCCAGGGGACAGTACTGGTCACATCCTGGCAGGACCAGAGGGTAAGGCTCAGTGCTGCTGTCATTCCAGTAGAACATAGCAATGGAGAATGACCTGAAGGCACAAAAATACAAAGCTGGTTTCCAGAGTCACTCAAGAACCCAACAGGCCTAAATAAAAACTTTACTCAATGGTGAACATTGCAGAATAGTTATACTAGCTAGTGACAATCACCAATTCTAAAGAAACCCTAGATTTTATGACATTTCTAAGGCTAAACTAATGAGACTAACACAATGTCAAATACTTTGCTGTTACCGGTAGTTTCATTTCTCCTTTTCATCCACAATGTCCACCACAATCCAAGTACAATAAACTCTCAATATTTCTAAGGGTATTCAAATTCACCTGAATATTTAAGCAAGGTTCACTGTAACAGACAACTGAAGAAAGAGAAAACAATTAAAGGACCAAATGCTGGTTCATATAACAAAACCTTCAGGGAGGTGCTTGGAATTAAGAAAATACCATTAGGAATAACAAACTGTCCTACCCATTATCTTCCTGAAACAACTCAAAAATGTGGCAGGAAGCATAGGGGGGCTGTTTTCCGTTGAACACGTTTAAGGCTGACTGTAGTGCCACAACGGTGGTATCATGCTGAAACAAACACACACAAACACTTAGGAAAACACCTGGATCAACTTGCATGGGCTTCACGGTTAACATTTAACTACTCCAAAAGCAAACACAGTGGTCAAAAAACTGCTGTTCATGTCACCATTCAAATGGGAGTATAACAGAAATAAGATTTTTTATTCAAAATTGAAGCCTGTGGGGAACTGTGTGCTTTGAATGCCAGGGGTTCAATATCAAAGCTTTTGTTTATCTGTAAAGTGCTAAACATTAGATTACAAACTTTATATTAACTGACCAAGTTTCCACTTGTTTTCAAATACTGTGATACACATCTACACAACACATAGCTGATTTCAGTTCTGACATTTTAAAGAAAAGGTCACCTTAACCTTCAGGTGTCAAAATGTTACCTTTTCTATGCATCTCTAATGCTATGTGATAAAAGTTAAGGTAACCATGAACAAGCTCACATAGCTTGGTACTAGATTATCTGGATTCCAGGCCATAATACATGGATAGTCAGTTGCAGGAAGAAAGCAAACAAGTGTACAGGAAACAAGAATGCATTTGCAGTGTAAATATACAGTTGAATTCCCCTGCAGAATAATAAGATTCAGACTTAAAGGCAGAGAGGCCTCCAGCGCTATATGCAGCTGCCCTGTATTCCAAGCGAGGCTGGACTGGCCACCCGGCACACCGGATGTTTTCCAGATGGTACAACTGGTTCTCAAGTCGGCAAATGTTTCATTGTGGAGGAATCCCCTCAGATAAAACAAAATCTGCATGCAGGAGTCCAGGGCTGGTTTTTAATCCCTGTCCAGCGCAGCACTGATGCAAAGGCTAATATTAATTTATGATCTGGGCAGCTGAAGAAGTTTTCCTGCCAGGTTCTGAACCACCAGACTTGCCTTGATTTAACCTTATGGGCCTTTATTGCCACAAGAAGAGGAGCTGGAAAATGGGGCTCATTCACCCAAGTCTGCGCCTGCACTAGCCTACTGACAAACAAGGAAGGCGCTTGCCACATTAAGATGGGTAAAATGTGTGGACTGAACCTCAGCCAAAAACTCACGTGCTCACGTCATTTACTTTGCCTCAAGTCCAGTCGAGTTGATTCTTGGTACCAACTAAACAAAGGGACTGGTTTCTGAGATAAGCAGTACGTGTCATTTGTGCTACATGTGTTTACTTTAGGCTGTGTCACTTCCTTTTTGTTATTATGGTGGACAATGTTTGATTACACTTTCTCCAGAGGTTCTTGGGCTTGATACAGGAAGTTGCAATAAATTTAGGACAGTAACAGACAGCCCCACAATTGGGGAACAGATCCGGAAGTACTAAGGTGGACTGAGCCGTTTACAGTTTTTAAAAAATATGAATGTACATATATTATATATATGTGTATATATGTGTGTGTGTGTGTGTGTGTGTGTGTGTGTGTGTAAAGGCTTCCACAGAATGTGCCACCTTACCGCTGAGTACATTATCATCCTCAGTGGCTGATGGGATGCATTGGCTGCAACTGCTGATATATTCTTCAAAATTTGATCAAGCAGGACACCTAGGAAGCAACAAGTCAAAATGAGGGCAAAAATCCACATTTAAATTAAAAACTAAACTGACATTATATAGAAACAAGCTCCAAGGATTGCTGGAATCTGCATCATACCATGTGGAGCAATAACTTGTTTGATGGACTAAATAAAAATAATCGTCATTAGTAAATTATCCAATTAGCAGAAAAATCTTTTATTAACCATGCCCACAACAAGCCAGGACATCCAATGTGGCTGTTCAAAAGCTAGCAAGATGGCCTGTTATTTGGCTAGTAAATCTTAATGGGAGCCTGGCTATTCTTGATTTAGGCTTCCAAATCCAAATCCAGCGTTTATTCCCATTTATTCACCCCCCCCCAATATCAGCACAAATACTGATTATTTTATGCTGCTAATATGATACAGTGTGATTTGTGGTTCAATTCTTACTGCACAACATCCATTGGCAAAAACAGCATTTTTAGAGAAGTTAAACATCTACTGCATTTTTCTTGGCAGAAACGTGTAGGCTTCCTCTCATGTGATTACCTCCTTGAAGCCGGCACTTCTCCTCCCTTTTATAGATTTCAAACATGATCCTGAAGCCAAAGTCTTTGAGTTCTGCAAGTTTGTCCATGACCTCTCGTGTTACCCATGAAGGAAGTGGAAGGTTGTGTTTAGCCTGAAAAGAAAAATAAGTAACTCATACAATGTACCTCGGGCTGATCTTCAGGACCCAAGAATGAGCATAAATACACACACACACACACACACACACACACACACACACACACACACACACACGGTCCCAAAGTTACGATGGTTCAGCTTACAATTTTTCAATCTTACGATGATGATAGTGATACAACAACATTGTAAAAATACTTTAAGTTTGACGCGGCAGGCAAACGTAGCGGGGTATACACTGTGATACGATGGGACACTGCCGGGAGGTACGCATCTTCCACCATGCGAGATGCCCCATTTTCACCAGCGATCAATTGCTGTATCGAGATGTATATGCACACACGCACACACACACACAAATTTAATTATACAATACACACATGTATATATTAAGAAGGCCATACAATAGAAAGCCTTGAAATGCCTCATTACTCACCTCACAGAACAATGTGTCATGGACCTCCCACACAGACTCTATGGTGGCCTGCTCCAAGCCTGTGTTGTTCCTCACCATTGCCAAAAAGTCCTGACATGGACAGAGTTGAAGGTGTAAGATCCATGTCCTTCGTGATGGGACTCCAGGTAACATTTGTTCATGAGTAAGCATGGTACAATGAGACAGAGCACCTACTTTATACATATTGGTCATATTGATAAAGGTGTCCGTTTTCTTTGTTTCATTCATTAAGCGCTCATACTTTGGGCAGTGAGGCAGGGGGAATGAGAGCAGCTGTGAGAAAATATTAGGAACATTTCAGAGAGCAAACAGCAGCAGGACTGTAGGTACAATGGTGACTATTCTATATGTATACAGTGCTGGCCAAAATTATTAGAACACCTGACAGATCTGAAAAATGTTGACCTTTTTTGCCTCCAAAACATGATTTCATTTCATAATGTTCATGAAACATGCAGATGGTTATACACAACAAATATCAGATGAAGTGAGACCTACTGTTTTTATCCACTTTTAACTTTAATATTAGGTATGTCCACCTTTTGCAGCAATTACAGCAGCACATCTCTCTGGCATAGTGTCAATATATTTCCTGAGAACTTCAA
>JAODKN010000008.1:14608101-14620784 GCA_026774425.1 Petrocephalus zakoni | reverse complement strand
GGGCAGGCGCCTTGAGTGTTCTGCGTAATGTCAGAACCAGGAAGCGGATCAGCAAGACTGTATCGGACCCATCCCACATAGCTCACTTCCTCTTCAGCCGGCTCCCCTCTGGGCACAGGTTCTACTCAGGCAGCACCTGGACCACCAGGCACCATAACTGCTTTTTCCTGAAGGCCATTAACCTTCTCAACAATCTTGCATGAACCCTACAATAGACTGTGCTACATTCATACTGTTAACCCCATTTTCTTCTGCCTATTATCACCATTTTTTTATTTATTGTTGTTGCTGTTTTATTTGTGGTTGTTTTTTTTCCCTTTTTGATAACCAATCTTAACCTTTTAATTCTTATCTCAACTTCTACTGCGCTGTATCACCAGGTCAAATTCCTGTGTACTGTGCATTTGGCGAAGAAACTAATTCTGATTCTGATAAAGCGGACAGAGAGAAAAGAAGAGTTTTGTATTTTCTGAATTTAACAGTTTCCTGCTCATCTGCCCTAGCTTTTGTGCTCATAGCATAGTTTATGTTGATATGCTTCTTTCATTTCAATGTCGAAGTGCTAATAATTTGCTGTAACTTTGACTAAGGACTACAAAGAATTAGTCCCAGCTGGAACTTATTTAGCAGCATGGTGGCAGCCCCCGCTTTTGGTATGGGGGTTAGCGGCCCCCTGCTTTTTGTATGGGGGTTAGCGCCTTCTGCCTGTACTGCAGGTTTCTCTGCGTTCTGTAGCTTCTGCCTAATTACACACAGGCTAATTAGCTGTTCTAAGCAGCATATAGTGTTTGTGCTTCCCTCATTGGACTGTTAGGCTACACAGGGTGATCCCTGTGTGGAGTCTCAAGCTGCCTGGGACAGGATACAGCACCTCCCACCTCCACATATCCAATTACCTTATGCTGGATAAATAGCTGGAAATGTGACGTGAAAGTCACTATTATTTACTCTTTGTTGAATCAAACTTTGTCTCTGAGTAGAATTAGCCCATCCACACACTATTGCACACATTTCAGATACATTATTGGGCCAGGCGTGTGATTATACTTATTATTATACTTATGATTACCTGCACAGCCCCACTTCTCCTGTTACAGACACTTATACTTATACTCCTTATACATAAATATGTCACAGAGCCTGCAGAGGATCCTGTCAGGGTCACCCAGAACAAACAGGTCATTTCAGAACTTGCCAACTGAATGTTTTGCATCTGTTTTCATTTTTAAACATATGCAGAAAAAGTAAAACATTGTGTAAATCAAATGTAAAACCTTATGAATAGGCAGAAAAAAAGATACTAATTGAAATGTATTTAACAGGAAGGCTATTGTACAGTCAATTTATATTATTTAGAAATGAATGTCACTTAATATAGGAATGGCTCACAATTTCTCTGCAGATTACTATACATGTAGGCATATTTTCCAGCTTGCATTACCCTGTTTTTAAAATGATTTTTACATGAGCTGCATTTTCCTTCCAATATTTTCCTCTTGGTGGCAGTAAAGTACAGATAGATACAGAACCATTGAAAGGTTTCTCTAACAGAAAATGTTCAGCAGCGGTATAAAATCCTCTCAAAGACCTTTTTCATAGTAATCCTTAATAAATGCAATTTAAAATGTACAACATAGCACACACATCCTGAGTTGACATTAAGATAATATTTTACTTGCCTTAGTTGTAATTATATGTGCATTGCAGGACGGCAATTAGTCTCGGTTTCAATGGTAACATCAGGAAGTCATGAGTGTAGGCTGTCCAGACATCCCCTGCTCATTACCCTATGGTAACCCTATGGCACGGTACAGAGGCAAACCCTTCCCCTGGACATCCTTACCACACTGACACAAGGCTTGGCCAGATGATCCTTTCAGGCAAATTAAATGTCTTAAAAAAGAAAAAAGCTGTTGGCCTTTTTCAATTTTTATCAAAACACTGCCCACTTGTCAAGCTACAATAAGCTTTTTTATTTAAAATGTCATTTTCTGATTAAGTTTCGTCATAACAGTACATTGGGCCTAGAAGAATTGGACTCTTCTGTGTTTACTATGTTAATTACTGTTCTTGTCAATAGGAGTGTCTATCCTTTGAAGAATAAGCTTCAGTACTGGGGTAACACACAATGTACACAAAAACTATGAGTAGGCCTTTGTGAGGGATCTTTTCAATTTCCAATCAATAGTCACACCGTTTTCATCACTCAAATATTTTTTTCTTAACTATCTATGTCTTTTTTATGAATCTTTGTAAATTGCTGGTGCCAAAAAATTGTATACTTAACCAAAAACCAAAATATTTAATTGAGTTTGCATTTGTGTGGCAAAAGTTTAAAAATCTGCCAATAATTCTGAGAAAATGTCTTTTATAAGTAAACTTAAATTATGCATCTCAGGAATTTTTAAGAGCATCGATGTCAATAACTTTTCCATATATCTGTGCAAAAATTATTCAAGTTTTTGTTTTAAAAAGCACCCTTAAAACAGAAATCTGAGCAATTTATAGAAAAAAAACACTGTGTGACCCTGACTTTATTACCTTCGTTAGAGGCTATCAAAACAAGGGACATGTGCATTACGAAATTTATCACTCCTGTTCATATCACAAACATTATTTTAAATGCATATTCACGTTATTTTCAGAGCCTTTTTTCCAAATACATTTTTCTTTTTTTTTGGTTGAATGCAATACTTTAATTTTTAAGGGTGTAACCAGGGTAACAAAGCTGGCTGAAACCCTCGTAGTAGTTCATTAGCCCAGTAAAAGTGCTTACTTGCTATAGATGAGTGCCTCTGCTTTCTGAATGTCCTGCTCATCCCCAGTTCCCAACATATACTCTTATGCTTTAATCCACATGCCAAATATGCTGTTATACATAATTTACATGCATATTTCAAACTTTTGTTCTTCCTTGTTCTGCTTTTTAAGCCTCATCACAAACAAGTTATCCATCACAAAAACCCAGAGGAAGGTGATTCTATTCCAGTAAATATTTCCATCCGGGATGCTAAACCCTGTTTATCTGAAACTTAATTTCTATGCATTTATCTTCAAGAACTGCTTACTAAGTACTAGGACAGAGTGATATATGTCAATGCTAAAGTCATGCAGATAGCACTAAGTATAAAGCAGGCTTTGTTATGGTTGTCATACTTACTGTCCATCTCTGTAACAGATGAAGAAAAGCCACTAGAGTGACTAATATACATCGCTCAAATTTTGCCGCCCGCTCCGTGTGTCGGACACACCGCCCACGCTTGTTAAACATGCGTACATGTCCCTTTGATACTCACTCACCTGCTTGCCTGGTCACATTCCAGAACACACATTTGTGCTCCTCTTGAAATGGAACACACACTCACAAACGCCCACATATTCGCCACGTACGGGAACAGAGAAGGACCGAAAGGAACACACAATGATTAGCAATAGTCGCTTTAGTGACCGGACATAGGCACATGGACTTGGTATGCTAATGTTTTAATATCAGCGCATGTGTAAAGGAGAACATCACACTGCATGCTAAGCGCCTCCTTGCTGTATATCGGTGGGGAAGCAGCTGTTCTCTGTCCTGGCTTAGCAGACACAGGGCCCCTGTGAGTCTGGCTCTGCATACTGCTGTAGCCCTGCAGCTCACAGCTCGCCCGGCTGATCGTGTCGCTGGATGTAGTGCAGCCACAGAAGTGGCGCGATGAGGGTTTGGGGTGTCCACTTGGAATGCGTAGGCAGCAATTTCCACCTCCTCTCTTGTTAACAAACACTAATGTCTGCAATCAGTATGGAAATTTAAATGGCTCACGCCAGCTGGTTTGCCAGCCACCCACAGACAGGCCAGAATAGGAGAATGGAGGCCGAGGGTGCTGAAGGTGTCCAGGATTCGAGCTGCACATTCCAGTCGCAGCACAAACTTCATATTTTGTTATCTTTTTCTATTAATGACCTGTAAATGATCATTTTATTATGGTGCCTGGGCTACAGTCCATGTGCCCCTGCAATCTTGTACTGGAAAAGGTGCTGAATGATGGATGGATGGAGGGATGGAGGTTACATTGGGGATGGTGTTAACTGGTTGGGGTCCAGGCAGCAGCTCAACACAGGACCCAAAAAATAACTTCAATGCACACATGGGCAACCATGGAGATACCTGGAGGTGTGTGACTAGGGAGAAAGGCCTACTCTGGGATCCATTTCTGAATGGTGAATTCTTACTGTACTTCTTAACAAGCCATGGGCCGTCCATAACAAACACTATATTCAATTATTTGTACAAACATTATTTATTACATTATTTTACATAATTTTTATTATTTTATTATTACATTATACATAACATTATTTTAACTCTTTTTAGCAGATATCTTAGCTATATTTACGGTTTAATTTTTGCCGAGACAATGATGATAGCTAAATGTTTGGACACGTTAATTAAATGTTAGTTATTTATTTTTTTTGAGCTTAAATAATTTTATAGGTCCCCTTGAAGATATTTGTTTTTCTTCTCTTTAAGTTGTCCATGTAAGTAGAGCTTGTTTAAGGAACTGGCACATTTTCCAGTCAGGCACTTCTGATGCACAATACTCCAGAGCGCTTTCCTGTGCGATCTCTAGCTCTGTGTGCTTTTGATTTTAAAATTGCCCACTTGAATGACAGTAAGTATTACACAACTACCAGGAAGAGCAGGCGGCCGGTGTCTGACAACAGAACCATCACGTTGTATCGATGCACCGTCTTACACGGACAGAGTGCTCACAGCAACCAAAAGTGACTTCCTGCACACTTATGGGGATCTCGCTGACATTTGTCTCACTTTGAAGTCTTATCATTCACGTGCTGGGTGTAATTTTTTTTATTAATTTAGCATTGTCCTGGCTTCATTTTTGGATATCAGTTACAGTGTGCATTTAGAGAAGGAGAGGTCGATTTGTTTTTATTAGTCCTTATTGCTTTTGGGGATGTAATGATACTCACTTAATGATACCTGATACTTTATTATCCCTTTTGTATATCATATCACATTGAGAAGCTTCTCTAACAGATGATTAATGCATGTTACTTCACATTTTCTTTAGGGATTTCTTAGCTATGATATACATGAAAATGTATTGAATTAACTGGCTGTCCATCCGGGGTGTACACCTGCTAACACAAAGACAGTTCTTTGCAAACCTTTCGTAGGAATTGAACTGAATACTGAGATAGCACCCACTATCTACAGAGAAGTTCACCTGATGTCTACTGAAGCTGACCCAATTCATGACACCATGGGTGCTTCTCAATACCAAGAACATGAAGGCCTTACTTGTGGTCTCGGCAAAGCTGGTCTTGCTAATTAGCCTCCCATGACCGAACTTGGGGCTCAATGAATCATGGGATTGGTAGCTTTTGGCAAGGATGCAACTGAAGTATCCCTGATGTTTGGGGCGGGGAAAAAACAACATCTGGGGATTTTATCCATCCTCTGTACTTCTGTTCTTGAGTATTGGAACTGGTCTTCATCAATGGAAGATGACGTGAAATGGGCACATGAGAACACAAGCATGGTCAAGTACTCAAACTGAGAAACACCCTATATCATTCTCAGTCCAGTCATTATCAAGCCTATTCTGTTCGGCCCTCTCATGTAATTTTTTTCCAAAACCTGAATTTATTTTACCTTTTTGAACAAATTGTATATACACTCTGCCCATTTGTGGGTAAATCAAGGGAAAATCAGGTTCTCATTGACAAGCAGCACATCACTAACTAAGGCAGATCCAGTCTGTTATTTTAGTTGATTTCATTGGGCACTTTTCAAAATAAAAAAAAAAAAAATCTACATAGATATACATTTATACCTAGTAATTTCATAAATGTATACTTCAAATTTATTGTGTACTAAAGTTATATTTACATAAAGCCCATAAATTTAGTTAGTTGATGAACTGTGTCTTATTTGTATCATTACTATTTTAATAGGAATAAATATATCCATAAAATTCAATCCAATCAGTCAATTAATCAATCCATCATTCAGCCTCTTATTCAGTACAGACTCATGATGATAAAATTAATACTTTATTAATATGAAAAAAAAAACATATCATAAATAAATTATACTTACAAATTCTAATGAATGTCAAGGCCTTCCTCACACTGATTAACACTGATTAAAGTCATTTTAGCTGAAACTCCCTGGATTTTTCACACTTTTGGTTCTTTAAATTGATTATAGCCTTAGGCAATTTTATGCATTTGGTCAACACTGGACACCCACTCTAACAAAAAAGAGCAAAGCAAAACCTCCACATGCGTACGGAAGATGCTGTGTAGCTCCCGCTCCAGCATGGCTTAGACGTCTAACTGAGCCGCGATGAGAAGCCCAACCTAGCTACGCTTCAGCGGCTCCTCGACAACCTCGCTAGGATAAAAGGGTCTGTCAGATTAAGTAAATGTATTGTAAAATGTAATATAATGTATACTGTTGTCAAGATGCGTAAATATTGCTACAGATGGGAGTTTTACATTGTGTTTTGTGAAATGTGATCAGAGTTGAGGTGAACTTGATGTCTTCAGAGCCGACACATACGCACACACACACACACACACTAATGGGTGTTCAGAGATACCAGTTTCCTTAAACTGGATGGACTGTGTGAGGAAATCATGCAAAAATACATATACCTCATACGACTCAAACCTACATCACTGGGCTCTGAGGCCAAACTGCTACCTTCTGACTGACCACATCACCTGGCTGTAAAGAGCGAATTGCTAACTTTCTCAAAATAAGCACGATGATCATTTGAAATGTACAGTATTGCCAGACTAATAGGGATTGTAATGGAACTTATTGCCTCTGATTGTGAGCATTGCTCTGATGCTGTAGAGTGACTACATGATGATACACACACATGTTGTGTAATATAGAGCAAATACCTTCAGAACTAATATCCACGGACCTGCTCTAAGCTGAACAATCCAAACCTGCCCTACTGTGCGTCTGCCCATCATGTGCTATTACTTGAGGGGGGTGGGGGGGTGGGTGTCAGAATCGCGGTCCCATTATGTGCAATTGCAACCTGTTGGATTGCATCATCTGTGGAGGCGTGGGCTGAGAGCCCGGCGCGAAGGCGACATGACCGTGACTGGTGTGCATGTGTACTCATGGCCCCACACTCCAGCTCCCTCTGCTCAGACACCAGGACTGAGCGGCGTGCTGGAATCATACTTAATGCATCCTGTTCTTGGTAGCAAAACATCTAATCTTTGCAGCGTGTGTTCTACTGTATAAAGCTGCACTCAATGGCACTCATTTATTTTTCAGAAATTATTCCAAACAATGTGTAAGAGCAATGACCTAAAATACAGAGGCGTGAACAAACAGCCATTCGAGCTATACGGGTTGGTTGTTCCTCTTACCCTGTTTGGGGAAGGACAGGGTACTCACCGGGTGTAGTAAATGTCTTTGATCCCGACTAGGTACATAGCCAGGCAGCAAAAACACCCTCCACCCCCCAAGTCAAGCAATTCTGCCAAGGTGGACCTATTGGTAGGGTTGACAAAATCACTACTCTGAAAAATGCTCTACGGAAGTCAGGTACCTTGGCAGGTGTTTAAAATGTAGGTAATCCACACTAACATATTATAAGCAAGACGCAGTTTTAATGCTCTAATGCTCTACGCTGCTTAAAAAAGCAGTAGGCATCTAAACTCAGCACAGAAGGGCCCCGCTTGCATGAGTGCCAAAGACCTCCTCTTTTTTATGTAAAAGTTGCTATACTTCCCTGCTCACCCCCAGCCTCCCCAGTTTTCACTTTTTTTACCCACTGTGGCAGGTATGTAGATCTGGGAACGCAAAAGGAAGTAACAGAGTTCAGGTAAGAGCAACAGCAACACAAACACTGCAAAGTGGAGGATGACTTGTTGATAGTGATGAAAGGGCTCTTACATCCTGCTTAAGAGTTCATTTTCGTTTTCTCACAACAGCAGGGTAGAGTGAGCAGAAATCTAGCCTTATTAAGCAGGTCCTGAGCATAGTGCAAAGTCCTTGATAGAATGGAGCACCCCAAGCTCAGCACCACCTCATGGCTGGGATTCCTGCCTGTCAGTCCTTTCCTCTTTAGCTGGCAAGCCCCCAAGCCACATAGCTAAGGTGGCACTGAAAGATTGAAGCACCAAGTTACAAAGGCCAGCAGTAATGACAGGGTAGGGCAATTAGCAACCAGTAGCCAGAGGGCGAACATCGATCTAATGATTCCACATTCAAATCCAAATTGAAAACTGCAATGAAGACCAAGAGAGCAGCTCAAAAAAGCCGACCACAGAGCCAACTAAGTAGGTTGAGTTAAAACTCAGGTTTGTGTAAAGAGACAGTGACCAGACAGAGCTTAAATACATCGAGTGTGTGTGGGTGATTATACATTGAAATCATCTGGAACTGAGGTAGTGAGAAGTGGATATGACAAACTCCTCCTTATTATAACTTAAAAAAAAACTGGAAACATAATGCCAGAACTGGAAGAGTAAACAATGGTTTGTCTGAAACTCCAAGCCTGGCACAGAATCTATGTCAAGCCTGATATCTGCTTTTGAATTTATTTTGTCAGGATGCATATTCCTTACTGAACATACATATGCTGTAAAGTACCTTATTTACACTGCTGAGTCACTGCTGAGGTTTTGCTAGCAGCTGTTGTGGTTGAGCTTTGCATCTAAATGACAGGGAGGACTTGTTAAAATGGAGAGGGCTTCCTGAATAGATTCACACCTCCAGGGTTGAGGGTTTGAAACCTGCCTCTGCTTTGTGTTGGATTGATGGCAGATAGAAACAGCTGTTAACACTTTAATTGTTTTGAATCCAGGTAACAAATAGCCACAATTTGTGAAGGATTAGTTAAATGTGCATTTAGCTGTGTGTGTCAGTCAAGAGCTACTCAGTCGTTGCCAAGCAACTTTCATACAGCCTTCATTGTAGTTTTATAACAAAGGCATGGTTTTGATCTCCTTTTCATTTGTATGTCTGTGTCCGGACAGGCTCTTCAGAGGACATTTAATTTGCACTAGAGGAATTGCATCTTGAAGCTGGTTCAGGTGTTACAGATTTTGAGAATTCAGAGATGCAATGCGTTCGCGTACAAATTCAAACTGTATCGGGTTTGGCATGATTGATTTTGAGGGACCCGGATTCAGGCCTGCATCCTGCAGTTGCATAAAGGCATGTGTAACTCAGGAAGGTCTCTTCATTACTAAAAAAGCAGCACTGCGACTTCAAAGTGAAAGATTGCAACCAAACGCTATGAATTCCTATTGAAGCTTCAGAAAATCATAGTTCTGCTTCTGGGTGCTTAGGCACGCATTTGTTTGTTCTTTACAAGCATACGTATGGGTTTAACGCTGGTCGGGGGATTGACAGAGACCTCCCAAAAATAATTTGCTACATAATCCTTATTGCTAGTTGCTGCTTGAGAATTACTTTCTTATTTTAAGCTGTCTTTGCAAGAGGATAGATTAAAATTCCTGATGCCAAGGAAACGCTCAGCTCTCTAGGATGGCAGGGGTGTTCTAATGCTTGTTCTGTGTTTTAATAATAAAAAATATATTTTTTTGATTATCCTACCATTTTAATTATCATGCACCATATTTATAATAATAATAATTATTGTTGTTTACTTCTTAGTAAATATTCCAGTATTCGTCTGCCTGCTGTCAGCCTTTGCAAGCTGGCCTGTTAGTGAACAGTAATGATAAAAACACATACAGTAATTGCACTCTTTGAGGACCCAAAGACAATTATATTACATGCACACCTATGAAATTATATGGCCTATTTTACATATAGACTATTTGATCAAATAAATCTAATTACGAGGGACATACATACATATATGTGTTATATATGTATATGTTATATGATGTGTAGTAATAGTGTATTATTATAATAATTTATAGCATGATTGGTGTATTGGCTGTTGCAGAATAGACCCAGGATACAGTGACTCAGCCCAGTGGGCTTTGCCCCTGGTCAGACTCTAACCTGCAGCATTTCCTGCCCATTACTCTCCCCCGCAGAACTGCTGGCCTCCATCCCGTCCCCCTTGGCTCTCTGCACTCTCACCCCTTCTTCATTCTGTTACTTCTCCCTAATGGTGCGCTTCTCGTGTTACTCACCTTGTAGTACACCCCCCGCCCACCTGCCCCACCTCCCCACCTCCCGTGCTGATACTGGATTTATTACTGATAAAAACTCTCCCCCGTTCTTGTCTGCTCCTCTTTCCGGTACTGTGCGCGGCCTGCTTCCGTCTGATTTACTTTACTTTACTCTGTTTCATCCCTGCACATTCGCAGGTTCCTTAGCTCAGCCGGGGCTGGCGGGCACCCCCACGAGTCAGGACACTGTGCGCATGGTCGCAAGATATGGATCCAGATTGATGCCACCATTGTACCCCTGAGCAGGGCCCTTAACCCCTCTTAGTAGCTCCAGGGGTGCGGCACACTAGCTGAACCTGCGTTTTGACCCCCACACCTGTATGTATGTCTGTGCCTCATGGAGACCAAGACGGGATTGGTGGGTATGAATAAAGTATCACTATTTCATTCAGTTTTTTTTAATTTGGGGGTATTTATCGTACTGACATTCTAATTTCCCTTATGGGGAAAGCTGAATTATTAATTAAATACAAATTATTAAGCCTATTCATGGTTTAAAAAACATTTCTCATTCAATCATTGTCTCAGCTTCCTTATTTTTTAAACTTACAAAACTGAAAGCAAAAGATTTGATTAGTTCTTCACCCATTCATTGCCAAATAGCATCTCTGCTAATGAAATTAGCATTTCAATGACCAATTTTGGTTGCTACATTCTCTAGGTATTGTTGCAATATGCTACACCTGTAATTAAAATGCTACTAGCAATGATTAACTTTAATAAACAATTTTAATGGTTTGATTTGATTTATTATAGCAGTCTTATTTATGACATCTGTGCAGTTTTAATTGCCGTACCACCATTTTCTGTTCAAATCATAAATGGGCTAATACCAAAGCCCCTCACATTTGGGTCTGCGTAACAGGAAAATGCTTATATAAAAAGATGGTTTTATAATCAGTCTCAGCATTTTGACGCTGGTTTTATGATCTCACCTTTTTTGTAGGTTTTGCATGAACCGTGTAGAAATAGCAACACAAGTACTCTTTGGAAAAAAACACTTACAAAAATGGTTCCCCATATTCGCATCAACTAGCTAAAGACCTTGGCAGTCATAATTTCCTGTGCATTTCTAAAATGATTATATCCCATAGTCAACACTGCATAACATCAAGGCTTACCTTTAGCTAAAGTTCAGTAAAGTTCATAACTTATCAAAGGCCAGTTACATTACGCAAACTCCTGAGCAAGTTACACGTAAGGTGGTACGACATGTACCTTCTGAAATGGTATAATGTTTGTCACTGAGGAAACCGGTTATTTTTTTTCCATTCTTCCAAATATGAAACTTTGCAAAATATGCACCCGAAAAATGAATTCCCACTTGCACTGAAAGGAAATGAATCGATTTTGCCATTTAACTGGGTGACATTGCCATCTGTCACACCGTGATTGCATCTGTTTTTCAGCCTTCAGTCACGCAAATGGGGTCCGCAATATGGGTCCAATTTATGAAAATGAATACTGAACTGTGAATTTAAAACTCAGCTGGTGTGATATTTACCACATCAGTTACCTTTTTTTTTTAAGGTAAAAAAAAATGCAAGGTTCGTGAAATTAAGTTTCTCCCAAAAAAATGTCATTATGCCATCATAGACACATTTATCACTGACTGGCAAGGTTATATAATAGATTTAAATGCTTTAATTTCAATGCCGGAAATTACCAGTCTTGATGTTGCTGGTTTTGATGTTAACTGAATAGATGCATTTTCTTTTTTTCTACAGGTGTAACAAATGTCCTTCTGTCATCATATCCAGACCATGATCCAGGTCAATAATTACCTGCCACAAGTCACTAGGCCATTATAATACATAGTATAACCAGGTCATTGCCCAAGATCACATGTACTTTCAGATAATTCCAATGTATAATTTACATACTTGGAATTTATGTATTTAATTGTTGTAAGGTGTAGCTGTTTGGACCAGGCTACATATAAAAATAACATTAATAATAATCTGTATAATGAAGGACATAATAATAATAATAATAATAATAATGATAATAATAATATAAACATTTATGTATTTTAAGGAGAGAATAATTTTTCGGATGAAAGATTCTTTAGAAACTGCATATCTCAAAGATGACTCATTTTTGATGACGTGGCATGTGCTCTGACAATTGCAGCATCATCAGATGTACTTTGAAATTTTACCTATCGTAACCAAGGCTGCCTTGTCAGAGTTTACTAGGAAGAAGAAATACGTCCCATGCTTTGAGGGGTTCAGTATTTCTCCAGAATTCACTGAGCTGCTGGTATAACTGGAGAACCAGAAGCTTGGTGATAACATCCTTCATGGGCCGCATACAGGTACAGGCTGAAGAGCAGCAATGTGGATCAGGAAGCACTGCTGCCTGTTGTAAGAGCTCACAGAGCAACGTGCCATTGTAGTGGATCAGGAAGCACTGCTACCTGTTGTAAGAGCTCACAGAGCAACGTGCCATTGTAGTGGATCAGGAAGCACTGCTACCTGTTGTAAGAGCTCACA
>JAODKN010000008.1:14596654-14606746 GCA_026774425.1 Petrocephalus zakoni | reverse complement strand
GGTTTAGCTGCACGAGTAAAATTTAAGCTCCTGTAGCAATTACAGGAACTGGCCACATAAGCCACACCTATAGCTGACATACAGGTGTATAATTAAGCCCACAGCCAAGAAATCTGCAGCATCAGACCCTGGCAGAAGAGTGGGTGGGTGGTCGTACAGAAGAGTCTAGTCAACCTGCCACCGATCACCGTTGGACACCTTTCCAGCTAGTGGGTTCTCCATATTTCTGTCCTGCTAGAGCTGCCACGGTCACCCGCAAGTGAAGTGATCGTGAAGTGGTGCCATCCAGGAGCAAGTTCAGCAAAAGTGGTAGTACACACAAAGTCACAGAAATCAATGCCCAACCTGTGAAATCCACCAGTAATGCTGCAACATCTAATGAAAAACCAAATGTCCCCACAATATGTTATTTTGATGTTGTGGGGACCATCTCAATTTTATAAAAATCTGTGACTGCAATAACAAAAAAAAACTAAAAATGCCAAAAGTCTTGTATTAGGGTTGGTTGCTTATGGTTAAGGTTAGGGCTGGGTAGGGGTTAGGAATGTCATTTCTGGGAGTAGGGTTTTTTTCCTTAGAAATAAATGGATGTGAATATGAATGCAAATGTGTGTGAATGTGTATATAGTTACAAAACTCTTCATCCTCTGTGGTTCCAAAAACATTAAATGCTATATATGTATATATATATATATATAAATATATATATATATATATTAATTTTATCATATACATTCAGGTCACTACTCTACCTGCAATAGCACATACTTTACCAGTAAAAATCTTTTATGTATTTTCCTTTTTAATTAAGATATTAAGATTCAAGGTGTAATGCGGGAGATAATTACCCATGGGAAGATTTCCACTTAAAACTTAGAAGTGCCCCACTTGGAGCCGTAAGGTCGCTTAACTAGAAAGATGGCATGGGAATAGGGGATAGCCATCCCATTAGAAACCTCTGGTAAATTGTGCGTCATGCTAATGCAATACAATCCATCTTGTTATATTCCTGCTTGTACTGCATATATCAGAGGTGTGGGCCGTAAAACGGAGGTAAGGACCTTGGAGAGGCTTGCAGAACCCAGACCCAGAGTGACGTTTTTGGTTTGGACACTGATGGTATAAATATTATGTGACATTATATTACATAATATAAATAATATTATGGTATATTAATTTTATATACAATATGTATTAGTACAATATAATAATAATAATAATAATAATAATACATACATACATACATACATACATACATACATACATATACACATACACACTCTTACATTGCAACAAGGATGTCCTGTCAGGCCAGATATCTAAAAACACTTCATGAAGTGATGGGAGGGGTAAACAATAACAATAAAACTTGCAATAAAAAAATTCAATCAAATTGTCTCCCTGGGAAATTTAACGTTGCATTCCAGATTGAACTAGGCCGTAATATCAGACAGCAGGGAGCAGGTCTGGGGAGAGATGGGACACCCGGCGAGTCTGCCAAGCCAAGGCCGGTACGGAATGATGAATATGAGGACACGCAGACAATGGGAGCTGGTAATAGTGGTAAGGAGGTGGCAAGCCAGCAAACGGAAGGCTGAAATGTTTCATGGTGCCCAGCAATGGCGAGGGAAAGATGAATGCCCTTAGGATAGGATAATGTGCAGTTTAGAGTGATTGACGGAAACGGGGGAATGATGAAGGGCGGATTTGGGCCGAAATCAACTAAATTCATTAAGGGAGAGAATTTATAAGAGGTCTTACAAATTAATCTGCTAAACCAGCAAGCGAACACAGCTTTACACGGCTGATTTAATGCAGGTTTTAAGGTCTCCCTGATTCTTTCTGCAAAAACACTGAAGTAGTTCATTGGTATGTTTAAAACCTTCGGAAGGTGCCACCTAAACCCCACTTCCAGCTGATCTCCTCTGTCAGTTTTATGTTCTAACTGAGATTAAAAACTCACATCTAAGACCAACATACAACTTTGAGGCTTCATAAAATCTCCACATGATAGGATTACAATATTTAAATAACCGTCCATCTTTTTAAGCTAACTAGCATTCAAATTATTCTCTGTACAGATTTAAACTCTCGCACTGAAACCATTCCTGCTGTATTAGGATCACATCGTGCTGAATATCATTTTAAACAGCAGGCATAATTATTAGAATCATCCATCCCAGAGAAGAACTTTAAACCACAGCTACAAATTGCACCACGTTGGTTTACATAAACATTGGTGAAATAAACTAAATCTCGTAATACATAGGGTTGTGATACAGAATGTAGGACAGTTAATCAGGTTAACAATTAGACACACTCAGCTAAACAAGTACCAAAAACCTTTTGACTAATATATACTGCACTACCTTAAAGTCAAGCATATCCAAGGATTAACGTAACTGGCATACAAGTACACGCTTGCTGCATAAAGGCTAAAATTCTGGGTAATATCTTGTCATAACAGCACAAATGCACATAAAATAAGTACATGTTTGCGCTGTTACAAAGTGTATTACTTTTTATAGGAAATACATAAAAGTTATGTCAATCCCTCAGCATATTCGACAAAACATATCACATACACCAGAGGAAAAATAAATACACACCAAGCGAGACGATATTTAAAAATGTAAAGGTCAATCAAGCCAATTATGTCCAAGAGAGATGAGAGATTCATGCACAAGAGCTAGATTGGTGAGGGGGGGGCAGGCTGTCCTGAATAGGCTACTCCATACATAAGTTTATTAGTTATCATATGTATTTAGGATCACAATCTATAACATAGTTGGTATGTTGTGTTACTGCTTTAAAGCAATAGAAAATCAAGTAAAACAAAATCTGATAAAAAAAGTCTTATTTGGTCTGGGTGTTGTGCATTTCATGTGATTAAGTATTATGTGATTTTTTTTTTTTAACATAACACGCAAATGAAACATATTGCCTCAAAATGCCTTATATTCTTGCTTATTCATTCCTAATGTCCCCATGAAAATGCAGTTGTTCAAGTTATTCATGGACGGCTTCTTACACACGCTGATGAAAAAAAGCACAATTTTTAGTGCAAAACTGACCTTTTATTAAACTGTTCACTTTGAACCTTTTACTAAATTTTGCAACATTAAGAAAAAAACAAAGTCATTGGAGAAAGAACTGAACTTGACCGTGTGATTTGGACATGAGTAGTCAGGGCTGGGATCTGCTGGACTGGATTGCATTAAGTTACTCAGAATCAAGAGTCTTGTTTGTGCAAATAAAACTATTGGTAAAATAATATCCACCCAACAACATTTAACTTCAGAAACACTCATTCAGTAGTATGTGAAATTATATTATAAAAAAAAAGTCACTAAACTGTCACGCTTTCGGCGGGAGGAATGACCCATGGTAGCAGGCTGCGGGTATTAAGCCCTTCCAAAGGGCGTTTATTGGCATACACAGGGTAGACACAAAAGAAAGCGCGATAGCCAGCGTACGACGCATAGACAATACCAGACAAGGGGCACAGGACACAGGCTCACTAAAATAGGGCAGCACATTAAGGGCCAAACAAGAGGCAGCTGGTCAGGGGAAACAAGCGGAGCAATCACACGAGGCAAAGCACAACGAGGGTCAGGTGCGGCGAATCAAGCCCCGCCTGAGGGCAAAACAGGGGAAACAAGCGGAGCAAACACACGAGGCAAAGCACAACGAGGGTCAGGTGCGGCGAATCAAGCCCCACCTGAGGGCAAAACAGGGGGAGAAACACGGAGGGCGGGGCTGAGCGTGACATAAACACAATTACTGGGCTAAACTCCTCTTTTTGGTCATTGGGGACTTTTTACACTAATTAGGTTAAATAAAAGAACAAAGTGATGCATTCATGGTGATGCTGGTGCATCCTTTCCAGGCACCACAGAACAATTTGACAGCTGTCCATCTTCGGCTAGTCTAGGCAGGTTAGATTAAATTAAAAAACACTTCAAAGACTAATGACACATTATTATTGACCAGGAATTTGCACAGACATTTGTCAGTTGCATGTAAGATGTCAAGACCAGTAGGTTGTCCTGTGGTCATCCACAGAGCACCTTTTTTGTGGCATTTCCTGTCTTCAACATGGATTTCGAGATGTACAGCCGGTAGTCAGTGGGCATTTCAGATCATTAAGAAAGAGTGAGAGAAAAATCCTAGGTCATTCCCCATGTTTGCCTTCACTGGTGCGGTTTCCCCAGAGCAAGGGCTGAATACATATAATAAAGGAACCAATTAAGTTCCTTTGCATTGGGAGATGAAGTGCATACATAATTGCCCATGTCTAAATTACTCACACAGGGGCTCAGGCCATGTGTGGCCACACTGCATATTAGGAAAGTAGATCATTAGATTTGTCAACACAAGAACCACACGTTCCAGTTCCTTGTGGGGATCAACTTAGTCCTGTGGACACGGCTTCCCACATGTCAACTTACCTTAAAGTATGTGCAGCAACACATAATTTGTTTGGGTCCATGCTGTGCAACACTAGAGGTACTGGTACTGGAACATCACAGGTTACACAGGTTAAAGCATTTACAAATAGAGCTAATTATTAGTACAAACAATTATCTCAATTAGTATTTGCCTTAGCTTTTAATTAAACTCCCTGCAAAAATGTAATTTACAGGGAGGTACATTCACCATAACTTGATTAAAACCTACTGGTGTTGTGACATCAGGCAAAATGCTCTTATACTTCAACAGCAAGATTTTTTTTTTATCTGAAGGAATAAGTACATCTATCTTCTAACTGCTTGGTCTGGTCAGGGTGACTGGGGGTCTGGAGTCTATCAGACTGCATCATGAGGCACAGATACCAATTAGGCTAAGCAGTGTACCTACAGGAAACCCACATGACACTGGGAGAACATGCTAACAGTACACACTGAGTCATGGTGGGATTATATTTATCTTTAATGCCTTTCATTTATTCGCATTAATCGACATGGGACAATTTGGGGGAACTTAAGTCATACATTTGATTGATTCGGTAAAAAAAAAAGGAAATGAAAAAATAGGAAAGTGCACATTACAAATAAAGGGCATTAACATAAAATATTATTCTGCTCCAAAATGTCCTAGAGAGCGGTTTCTATTAAATGTAAAAGTATTTTTTTATCTTAACACATAGTAAATGTATTGTTGTAATATTTCACTGGCTAATGGCATTTTTTTTTATTCTACTATGCCTGTCCATTAATGTGTCAATGCATGTTCTGACCATCCATGCGCTCTGCATTTCCATGTCTGGATGGGGCCCAGGGTGGGCATCTTCTGAGCTGGAGTCCTGGTTCAGTCCCATAGAGGGGTGACATCGTGATTATTACTGTCATGGGTGCAGCCTTCAGTGTGCCACCCTACATAGGCCGGCGTGCAGAACTGACTCATTGATGGACTTCGGCTTTGCCTGCGACTGCAGTTTACACCTTGCTTTTAGCAAGCAGGCCCACTCTGTCTGTTTCAGTGATGTCACCATGCCCGGGGGGGGGTTTGTCCGTGATGTCACCATGCCCATGGGGGTTTGGCAGCCAGCTGACCTTAGACCCTCAGAGTTTTTTTTTGAGTTTTTGGTTCCTCTCCTCCGTTGACATCTGTTTTTCTCGCTTGCTTGTCTTTCATTTTCCCTATTTTGCATAATTCTCTCTTAATGGTGTTATAGTGCATCACAACACATCCATGTGACGTGCCCTGGGGTGACTCTGAAAGACACTATAGAAAAATAAATTGAATTGAATTGAAAAATTGATGGAAATCACTGAGGGTTTTCTTTTGCGTCAATGCGTGTGTTAAATGCGCTCGTAATTGCGCCGCTCGTGTGTGTGGCTTGCAGTGTGGCTTGGTTTCTTTCTGCAGTTTGTTACTGTCATGACCTGCCCGACTGCTCCTCCTGTGTGTCACGCCCCCTCATTTCCCTCGTGCGAATCCTCCTGTTCCCAGCTGTTTTGTGTCTGCAATCAGCGTTTCAGGTACTTAGTTCGCCCCAGTCTTGTCTCCCTTGTCGGGTTTTGTTTGCTTGGTAAGCTAGCAGTCACGCTCGCTCCCGTCTGTGCCCTGTTCTACCCTGTATACCCGAATAAAACGCCCTTTGGAAGGGCTCCAACCCCACAGCTGCATCCATGGGTCGTAATTCCCGCCGCCGGCGTGAGACTTAAATGTTTAAAGATTTCTAAGATATTTTTATTTTATCACAATGTATAAGTCGAAATGTGATGCCCACTCACAATGCAAGGAGGTAAGAATTTATTTTTATTATTGCTGTTTCAGACACAAATGATCATTATTCACTCCTAAAAGACAATTCCATGCAGCGAGGGACGCATCTGCTTCCAACATGAAAGCTATCCCAACTTCAAACTTCTTGCAGGTCTGCCTTAATTTAAACTGCAGCTCTCATTGTCTTGTCTCTTATGAACATCGAACATTTTGTTCTCATTTTAGTTCTTATGAAAATCAATTTTTCCATTGATGTACTCTATGAGTAGTGCTTCAGTTACTCTTCTTTCAACAAATCGAATAATACAACAAGCTGGGGGAGTAAAGAATACAATTTAAATTTCGTTGTTATTGCGCGATACCAAAGATAAGAATATATACCTTGTTAGGTACACCCATGTTTTTATATTCTAATAAATATATTATACTGGGCACATTAAATGTGACGTGCATCTCAAAACAGTTATTCAGTTAGACACCCATGTGTCTTGGTTTCAGATTTTCATTCATCTTTTAGATGAATCTCTCAGCTTTACAGCATGTGCTGTACATTTCAGGAACCATTAGTGCGTGTATTTCAATCTCATGTTCACAATTGCTTACTGGATCCAGGCAGCATATTACCATGGTCTTACCCTCCTGCTGCTTCACAACGGTTGGATTCATTAAAAACAACGGTTACCATGAGATAATGATCAGGGCAGTCGAGTGGTGAGCGTACAGCCACTTTCTGAAAAACGGGAAAAAATAATCATGCGATCAAGTCCATCGTCGCCACCATCCGCACTCCAAACATGACATTAAAACAGACCTCTAAGCAAAACTTATACATGCTTCTAGAGACAAAACATTCAAAATGAGTTTGGCAGGCCAATAATGACTCGTGCAAAAACAAACTAAAGGACTATTAATCATGACACAAGTTTTATCTATCCTCATTTGTTTACTTCATTTTCCTTTTGAGCATCTTTTTTCATATTTTGCTTTCAATTAAGAATTAGAATTCAGCATTAAAAACAATCTCAGCTTTTTCATTTTCAGTATCCCTCTGCTGTGTCACAGATGGTCGGCATCTCCAGTTCCAGAATGGCACCCACAATCATCTCACTTATATAAAACTGCAGTACAAGAGCAAGATTCCATATTCAGTGTAAAAAAAAACATAATGGCTTGACATCATCTAATACTATTTCACTAATTGCTGCAATGCATCCACTGAATATATATATATATATGATATAGCCAAGTTAATCTTCCTGGTGACTGAGGTAAAATGATCATTTTCAGCACTCTATCCATGTTGCTGCTGCTTCCGTAAGAGTTGATAAAGATGAAAATATGGGCATGCGAATTGTAGTCTTTAGTTTTCAACCTAATAAAAAGCATCTATTCGCCTGGATAATTAAATAGAATGTAATGCTATTAAATGGTTAAGAAGTGTGGCTGAAAAGATAGGAAGCACCCTGTGAAAAGCATCGGTGATAAAGGCATTCGGCGCTCCCCCATTCCCGCACTCCTATCGGCAGAGCCTGCTTTCCAGTCCTGCAATTTGCTGCATCTAGATAAGGACAGGAACCAGGGCTCTGACAGAATTAAAAAAATGCTTTTAGGGGCTGAGGATACATGACTCACAAAGTCTGTTTATGTTTATGCGGCACTTGACGAGGCAACGGACACGCTAATGGGGATCATTTATTCTCCGCGTGATTTATTGATTCACCGCCCATCCGTCACATTGCGGGAGAGCAGTGGCTCCTGTCACCGAGAACGCCCACACCGATCAGGGCGGCAGGCTTTTAGCGGTGTTTAGATGTGTCCTACTGTACCTCCTGTGCTCCCGCTACGTTTAATGTTATTAGAGTGACTGAACGTGTTAAACAGCAGGCCTGAGCCTAGTTCCTGGGATACCGCCAACCCATTTTTTGTTGTTTTTTTGTTTTAATCTCCTAAGGCATAGCTTAATAACAATCATAAATGCCGACAAGCTTGCATACTGTTGGCACGTTGGTAAGTTACAGTTAGCTGCCTCATTAAACACCGTTTGTTTCACGCGTGCATGAAATGTAGAAGTGTTATAAAGAAATATAACAAACTATAGCGAAATGAGCAGCACAGCTGTGGAAACGCGGATTATGGCACCGGCTGCCCGAGAGTGAATGTGTTCCAGCAGGTGAAAAGGTCATATCTGACGGGCAGACCTTGATGGTCTGTAACATCACCGCCTTGTGGGGCTGTCTGGCATTGGAGCAAATTCATGCACATGCTGGGCCTGCATAAGTATGTTTCCTGAGATGACGGAATTTAGTGCACTGGCGATTTTGTGAAATTCATGATTAAAATGGCAAAAATGAACACAGGGCAGTAAATATGGATCTGAGCTGTAAGAATTTCATGATATGCAACAACTAGACATTTATAACTTATACTGCAACAACCACTCCCACATCACTCCCACCGGCCAAGTTTGTGCAGAATTTGCATGTTTCAACTCCCTGCAGTTTGAATAAGTTGTTTTTGTGTTTGTGCATGTGCCCTGGAAGGGACTGGTATTCTGTCCAGGATATCCCCTGGCACCAGGCTCCTTGTGACCATGCACAGCATAAGTGGTATTGAATATGGATGAATGGATAACATAACAGGAGAAATGAATAAGGATATGTATGTTTTTTTTTGGGGGGGGGAGGTTGTCAGGAACAGGAGACAGGGAGGACAGGATTTTATTTTCTGAGCCAGGCAAACAGAAGCCAAATCACAGGACAGAAAACATGGTCATAATAGGACGGTGCGAGGGGTTCGGTGGCCTAGAAGGTCAGTCCGACGAAGATCCAGGAGACCCCAGACGGGATGGGCAGGCAGAAGCAGCATCAGTTGGTCAGTTCTCAGTCTGCTTACTGACTTCTGCTGGTCCCTCAAGAGGAATGTTCCTGAGGCCATGTACAGCAGAAAATCATACACTTCTACTTTTTAGATGAGTTACCATGTACATATACTGTAAATATACCTACAGCATGAAGTTTGATTTGTGTCACTCAAAATCCTCGCTTGATAGGGAAATTCTAATTAGATATTTGAATTCAGCACAAAAAAGTACCGTGGGTTTCACCAGCTTTGACTCCTGTGAAAGAAGGAAAGAAAGAAAGAAAGAAGGAAAGAGAAAGAAGGAAAGAGAGAAAGAAAAAGAAAGAAAGTAAAAATTCCCTGTGCAGTGTGATCGTAGTGGAATAGAGCTATTCAGCTGTCAGCTCTTCAAAGGTCATAGTTCATGGTGCCATGGACCCTGCTGCTTGCTAACAGCTAGTGAGGCATTACTCCTTAAGCAGCAGTTGGCCACATTAGAGCTGCACGCGCCTCTCTACATCCTCATTATGTTGAAAGCATCTGTACACACTGTGGGGGCTGCATGGGGACATGTCACTGATAGCTGAGTTTATACTGCACTGAAAATTGCTAAATTGGGTATAAGTCAAGGAAAAAATGTCTGTTTTGTAAGTAGGCTGTTAGGCTGATCGTGGTAATCAAATACATTTGGGTAAACACCAAGTTTTTCAGAAAATTTGCTATGACCATCCATCCATCTATTCATCAGTCCATCTATCTGTTGTTTTACCAGTCTTAGAAATCTCACATATATGTAGAAGTATTTATTTCTGATGTTTGTAGTTAATATTTTTGTTTTCCATTGCTTAGGTGCCACTTTTTTGGTGATCTATCCAAAAGCACTTACATTTACATTTATTTTATTTAAGAGACACTTTTGCGTAAAATGATGCACAGGTGAAGCAAATAGCACATTACAAACATATGGCATTAGAGGAAGTGACCTAGTGACCTAGCTACTGTGACCTAGTGACCTAGTGACCT
>JAODKN010000008.1:14542892-14593220 GCA_026774425.1 Petrocephalus zakoni | reverse complement strand
GCTCCTCCCCCCCCCCGCCCCCCCCCGCCCCCCCGCCCCCCCCCCCCCCCCTGCTAAGTTGGCACCCCTCAGAAGATGAGGTCCTAGGCAGCTGTCTATTGTGCCTAATCGGTTCGCTGGCACTGCAGTAATTGTGGAGAATACCCATAGTGTAGGGGAAGCAAATAAGCATGGATTTGCCTTTAACTTAAGCACACTCATTTCTTGCCAACTTCAGAACACAGGTTGAATGTTTCAAGGAAGTGAAGACTCTCAAAACATCTGCTTAAGCTTTCCTTTACCTGTCAGGACCTATGATGGGAATCCATCCATACATCCATCCATACATCCATCCATCCATCCATCCACTCTTCCCTCTGCTTATTCTCGATGCTACCCCAGACAGCTCATGACATGAGGCAGGGGAACGCCTCAGATGAGATGCCAGTCAGAAAGCATTTGTTACAAAGATGGCTTTGGCATAGTTGGATGTGGTCAGGAAGTGGGGAACTTTAG
This sequence comes from Petrocephalus zakoni, assembly GCA_026774425.1. Classification (NCBI taxonomy): domain Eukaryota; kingdom Metazoa; phylum Chordata; class Actinopteri; order Osteoglossiformes; family Mormyridae; genus Petrocephalus; species Petrocephalus zakoni. The sequence continues at coordinate 14,592,725 of JAODKN010000008.1, read as the reverse complement.
AGTCTGTGTAGTTTTGCATTTGCTGCCGTAAGCAAGTTCTAATTGTCTTTTACATAATATCTCACCATACCTCTCAGCTGGAGCCTTACATGAACACTCACATTTTTTACCACTTTGCTGGAAACAACAAACAGTGTTCAACAGTTTAAATATGTTCTGCCTTTGATTTATAAATGTTAATGTTCATAAATGTTTAGAACTAAATACAGCTGGCAAAGCATACAGTGATATTCTGTAGTAATATTAGTAATATAATTGCACAAACTTCAAAAAAGGTGATGCTTTTAAATGGATGTCAAAAGTACTGCCTATTTACTTATACGGTGGAAGAAAAAATGTCAGAATTATTACGGCTTACCTAATAACTGGCCTTTAAGGACCTCATGTTATTAAAACAATTTCTACATTATATTATGCAGTTGGTAGCTGAAAAGTAAATCATCCCTTATTAGAGAACATGTTAGTGGTTTGCTGACTGTTGACATCTGGAAAAACCAGGAGGGGGTTGGTGGTCTTTTGATGTAAGGAGCCCACACTTTTGAAAGGCCCAGTACACAATTTGACAAATACATAATTAAACCTTGGAAATACAATTCCCATGAGCAGCAGGAGCAACACAGACTCCAACCGCAATGTGGTTCCATGTGAAGATGAAAACATATCAGGATTTTGGGGTAAATGAGGCAAAGCGCATAAAAATGTATCTTGAAAGCCACTGGCTCTAAACATGTGAAGTACCCTGCAAGTCAAATCTGCAGGGAGACTTGAAATATGAACTTCCTAAATGCTGCTGGATTAAAAGTGCAGTTTGTGCTCGTTGTGTACAAGCAGGGAAGGTCTTTGGAGTTAAGCAACCCCGATTTTAGGAGCAGTATGATCAGGGTTGGATGGACCTTTCCAGGAGCCCTCGGCAAAGTCTTACTTAGGAGGCCCCCCTACCAGTAAAACAAACGTTACTCTCACTTCCTCTGTAACGCAGGTAATTCGGGGCCCTAAGTAACTGCGTATTCTACCTATAGCTAAAGCCGGCCATGTTTTGGCCTGTGCATAAACATTTTAATTCAATGTATATGGTTTTACTTTTTTATTGTTGTTTATTGTAATTTTGTGGAATTAGTCTTCTTTATATATACTATGCATGTATCCTGAAGGCTGGCATGGTGGTGCAGTGGTTAGTAGTGTCGTTTCATATCTCTGGGACCTGGGTTCAGGTCTCTTCCAGGATTCTGTGTGGGGAGTTTGGATGTTCTCCCTGTATCATCATGGGATTTCCTTCAGGTACTCTGGTTTCTCCCTACAGTCCAAAAACAGCCTGAGGTTAATTGCAGTTACCAAATTGTGAATGGGTCCTGCCATGGGTTGGCACCCCATCCTATGGTCCCCTGCCTTGTGCCCACAGGCGTCAGATGACACCCCCACCCCCCATGACCCCGAATAAGACAAAGAGCTGCCGAACTGGGACAGATTATAAAACATGTAGAAAAGGCTGTTAGCTCTAACTGGTTGACCTGCTTTATTTTAATGGGGGGCTACATTAGCAGTTGGGGCTGTTATGGAGGACCCCATGTTCTGTTGCTTTTACAAAAAGTAAAAGGAAGAAGCCGTAGTTCTCCTGCGAGTGTTATGTTTCCGTTTATGGTTTAAATTGTGTTTCACAGTTAGATTATCGCCCTGTGCGTCTTGGACTGCTTTCGTGGAGAGGTATGCTGATGAAGCTGTAAATCCTCCTCTAAATAATCCTGCTGAAGAATCCTCTAGTGTCAGTTAGTGTTCTGATCGGACACCCTGTAAAGGTTGCCACAGGGAGAGAATCAGCTTCACTCAGACAGAGAAGCGCTTCTTTACAAACATATGCATATGAATTTTCGATTGGGCCCTATGCAGCTGCCTAGTTTGCCTATGCCTGGATCCATCCCAGAGTACAATACATTCCTTCTGTAGTCTTACTAGAGGTTTGGCAGGGCTGCCTAAAGCGAACCATTTTCATGTTTGTTGAAAAGTTAAAACCTTAAAGACCTCTCAATTAGGATTCAGCCTTACTGGATCACCACCAGTGAGTATATAAAGTCAGGGGTCAGCAGAAGAGGGGCACGAAAGTTCATGTACTGTTTTACATTTATGGGAGGCTTTTATCCAAAGCAACTTGAAGTAGAGGGAATAGTTAGAATTTACACACACTGCCTGGGATTTGACCCCACAACCTTTGCATTGTTCTCACTGCTCTACTTGTTGAACTAGATGCCAAAGACATGCAAACATTGTGGAAAGAAACGAAAGTATCTTGTGATAGATGTGGTCTGACAAAAACTCTTGGAAGAACTATTGGTCGAAAGTGAGAAATATTATGACAAAACAGGTGATTAAATGCCAATAATAGGCAGCTGCTGGCATCTAGGGTAAAAGCAGAAAAATAAATTCCACATACGCTTGCAAACATCTGTTTAGTTGCTAAAATAGTATTTTGTCAAATAAATTATTAACCTGTTTCTGCCATAGATATCTGAGTGGCTTATTCTAAAGCTAATTTAGGACAAATGTTAACTATGCTGACGAACATAGTTAAATTGTAAATGTGTCAAAGACAAGTTTTATGCGTGCAAAACGTGATAATATTTTTCTGAATTAAATGCGTACAATTGGTTTGCAACATGATCAGGTGAACTTTGAAAATTATTGCTTATTCTATTCCAGTGCAAGTACATTTCATTTTTGACATGTGTTACGTTTATTAACAAATAAAGATTAAATTAATAAAATAAGAGTGCTCTAATTTACAGACTTGATTGAGGTCACCATTGCAACTGAAGCTAAAAATACACTGTCTAAACACTTCAGTTACTCTAAAGAAGAACGTCATTTTACAAAGGGTTGATTTTTCGGATGATAATAATAACTGTGCCCTATTAAAAACAAACAGTAGTCAATCATGTGTGATTTGTCCTGCTTACACAAAGTGAAGCTAAATAATTTCTTACAAATGAATATTTTGTTGAGATTCTAAGGGAAAATAAACTTCGCCAATTAATATGTAAATGTTTACCTTATAGACGTCAAACTATGCAACCTTAAATAGCTTTGAAAATTTATTTGAAGTTGGTCTTATGTGTTTTATCGGAATGTTTTGTTTTATGGTTTGTGTTAGAAGCAGGACTCTACATGGAATCAATACTGCATGTCATACTCCACAAGTCAATCATACCATTTCTGGCAGGTGTTAACAGAGTGGGGTCTGTGGCCAGAAGTTAAAGGTGACTGTTTCTGAGCGTGGGCTTGTCAGGACAGAGAGGTTTCAATCAGGCAAAACAGACAAATGCTCGGAGACTCGGAGGCAAACAGACTAACAAAAAATAAATGAAAATAAGGCAGATGGTATTAGCGCCCAGGTTTTTATAGCCAACACTTCACTAAAAATGTTATTGAATCTGTTCCTGGAAAATCTAAAATTCCTCCCATTGTGCTAGACACAAGAGGGGAATTTCACTTTGCTAGCTAACATTTACTAGAACAAGGGTACATTTTGTGCTTATTGTACCTACCTTTTATATATGCATCCCACTTGGCACCTTGAAGAGGCGTGCAACCATGCATGCGACGCAGTGTTTACATAGGCCTGTTTCGCAGAGCCGGGGCACTATGGTGGCCCAGACGAGTCAAGACAATGCAAAAGCCACAACATGAATGCAAAAGCCAACATGAATACACAAGCTGCCTGTCTGGGCTGAATATATCCTACTAGGGTGCAAACAGACCCTCCATAAGGAATTAGGGCTGTCAATTGATTTAAAAAATTTAGTAATTTATCAATCATTTGCAATGGATTAATGACAATTAATCATGATTAAAAGCTTGGTTTACTTCCTAAGACTAAAGCTTGTCATAATGCATATTTAAATTAATCACCAAATTAATGCAGAAGAATCACAAAGGAAGTCAATTGATGGATGGATGGATGGATGATGGATGGATGGAGAAGCTTTTTCTTAGCTTTTTCTTATGTGATTGGAAGATTGCTGGTTTGAGTGCTTTAGTTGGCAGAGTGAGTTCAGCAGTGAACCCTTAACACCAGTTTCTCCAGGAATCTCCTGCTATCTCAGTGGTATATTGATTTGGATAAAAGCATCTGCTAATTAAATATGAATTAAAATTGATCATTTGCAACTGTAAAGAATGGAAACTGGAACCTGTCAAAGGCTTAAGCTAATTGTTGCGGGATGTGTAACTGAATAAAAATCTGAGATATGCCACCAATCTGAGAATGAGAAAAATTACAGCTCACCAAGAAACGCAACTGTCATGCTTTGGAAGCAGAATGGTGACCAAACTGGATGCAAGGAAACGAGAGTGAGTGTGGTAACTTTCAAATTTCATGCAAAAAAACAATAAAAGAAAATTTTGGAAATAGTACATGTGACTTGTGACATTATGAAAACTGTAATGCGCACTTTACGAAAATATTCAGCCTCTTCCAGAGAACTCTTGAATATTTATCAAAGCTTCAATGCTCAGTCTTCACTCACAAGGATGAAAGTGGCTCGTCATCATCAAAATCAATACTCTGCTCGCACAAATTTATATAGTGTAAATTCTAAATACAAATTCATTGACACAGTTTGTTGTTACTAAAACCAACTCAAAGGACTTACAGTACAATTGAACATCATAAGCCGATAAATGTGGATTGGTATTTTTGATAGACAGAAATGTAACATTCTACAGGCTTTGGATATGTTTTTCACTGAACATTAACTTCATTCATACTAAAGCTTAGCTCCGGTCTTATTCCTTTCAGTGCCTCAAAGGACATTTCTGTCCCAGTTTTAAGTGTTTAGGAGAACAACATTTCATGTAATATTTATCTGCATTGCTCCATCCATTTTAGTTACCAGACAGTCTGAAGGTGAGACTGTGCGTGTGAAGAGTATCTGCCCTGTGGTGGGTTGGTGACCCATCCTGGGTTATTCCCTGCCTTGCACCTATAGCCTCGGGACCCCCGTGACTTTGTATAGGACAAATAGGAACAGAAAATGGATGGACGCCTCTATACATTTTATGCTCAGTTGTGGCTAGCATTCCCCTAAAAACAAGAAGGTGTGCTTTCACAATATTTGAAACAAAGGGAGGTGCCGACTGCATTGTTTGCATTTTAGACAATAAAATTTCACTTTTTCCTACCTGCCCATAGAAGCCTTTTCCATCTGTTTTGCAGTGTGGCTTAATTGCTTTGTTGCAAATGAAGAATTTGCAATCAGTAATCAGTAAACGGTAATTTCGTGCACCTGAGCTAATTTATGTTTTCCATGGCAAAGGGTCTGAACACTTCTGCAATCAGGAGTTTTCCACAATTATTTTTAAAACATCTTTTTTTAACAGAAAATTGAATTCCTATATAAAGAAGTCATGCTTACAAGTAAAAAATAAAATGATTAACAGCCATATTCGGAGTATTACATGCATTCAGAATGGTCCAATTCATTTTGTAAGTGTTCCAAGTGCATTTCAGCCCTGAAAGATACTATGAAGGTGACACCTCAGTGTCTGTTCCTGCTCAAAACTAAAAATCTTTTTATGTTCAAACCATGAATGAGTCCTGTTCCTTGTACGGGTGTTTCTCCTGTAACAACATTATTGCTAACTAATTTCAAGAATACGGCTCGTGTCACGTTCGGGAAAACGGAGTCCTGAGCAGGCGTTTATTTTAAAGCAGAGAAACAGATCGGGGAAGGGATCGGGCATACAATCTGGCGATATTAATGACAGGACTGGGGAGCACACGACTGAGAAGCAGCTACATGAGGGAGCAAAGGAGACGCAGCTGGAGTGAGTGACGCAAGGGCAGGAACAGAGGTAAGCCGAATGATTAACAGGCGTGACACGATGGAGCCATGCCAGGGAGATGGGCAGGCAGGCAGGGCGTGAGAGCTTGGGCATGACTGACAAAGAAAGCTTCATATCCTTCTTTTATTTCATGTACAAATATATAAATAAAATTTACCCACGCTCACTCTCTCCCTCTTAGCTGCCATCTATCTATTTTTCTGTTGCTATGAGACACTTGGTGATAATTTGCCACTGGGGCCGTGGATTATTCTGTGGAATTAAAGGAAGTCTTCAGTGAGAAGCTGAGGGCATCAGATCCTTTCCGGAGAGGCCAGGATTAGTCACACCATGCTGGCGCTGCTTTTGTTTATTAAACCCCTGTGAAGGAAGAGTGCCACTTCCAGCCTGTGCTAAAGGGCATCAAATTCAGGAAGTCTAGCTGCCATACAAGAATTAATTGTAAGATGTTTTGCTGACCTGTGTTTTGTGGCTCTGGTACAAAGGTTTTATTGCCACATTCAAGTTTTACCGCCAAACCCAAAAACATGATGCAAAAATGCAGGTATAAGCGCATAATATCAGTTATAACGTGTCATGGAATTCAGATAACTAATGTTCAACGGTAGGAAACTTATCGGAGAAAGTTTATACCTACAAAAAAGTACTTTTAACAACTGTGTACGCTGTATGTTCGTCTAATACATCCGGACAAGAACTGTTATCAAATGCCGCTTTTGTGTGCTGCACATAGCATGCTTTTTAAAAGCTATAGATATCACAGTAACAGCTAAAAAAAAAGAAAAACAAAAAACAACAACTAGCAATGATTAAATAATTGTTTTTTTTCGTAGTTGTGTCTTCTCCTTTCTCAGCAAATATATGGTTAGAAAAGCTTCAGGAAACCGCAGGAGAGCTGTCCAGCCGCCGGGGTTCTGAAATTCCCATCGGACAACTTCTGTGCTGTGGGACCACCGAATTATGAGAACATGGCTTAAAAATGTACAGAAATTATCGAAATTTATGTCCATATAAAAACGAAAAATGCAAAAATAAAGAAAAATCATTCTCATAGCAGCATAATTGGTTAAAAGATTTGCTGTGTATATCAGTCAGCGAATGCCTGTTTATCGAAGTGGGCAAGCAAAATACCTTCTTGTTACTGGAAAAAAAACACATCTAGACATATGAGCGCCAAAATTTAAGTTCCAATCAACTACTCCCTTAAAAGCTGAACTTAACTATATCTGTATACATCATGTGAAATCCTCCTGCAGCGTCCTCGCCTTTGATGTGAGGAATGACTAGTGATGCCCAGCAGAACTGAGTGGCATAGTCCGTCAGCCCCTTGCTGGATAACAAAGCTCAGGTTCGATCGGGGATTCGGGAAGAGAGGGAGCGCTTTCAGCTCCCCTGTGATTGGTTACATGTCTATGACATCACCTGCAATTCGCTGCCTTGGTGCCAGTAAACTAAAAAATCTGATGTGTGCAGATGACGAGCACATCTGGTAGAGTTTAAACTGTCGTCTCATGAAAAGCGTTTGAGTGCTTTTGGCCAAGGTTTTTTTAATTACCAAAAAAGAAAAACGCGTAATAGTGATTAGTGAAAAGTACAGTCACCAAACTAAAGCTTTCCAATGCAAACGAATAACATAACATGCGAGGGCAGAAATAAATGCTGGCACGGGTTTCTCTCATGATGTGCACCTCTTAGATGGGGATTTTTTTCTCGGTTAGGCACGGAACAGCCATGCAACATGAGTAGCATCAACATCACAGAAGCTGACGGGCTCGCGCCCTGCAACTTCACTGGTAAGTTTGGAAATTTGCTCTTTTGCATTTAGATATGTGTACTGCATGCTCAACGCAGAAAACAGAATAGGCTTAATTTTGACTCTTCCACAATTAAATAACTATTTGCAGCAGACACTACGCATAAGCATCTCTGCCAACTTCATAAAATTGGTATTTATAGTGATATAGACAGAAATATAAATGAAAGATCATTTGCGCGAAAAGTAGCTGATTACATAGACCTACAAATAAATACAAATTGTATATTAGTATATATAATTAAGTTACTATTAAATCTTACTTCAACTCATATGATCAATAACTCGGAGGACCGAGACCTATGCAATGTCTCGTTGTGTTCGGTGAAATATCTAAGACATGTTCATTTAATGGTTGTTTAAGAAGAGAATGTGTTACCATTCATAATTCGGGTTTTCACGTAACACTCTACATCCGTGGAAACATACTTCAGATCGGAATTAATAACATAGTAACATTTTACGAACACTGCTCTATATAGTATTAAGTAGCATTAAGTAGCATCGCTATATGACATCATTGCCCGAAAACAATGCATTACAATAATTAACTACCAGGAGCTATCAGTGTACACTATTTCAGACCTTTCACTTAATTAGTTCATATACACCTGAACTATTTTTATTCATGAAAGTATTTAACAGAGCAATTTAATGGATAAATAGTTTGTACATAGTCGATCACAGTTGAAGATATGGCGTGATATTCTAGCAAATTGTTAGCGGTGAAATGTCACGCGTATTTTGCTGTGATTCGACACGTTAGCTTTAGTTATACAGGGGAGGGTAGCCTATATTTTAAAGGTTACAAGATACTACTGAAATAGATTAAAATTGAATAACAGATCAGTTCCGTTCATTTTATAATGTTAAAGATAATAATATTACTACCAGGAAACACATTCAATTAACAGCAGTTTAATTTTCACAAGAACTCTAGACGGCGCCTTTTTCGGATAGTCTACTGCCAAGTTTTCAACTAAAAATGTTCACATTCTACCATGCAAGGTCTACCTAAATTAATAAACTATAAATGAAACAGGTATGATACTGCCATAGTGTAAAATTCATAGCAAAGCATAAATGTATCTCTTTTAAGGACCTGACAGGAGAGGCATGGATGATTCGTTTAGAGGGACCTGGTGCTTTAGCTTTGATACATCCATAGGTACAGATGTGGTTTCTTCTACTTTTTCAGCACTTGTCATCTACTAGTCAAAGCTTTACATGATGTCTCCTTTAAACAAGTAACTTCAAAATTCATTGAAATGCAAACCACTACCTCCATAATGTAAGTTCTAAAAATTAGCATTTTGACTACTGGGCTTTGCACTGAAAAGCCTACAAAATTAAAAATTTTCATCTAATTCGACTCAGATACAAACTACTGTAGGTATCTATATGTGAAAGTTGCTAATGATGGCAAGCTTTCCAATAAGCTCATCTGTACTAGAAATATATATATATATATATATATATATCATTCTCACAGTCTGCTAGGCCAAAATGTATGTGATGAGTTCCATCATTTAGACACATCCCATCCTGCTAGATTAATTAACTTGGCAACAGTTGATTAATTGGACAAGTGGCTCTGGAGAGACTCCAGAGCGACTGCAGAGAGGAAAAGGAGCCTTTCCTCCAGTGCCATGTGACAGGCTAGACATGCTACAGGCAGTGTCTCTGGTGATCAAAGACACATAGTCAACAGGAGAATCATGTAGCTTGTGGAATAAAATGTGACAGGTGCCCTTCACATAACAACTGCTATCATTCAGACACTCATTAACATTTAAATAAATTCATATCCTCCTTTGCAAGGCTTTATACCCTATACTGTAACAGTGGGAGAATGAAACCACACAGAGATTGACCTTTTAGGGAAAGTGATAGGCACTGTCCCTTAAGCCCTTAAACCTAAGCTGGATGTAATATTTTTTGTAATGTTTTATTTGTGACATACAGTATAAGTGTGAGGACTGTCCCACTAAAACATAATCAAACATAGTTGTTTAATTCATGTTTTCATACAGCACAAACTATAATGTCTCAGAAGGAGTACTGGCATGTTTATACATTTTACATATTATATACGTATTTGCTACTGCCGTTCAAAAGTTGGTGACGCCTACAGATGCTACGGAAAGGATATACTTGGATGAACCTTTCTCAGCCTCCATCCTATCTGCAGAAGTAGAAATTTCAAGTCCAGAAAATAAAAATTCAGACCAATATTTTGTTTCATCCCACCAGCTAAGTATAAAGAGTCACAGTCACAGAGTATTCAACTGGTTAGTTGAAACATAATTGTGGTTTGGATTTTTTACTTTTTGGACCTGAAATTTCCACCTTTGCCTATCGGGGGACCAATGTGCTATAAAAAGCTTTTGAGGGGACCTTTGGGGAACTTTGAGGGGCTGTACGCCACAGAAGTGCCAGGCGCATGTATACCAGTGAACAGCTGGGAATCAGAGCTCTGGTTAACACAACCTCTCCACTGGAGCCCTGTCAGTCTTACAGAAAACTCGTGGAGGGTTTAATGATTCTGTACTTCCTATATGAGCTGTGTGAGTTTTACAGAAGACTCTTGGAAAGCAGGATGATTCTGCCCTTCCTACTTGAGAGCAATTTTAGGAGATGCTTTCTGGGGGCTCCCAAATTATTCATTACTGGAATTATTTTGCAAATCACACTCACTTATGCCATGAGTATGTGCTTCCTGTCCACCCAACTAGCAGAAATAAATCTCTATATTGGAAAGAGGAAATAATAATCATCCATGGAACACAAGGTTGAGAGTTACACTTAGCAGGGGACTTACTCGTGATGTCATAATTTTATAATTCTATTAGAGGATCTTTATTCCAGTGAGGGGGAGGGTCTTGGGTCAAAATTGAATAGAATAATGTAGCAGCAAGGAACATATTTATTTCAAAGATGGGAACAGGGTGGGTTTGGGAGGCTAACACGATACACACACATACACCGAATCTGGAAAAAGAACAAAACAGGCATGTAACATGGAATTAAAGCACACAGGGTGATTTCTGGTCTTGGGACTGATGTACAGTAAACCTGTAATTCTGGGTTTATGGGTGAAACAAACCAGAACACATCAATTTATACATTTTGCAGGGGACTGAAGAGAGGTGTAACTAACCAATAAAATTTAACCCAGGTAACCTCTCTGAAACTGCCATCACTTGTTCTTCTATCTATTCATGAATCCATTTGTCCTATTCAGGGTCATGGGTGTCCAGAGCCTATGAGCACAGGGCAGGGAACGACCCAGGATGCAGTGCTGACCCATCTCAGGGCACATCATCCACACCTACAGGAACTTTGCTATCTCCTTAGCATATTCTGGGCTGGGGGGAACAACAGTACCCGTAGGAAACAGGAAGAACATGCAGGCTCCACAGACATATAACCCAGGCAGAGACTTGAACCTGGGTCCCAGAGGTGTGATGCAATAGTGTTAAGCATTGTACCACCATGCCACCCCTTACCAGGTGTTTAGCTAGGGACAGTCATAGAATTTATATATCAATTATTATCAATTGTACCCTGAAAGCAACAAATTTTATTACAATAAACAGAATTCTATTGTTCTTCCTCATTTATTTTTGTAAGGCTCCATTTCCCCAAAATCCAGATTTCTTCCAAAGTGCACTAATGGTATTAATGAGAGGCTTCTACTATTGCCCAAGGTGTTATTGCACTATAAATTACATTTAATTGTTTAAAATAATCAATTTTTTATTGGCTTGCGTAGCAATGAAATTGCAGATTGGAAAAAGTTACATACTGATTTAAAAATGTCCACCAGTTCTGTTTCTCACTCTGCTAACAGTGTTTCAGTGCTCCCCACAGACCAGCTTTTACTGTGTAGCTGTGATTTGGCTATTTACCTCATGGTATCATCAGTACTAAAGCTTGTTTATGGAGGGAAGCCTCCATTCTGACATTTCACTCTGAGATAATGTTTATATTGGGATAATCTTCGGCCTGATTTTCCCCTTTTTACAGAGCACACAGAAAGCCTCTTAGCCAATTCAATGAAAGATGTGGCCCTATTGGAATAAACCGTCCCATTTTAATCCATCAGCTCTCTCCCTGTACCCCATGCTGAAGGGTGGGACTATATTGCAGAAAGGGGCAGACTGGCAGGCAGGGTGGCTGCCCCAGGGTCCGGGCCACGTCGAGGGCACCCCTCCGCCTACTTTTCCCTGGGACCCAGTGTACAGTTGTTCCCCCACTTATTACAGCCACTGTACTCGGTAGGTATAAGGTGAATGGTTCACCCACTATAATTGATAAATGTTATTGGTACTGTGGGGGACATTCAAGTGTAGGGGAAGCATTGCGGCCCACATCTCCAGTGCTGGGGCTTTGGATAAGGCTGGTTTAAGAGTGCTGTGTGCCGACGAGCAACAGCGCACATGGTGTCACATCTGTAAGAAACAGAGCTGAACGGTGGCTTATGAAATTCAGAAATAGATCTAACAGAAGTATACCTAACATAGAAGAAAATGTTACATAGGCTTTTCAGTGGGGGGCATATTAAAAAAAACAAATTACGAATAAAAGTTAAGTTGTCAAGTTGTTGAATGAGACTGGGGGGGGGCTCTGCTTGGTGTGCTTCACGGACGTCACGCCCCCGGGCATCTGCCCAAATGCTCAGATGGCTAATCCAGGCCAGGGTTCCAGTCTCGCCCTGTCCCATTTGTGTGGTGCATTCATGATCTCTCCATTTTGATTTCCTCTTGCAGAGTAAAAATCACCCATTATGTGTGACGCAAAGTGCAATGCAAAGGATCACCCTCAGTGTTAGCAGAAGACATGTGTGACAGCCAGACTTTCCACCGTGAAGTTATTCAGTCTTTAAAAGGGTCTCTTCCCAAATTGAGATGATAACGATAATGATATACTTACTGACATGCTCTTTGTGTACTCCTGGCATTTGAGAGTCAGATCTTCTCTCATTAGAGCTACCATTCCAGCATTTGCTATAATAATGAAGACAAGCCAGATTTAGAGATGACACATATGACTGGGGGAAAATGCTGCAGATTTTCACATACTATAAGCTGTGACCATAATACAGCTGTCTCAGGCACTGTTGACTCAGTGTGCCTCTCTACTGTCCAAGGAATTATCAAACATTATCAAACATAGATCTAGATTGATAAATTGCTCCTATTTATACAACTCACATGTTACCTGGACTGATCTTGAGATCTAAGCATGCATATTATAAGCAATACTTTTGTCCATTCATCCAAGTCCCAATTTTTGATTCTGCACAGGACATATAAGTGAATATTCATTGAAATAGATGTATATAAATGTAATGTTCACTGACCATGTGTAATTATCACAGTATTCGTGGGTTGAATGCAGAGGACACATTTTATTGTTGTGCACTGTGGTGTGTCAACAATGGCAATTGATCACCTTTGACTTCATTTTCATTATTTATATTGTACTGTAATGTTTTCATTTGTCCACCTTAATCAAATAAGTACATGTATCATTAATGAACCATTAATAAAAACATTAAATGTAGATGAAAGGGACTATGAATTTTGTCTTTGCTTTAATAAAAAAAAATCATTGTCTGAGTGATAAAATCTATACCCAGAGAAACAATTTATTAGCAAGAACAGTGAAATGAACATACCGTATCTCTATGATGATCTGAGCAACAATGCGAATCTGTATAGTATAGTGAGTATAGTGACTCTGAATAGTGACCACGGAATTTCAGCTTGGATACACAACATGAAGTTGAACACTTTTTCCAGAAAACTAGATCTCTGAGTTATAGCTAACCAACATACAACTTTACTTTTGTTGCAATGCCAAAGATTTCAGATGGCAATCTTACACTTTTCAGGGCAAGTATTCTTAGATGTAAACTGTCCACCCTTAAATATGAATAATCCTTCATTGTCATCAATGTTTTAATGTTATGTGAAGAGCTGTGATTATTCCTTGAATAATTGTGTTCGGATTCTGATGAAGGCCATTATATACATTGCTGGCCCCTTCTATTCCATGCATGATAAATGATGCATTTCACAGTCCCAAAAATTCTTTCACAGCATTATGAAAAGGGGAACAGTCCCTTACCTGTCGAGTGACATTAGAGGAAATACATAGAAGGCCTCTTCCCTTCTTCGTGTGGTCAGTGAGCCTTCTCCAGCTACCGTGTCCACTACGGGACAGGGGCTACCGCCTCACTGGACTTCTAAGGCTACAGTTAATAATTTATGAATAGTCATAATGCATGTGCTTTGTTGTGGTGTTAGAAACCATTAGCCAAAGCTAAAAAGAACTGGTGATGAGTAAGATGACTGGGCTGAACCATCTTCCCATTGGTTACTTTACGGACTCCCACTGAGTTAAACCACGAAGCTACTGACAGCACACGCTAATTCCACCCAACCATTAGAAGCCGCCAAGCTGATATTACTGTCAGCTAGGTACTGAAAAGAATATATTGTTTTCCTATAATGAAAGACAGGCTTCTACTAGAGTCAAAGAACGAAAACAATAAGAAAGAAGTGGAGTCTGATTTAAGAGTGATTTTTCTGTGTCGCTTACGGCAACCACAGCCCCCGTACATGTGGGGAGAGCATGCATTAGTGCTACCTTGTGGCATTTTAATGAGGGCTGCTGCCTCGGAGGATTATTAAACATTTCTCATTAGCTACCTTTCCAGAAAATGCAGTACATTTAAAGATTACTTCACCCAATTCGCTTCTTTGATTCTTCTATATAAAATCAGAAGAATTCAAATACAGAGTTTTTATTTAACTTTACTTTGGGTTACAAAAAACAGGTAGATTTAAGAACTGTTCAACATGTACATAACATATATACATTAATTACATTATATTTACATAGATACATTCATTTTTTTTAGCAGAGTAGTGCTATCCCTTTGTTGCAAAGCTAACCGTTTGATTTCTGTATATATTTATGATGTATTATATTATTTTATAATAACATAGCGAAATTTTAATTTCCATAAAGGTGTAATGTTTAAAATCTTTAGGGAAGTGGAAATTAAAAATAACTATATGTACAATAATAATAACACTATAACACATGTATTATTGGAATCCCTGAATGACCATTTTAGGTACCGGAACCACATCTTAATTTTCCAAGGTTCATATTTGCATTACAAAACAGGTCCTCCGAGAAATGCTTTTTTACTGAATAGGAAATGATGAAATGTGTAGAAATGCCTTTCCCTTTTCCACTTAATTATTAGCCAAAAGCAGCACGGTACTCCTAGCACAGATACTTCAGGAGGAAGACAATCAATAGTTTGGTTGTCACCTGTAATATGAGAGCAGTGTAACGATGTTTGCATTTTTAGAAACTCCTAAACATTTGTCACTGGAACTTAACAACAGTAAAATCAATAGTGGAAAGGAAAAATGTAACCATTTAACATAATAACAACATATTAAAAAGTATCAAATAATCAGACATTCCAGGCTTTGATACACAAGATTTGTGACATCAGTCAATGAAAACAAACAAGAATCTAAATAAACAGAAGATCTTAGAGCAAAAGTCTTGATAAAGTCCTGATCTCCCTGAAATTGAAACAGACACAAAGAGGGTAACAGAAATCTAATTATGTAGAACAGGCTGCTAATCAACATCTGCTTTTATAGACTTAAAAAGCTTGCAAAGAAACTTAATGCTAAATATCTTCATTCTAAACTTACAGTCCCAGAAAATAAATTAAGAGACCACAGCACAATAAAAAAAAATCTGCATTTTTAAATCCTGGTTTAATCCTGTCTCTGCTAGCAGAAGGCTGCACTGAGCGACAGGTTACTTCCAGGTTCAAGGTTTTGTAAGTCAGCAGTAGTCTACACAAGAACAATGTGAAGCAGGACACACCAGATAACCAGAAACCAGCCAAGTAATGGGCAACAACGACTCTCTAATGCCAGAGATGACCGGTAACTTACCCAGCAGTGCCTCATGAATGTGAGGATGGCATGACTTCCATAAGGAATGGGAAACATTAAGTGGTGTGACACGCACAGCTAGGACAGTTGGTATCAGGCTCCTAGAAGCAGGACTTAAGTCCCATAAAGCAAGGAAGAAGCTCTTCATTACAAAGAAACAGAAGAATCAGGCTACAGTTTGCAAAAAAATGCATAACCATGAATTGAGAAATGTGCTGTGGTCTCTTAATTTTTTCCGGGTCTGTATAACAAAATGGATCCTCCAATAACTTATACTACAATAATATTTAGCTTCAGTTTAAAGAGGTTGTGATGACATATTGTTCCTATCAAAAAAGTTGCAAATAGCTTCATTTTAATGTTTGTATAATTTGAATTAAAAAAATAATAAAATAAAATAAAAAAGTAAAAAAAAAATCTATGAAATTGATTTCTCTGTAGGTTTGAAAGCATGACTGTTATGCTATTTATTCATTTTTTTCTGCAGGCTCTGTTTTCAACATATCCAGAAATGCCAATGTTTCCAGCATCAGCTGTGGTGCTTCTGCCAGCAATGACTCCTTTCCTGATGCACCGGAAGCTGGAGGCCAGTACAAAGCTATGGAGATGGTCTTCATTGCCCTTGTAACTGGGTCGCTCAGTTTCGTCACTGTGGTGGGCAACATCTTAGTCATGCTTTCCATAAAAGTCAACCGGCACCTTCAAACAGTCAACAACTACTTCCTGTTCAGCCTGGCATGTGCAGACCTTATCATTGGGGTCTTCTCTATGAACCTCTACACTGTTTACATAATCAAGGGATACTGGCCCTTAGGGCCTGTAGTTTGTGATTTGTGGCTGGCCCTGGATTATGTGGTCAGCAATGCATCAGTCATGAACCTACTAATCATTAGCTTTGACCGGTACTTCTGTGTGACCAAACCCCTAACATACCCAACCAGACGAACAACAAAGATGGCTGGATTAATGATTGCAGCAGCCTGGATCCTTTCTTTCATACTCTGGGCCCCAGCTATCCTCTTCTGGCAGTTCATTGTTGGGGAACGCACGGTCCCTGAGGGTGAGTGCTACATCCAGTTCCTCTCCAACCCTGTGGCTACCTTTGGCACGGCCATCGCCGCCTTCTACCTGCCTGTCATTATCATGACGATTCTTTATATTCACATCTCGCTGGCCAGCCGGAGTCGTGTGAGGAAGCAGAAAGTTGAGACCAAGAATGAGAAGGCCCTCAAGTCTACAAATCTTCTCAAAGGCCACGTGATAAAACAGAACAACAACAACTCCTCCAAGCCCAACTTAGAGTCTAGCAGTGACACAATGAAAAATGGCAAGATGGATGAGTCCGTCTCCACTAAGGCTGACTCCAATGTCCAGCCAGAAGAAAAAGAGAGCTCCAATGACTCCAGCACAGCCATTATTACCGCAGCGGCCTCCACCGAGGCTGCCACTAAACCTTCAACCAAACAAAACCCAAACTCTCGTTGGTCCAAGATCAAAATTATCACCAAACAGTCCGGGGATGAGTGCATCACTGCCATCGAGATTGTGCCATCAAGTAGTGGTCAGAACAAATCCATTCCGCTCAACCGGCCAAAAACTGTAGTCCGAAAGTTTGCCAGCATAGCTAGGAGCCAAGTTAGAAGGAGAAGACAAATGGCAGCACGGGAGAAAAAGGTAACCAAGACCATCTTTGCCATTCTTCTGGCCTTCATCATTACATGGACCCCATACAACGTCATGGTGCTAATCAGCACCTTCTGCCAGTCTTGTGTCCCTGACACAGTGTGGGCCATTGGGTACTGGCTGTGCTATGTAAACAGCACCATCAACCCAGCTTGCTACGCACTCTGCAATGTGACCTTCAAGAAGACCTTCAAAAACCTACTCTTGTGTCAATATAAAAATATTGGCACTAGATAGACTGAAAGAGACAAGTGTACAAGGTTACTGCAAGTTTATCCATCCATGCCAATGGATTCTTGAGAAGGCAGAGACTTTTTAATTTCCACCTGAGATGCTCTGGAGGTATTTAATCCAAAGAAGCCCTCCCAGATCTTTCATTTTACAGTGCATGTCAGGGACTTATAAATGAATGTAAGGTACCCATAATATGCTAGGACCGGAGAAGAAAGGCACCATATGAATGATTTAGTGATCACAGGCTGCATTATTTTTGAAAATACTCCAATCAAGTCACAGTTACAGGGTAATATTTTAGTTCTTACTGGCGAAAAGGTGATGGGACAGGAAGGAAAACATGTAAGATAATATTAGTGAACAGAAAAGTAAAAGAATAAATATGATTTTCTAATTTTAACTCACGTGACAGTGCAGCACAAATGAATGGACATGAGGGTTATCGCTTCGGGTTCTGGAACTGGGCCTGCTGTGATACTCCCAAGGTCATTAAGCTAACTAAAATGCTGTATATTTAAATATAAATGTATGTTATTTAAAAGCCAAAGGACTCAGTGATTAAATGAGACAAATGTGAAAATAATGCACAAATATGTATTGAAGCTATTTCACAAAAAATTATGTTTAATGTATTTTATGCTTTCATAGTAGTGCATGAAAAATCTTAAATTTGTTTTTAGTGTTCCATTTGTTTCCAAATTATTTCCATTTGTCTTTTGTATCTGGACAGTAGCCACTGTGGAGGGAATTAAAGAGCATTTGGACACAATCAGTATGGCCACACAGTCCAAGCCTGGCCCATACTGCATAACATTCTTAAACAAATTCAGCTTTTTAATAAAATGCAGTTCCTAGCCATCTGTGAATGTACAAGTTGGTGTGTAAGATGCCGGGTGACTAAGCAATAAGACACAAGAGGTCATGTTTTATCATAATGTCACAGATAAAAGCTGTTTGTATGCAAGACATGAGCTCAAGTGTAGTATTGCTTGTAAAATATATTACCAATATGTAATTTACCAATAATATATTGAAAACAAATTCAGAAATAAAGGAAATATATTAACAATATGGTTTTATGCATTGATCTAAGTCGCTAAATAGAAGTTATGAACTGATGTAACTATTAATTTCTGTATTTACATTAATATTTCAGTGACACTATTTTGGCAGACTCCCTGCTGATCTCATTCCCTGGGTTACTTCTTAAAAGTGAAATTAATTCACATGATATCATTGTTTGCTACAGCCATAATGAGACTTAATCATTTTAATCATTAATAATTACGAGGTTTCTGATTTGTCATTATTATTTTTAGCCAACTGGCATTGAGCACTGGAACTGCAGATTTGCTATATACATGGAAATCTTGGACTGGTGTTCAGACAACAGTATGTAAATACCTGAAAAGATTACACATAATGTAGATACCCACAATGTTTACTACTAATACTCAGTAGTTCCTGTACTTCTCCTCTACTTGGATCATTGTTATCTATCAAATGTGATCATGTTCATTGAGTATTTAACTTGCTTAATATGAACTATTACTGCCTGTATGCAAAAATTATACAGTGATATTTCCAGTTCTGTTTGTTTTCTTGCAAAAGTCTTGTTAGTCTGGCTGAAAACAGCCGACCGTGGCTTCAGCTCGTGGAGTGGAGGTCTTCTGCATGACTGTTCTTGCCATCTAACTTGATCTTTAATGCTGTAGTGTAAACGTGTTGCTGATTTTCCACAAAGAACCTAGTTATCATGGGCGCAGAAGCCCTACATCACGCAGAATGTGCCGTGCATGTGCTGAAACGCCGCTATGTTGCTTAATGCCGGTTAGGTTGCAGTTCTCTGGCTTGTTTTTGCATCCCGCAGCGTCACTGGTAACAATGTGTACTTACACACTATACATATTGCCATGCTACTGAATTGTTACCAGGGTTTATTAATCAGTTTACATAAAATATCTTGCCAATTTAAAATGTTAAGGGAGTCCATAGTTGGGCTGCAAGTATGCTAAGTGAAAATTACGGGTATCCTGATCAACTGTGTGCCCCATGTTGAAATCCCTCTCCATAGAGGAGTATACCCACGGTAGACAGGGGATTGTGCTGTGGCCCCTGGGATGGAAGGAAGGTAAATCTTCCCCATAGCAAAGGTACATTTCCCCATTTAACAGGGATAAGAGCTCCCTAATATATATCAAACGGCTGTTTTTTAGTTAGCGGTGAGCTTTGCTTGTGCTTTGTAATCCTTGTCGCTAAGAATTACACACAGGCATGTGATGGGCAGCATAAGAGTACACCAAGCAAGAGATCTCTGTATTATAATTTCCCTGACATACTGAAGACTGTATTTTTTTATTGCCTAATCCTTAATAAATATATTGTACTTATGGAACTGACTGTGATGAATATCTTTGGCTTCGGTTATCTTTAATTGGTCAGAACTGGAATAAAACTGGAGGCATAACTGCCAGTGTGTTTCTATCAGTGTTGCTAGAAACATACTGTATATGCGAGGGCAGGTTTTCATTTGCAGGTCTATTTTCTGTACCCACTTATTCTATGCAGGGTCCCATATGTTGCTACCTGGCATAGGCTTCATGTGCCCTGTGCTACCTGGCACAGGCTTCATGTGCCCTGTGCTACCTGGCACAGGTTTCATGTGCCCTATGACCCAGACCATGATAAGTATTTAGAAGATGGGTGGATCTTCCCAAGGGATTGGCCACAAGAAATTTATAGTGGATTTTCCAAAGGGAGTGTTATACTGAAAAATCTAATTTGAAAAATATTGTTTGTAAATGGTATATAACAGATACCAAATGCATATTACATGAGTCATTTTATAATTTCGCTTACAACCTAGGGCCTTGGTCGGGAGGGAGACCTTGGGCAGAACATTGGGCTGGGGTTGAGTGGTTGGGATGACCTTATTTGCCGTTGGCAGACTGAACCGGGCATACACACAGATACTGTGTTCAGGTACTCAGACTGTATCTGGCTACTGAGAGCATGAGAGCTCAGGGCAAGATGTGGGGTAGGAAAATGAGATGAACAAATGGCCGTGTATTATACCGTTTAACAGTTCAATTATATAGATGCAATGATAGCTAAGTACAAAAACAACCCTAAGCTATGGCAGCATAATAATAGAGGCCTAGATTACACCATCAATATTAAGTCACGACGCAGAACAGCTAATAGAGATGATCACAAGCAATTTTACAGCAGCAAAACTTATGGCTTAACTAAGAAATTGCTCTTTGGTCAGTTAGTCTGTTGCAGCTACACAAGTTTGAGACACTTCAAGGAAGAATTTCAGCACAATTTCAGTCACTAACAAAACCTTGTTGTGTGTAACACAATGACACTAAAACCTTTGAATCTTGAGTCAGATAGCAGAGGATTGCAATATTATATTATCTTTTTGACTTGAATGAAATGAAATCAGGATAATCAGAATTAAGTATGTTTTAGAAAGACTGGTCTAAAGAAACATCAGTCTAGAATTCAAGAAAATTCTAGATCTGGTCAGGTCAGGTCTGGTTGGGGAGCATGCATTGGTACATGACCCACTGTGCTCCCCAGATCCATCCACTGACATCACAGGAAGAGTCACCAGAGTTATGAATGTCGCTGATGAGGTAAGTGAACCTCTTGACGTGGTCAACATCCTCTCCACAGACAGACACACTGCTGATGGCTGTAAACACATGGCTCTTGGTTTTACCCAGGACGCTCACAAACCCAGACACTCCTCACTTAGCTCTCTCAAGAGCCCCGATCAGAGCCTCATTGACTCCATGTAGATCACAGCGTCATCTGCAAAGACATGATCAGTGAATCTTTCTTGCCCAACAGATGCCACACAGCTGCTGGACCACACAACCCTGCCAAACACTCAGTCCATGCAAGCCATGAACAGATTAGGAGCAAGATCACACTCCTGACGAACCCCAGAATCAGCTGGGATGAATGTAGAGGTTCTGCCTCCACTCTGCAAAACACTGATAGTACCTGTGTACTGGCTGGCTATAATGTCCAGCAACTTCATGGGAATCCCGTGAAGTCTCAGGATGTCCAACAGCGTAGCTCGAGCAACTGAGTCAAATGCTTTATGAGAATCGACAAAGGCTGCAAAGAAACTCCTCAGATATTGGTGTTTGTGCTCGATGAGAACCTCAGTGCCAGGATGTGGTGGATAGTAGACTTCTTAAGTGTAAAACCAGACTGTGCTGGTCACTGGTAGGCAAGCAATTTATCATGGGTCCAACTGAGGATGACCATAGTATGGACCTTGCCCGGCACAAAGAGCAGTGTTATTCCGCTGTAATTTCCGCAATCCAGATGATCACAACAACAAGTCCCAGTTTCCAGTCAGTGGGGGTGATGCCCATCTCCCAAATGGAAGCGAAGATTACCCTTACAACCAGCATGGAGAAGTTCTCCCCAGACTCCACAGATTCCTGCACCCTTCCCTACCTTCAGCTGGTTCACCATCCATGAAAGCTCAGTGAGGTTCACAGCTAATTGGAGGATCAGCCTCAAGAACTGTGGACCCAAAGATGTCCAAAAGTATAGCTGGAGGATCAGCTTTAAACAAAGCTTTAAGTGTCTGGCCCAGCAGGTCACAACTGCAGTGCCATCTGTAACGACTGTTCCATCATCGGCCCCGATTGTGAGTCTCCAATGAACAGATTTGGATGTGCATAATGCTTTGGTCCTTCTGTAAGCAGGGTGAGGGTCATTAGACCATAGATGTTGTGTCACTTGCTCACAGATTCTTCCTACAATCACCTCCTTATCTGCCCTCAGAGCCTCATTCTTCTCAGCTCCCAGTACAGACCAGAGTTGCCATCAATCCATGTGCTGCAACTCTTCTCGATAATATCCAGAGTGCCCTGTGAGATGAAATACCTCCTTCTGGAAACACAGGCACCACTAACACAACCCTCAGCAGCTTTTAAGGTTTTATCACAGAAAGTCTCCCTCATCGCATTAGAATTGGCAGTCACACCCAAATCTGCAAGTTCCTCACACAAACTGCATCCAAACTCATTAGAGGCTGATCGTGGAGTCTGGCCAGATCCAGCCTCATTCTCCACATAGTTGGTAGCCTGCTGTACCTAAGCTGAATATTCAGAGTAGCAACATGTGGTTAGATCCCACAAACAGGGCAGTTACGTAGATCCTGCAGTTCTGCAGAAGCCTCCAGCGTCTGCACACAAGGATGTTTATTTTATTGTTTATTGTCATGTTCACAGTAAGGAAACATGTTTCCCTGTACAATAAAATTCTTTCTTAGCTGTCCACAGCGACTTTTGGACCACCAGTATAGGAGTTACAAGTCCATCGATGCAGCTCAGGGTGCTGGAACCAGGATTCAGCGATCCACAGCCCCGGACTTTTTGCAAAGTCGTGGAACATAGAGCCACTTTCACCACAGTCACCAGGCCCATGGGGACAGACACCATCCTCATAGCCAGCTCTGTCAGTGCCAATGAAGGCATTGAACTCACCATTGCTGGGGGAGTGTCACCTCGTAGGCACTCAAATCACGCCCCAAGTCACACAAGTTATTAACACAACATCCCTGTTTTAATAGTTTTCTATTTAAATTTCACTAGGTTTGTTGAAAAGCACTTCTTACCTCAACACAAAAGCTGTTATTAACACCACAACGGCTAAAAGTTTTCACAAGGAGCAACACGTCTAAGAACCATACTTAAGAGCAGAATGTTTGAACTAAAGTTCATTCATTCCATCAGTCACATTGATTGCGGCATCACGCCAAGTACTGTGGTCTCCTGGGTTGTGGGTTCAGTTCTTGCCCCATTTCTGGTGTATGTTCTCTCTGTGTTTTCTGCAGTGTCCTCTGGGTACTCTGGTTTCTTCCCACAGCCCAAAAAAAGATAAATTGCTGAACTGATGTGGGTTGGATGTGGGAATGTGTGTCCAGTGATGAATTGGCATCTCAACCAGAGAGTCTCCTGCCTTACGTCCTGCAATTCCTGGGCCAGGCTCCATGTTTACAGTGACTCCTGGGTATTTATTTTTCCATAATGGTTATAGAAAAACGGATAGACAGGACTTGGAAGCCTATCTATCAAAAATCAAGGTGGTCAGGGCCAAATACAGACAAATCCTGGAGGAGAACCTACAAGTCAAAATGTTTTTTTTTTCACATCAGCAAAAATGCACAGCAAACCAATCAAATGTCACAACATACACTACCAGTAAAATGTTTTTGCACACACTGGGATTTTCTACATTTCCATGTTACTCATTAAATATTTACTAAAAATACACTCAATATACTTTGCTAGCAAATAAATTTACAGTATGCTCACCATTTGAGTACCTTTATTAGCAAGAAAACGTCATATCTTCGATTCAGTTAAAGCATAGCCTGGAATTCGCCTATGCCATCACCACACAAACAGTTAATAGGTCGTCAGACACACGCTGTTACATATTTTCCATGTTATGAAGGAAACTTGTTTTTTAGCCTTATATTTTCATTTATAGTTGCTCACTCAAGGAAGTTCTGCAGTTTATGAAATGAATGGAAAAGTGTTTAAAACTTGTGGTATGCAAAAACTTTTGACTGGTAGTGTACAAAGTCTGTTTAATAATCACACAGAGGTTTCAGCTTTTTGTGATCATTTGTCATGTAACTAGGCTTCATCCACTAAATTGTCCTTCTTTAATTGCACATAAGTCATCACTAAATAATCAGTTTAGTCAACCTCTGCCAGTAGCAACTCTATAATAGCCATAATGTAAAACATTGGCCCACAGTCAGGGGATATACACATTGAAAATGTGACCAGTTAATCTTTTTTAAATCAACACAGACAGTGATCGATGTTTCACCTTCAATTCTAAATTAAGCACCAAATAAAAAAAGTTTGAATCAAAGTAATCTTGTATTATATTACGTCTTTCATACTGAACGAGAAACAGTAACAGCCTGACAAAGATGAACTCATACAACTGCATTTGAATTAGGATAGGAATTAGCATGTATAAATGATTTATAATTTAGAGATGATTAAAGCAAATTTAAATTTTAAAAGTGGCAAGACAATTATACGAAAAACACTATTTGATTTTTGTTTCATTCTTTTGCTGCTAGCTATATTCCCTTCCATAGTTACATTTCTTAATGAAGGCAGGTCTGCTGCTGGAATTCATTCATTTTGGAGGGAATGTCTGTTTGACCAGTGAAAGCACTAGAATAAAAATCAATTAGAAGTACATGAACCATGGCTCTAAAAATGTATATATATATATCTATATATATATAAATTTATATATTTATTTATTTATTTGCTGAAGATCAGTTTCTGATTATGCAGCTTTGTAGGAACAGCTAGAAATCCAGAGAAGCATAAAATGTTGTGAAGAATTTAAAGCAAACATATTTTTCCTGCTTTAAAACAGAACTAAATGTGATGAAAATAATAATGAACAAGAACCCTTTTCCCAAGAATACTGTGGAAAATGGGAAATTATATTCTTTCATGTAAGCCTGCATTCACGAATCTATGGTTTTAGTAAATCTTATGTACAGTATCATCATTAAGTCATAAAATGCTTAAAAAACTCTAAAATCACAGAAAGTTAGATACCTTGCTGAGGTGCACTTGAGCAATCTTTAGGTTAAAAACGCCATATTAGTGCATAATTTAAGTCAAGCATAATTTTCAGGACAAATTCATATTGAAAGGAAGGCACTGTATTTTTGATTAAAAAGCTCCAATCTGTTAAATGACACAGCGTTAAGGGCATCAGACTAGACCAATGCATGAATGATAGCATGCTGCCTTCTTCATGTCATTGCTTCCTATGTTTTTTTCTGATTTCTCTACATTTGACCTCTGTTAAAAATCATCTTGTATGTTTGATGAATCCTTAACTAACCATGTGTTAGATAATTAAATAACTGTGAAAACAAGTGTTAAAAGTCAAACATTAATAAGGAAATTACATGTTGTAGATGTTAACATATTTTAGATTCAGTGGGTCGAATGGTTCTGGTTTACGGTCAGCATCCCCAGAGAGTCATATGAGCAGCTCAAGGAAACGCCAAGATACAGCTGATTTGAATAGAGAAGCAGAGCACAGGAAGGAGACAGAACCAATAAATCAATCACCCAGTTAATACAAAAGACTCTATCTACAGACTATCTGTGTCTTTATCATTGTCACTATTAATATTATACTTGGGCTGCAATTCACTTAGACATTGAATGCATCGATATTTTTCACAATACTGACCTTGAAGGGCATAACTGGTAGGCTGAACCCGGACGGACACATCCAAGTGCCATCAGTGCAAACGCAGAGGAGACATTACCTTGGGCCTCTCTCAAAACTCACCAGAGTACACATGGTGGAAATGGAGATGAGAAGGTGTGCACGGATGTGCGGGACTTTTTGATTAATGCTTGCAGGGCAAATTACCACTTTTGGCACATATCTGGAAGCTTGGTGTGAAAGAAATTTCACATTCCTGACAATTCTACTACTGGATCTTTTAAAACATTTACAAAGTGTAGTGGCAAAGGTCAGATAAGCCCTAACAAAAAAGGAAAAAGAACTATGAACATCAAAAAGAATTCAAAATAAAAAGGCACATTATACCCTTGTAATCTCCACAGCTACGGAAACACGGGCCAAAGAGGGGATCGGGGAGTACATCATGAACAAATCTGGCATTTTTTTCTCTTGGAAATCTGGTATTTTTTCCTCATCATTAATATGTCCATTAATTTCCCTTTAGCAATAAAAGTT
Organism: Petrocephalus zakoni; assembly: GCA_026774425.1. Lineage (NCBI taxonomy): Eukaryota > Metazoa > Chordata > Actinopteri > Osteoglossiformes > Mormyridae > Petrocephalus > Petrocephalus zakoni. The sequence goes on along the minus strand of JAODKN010000008.1, from coordinate 14,566,361 downwards.
CATGCAATGTCAATGAATTCAAAGACTAATAATATGCGAAGGTCTTAATAAATTACTTGAATAAAATAATAATATTGTCTATTATTAGACTTTCTCTACGGGTACAGCATTTTCCCTCAGACATGGCCATTAGATATCTAGACAGGTAGGGTACTCAAGGAAGCTGAGATCCTGCTAGATCATCATAGCTTAACAGTAATCCAGATGTTTTCCCCTGCTGTTCATGTTAACGATAACATGCATATCATACAGTAACTTCTTTAGATAAACCAGCGTTATCTTGATCATCCCATTTTATTACGGGTGCTGCCCCTGATGACACTGAGGCCAAGCCTATTAGACTCGTGCTTGTTACCTGTTTGTACAGGATATAAAATCAGCTGAAAGTGGGTCGTAATCTGAAATGAGCCAAGACAGTACTGACTGTACCCAGCGGTACTTATAGCTGCCTTGATTCTGAAAATGGAAATGGGTTCAAAAAACATTATTTTTAGGTACACATGTCCCGTATGCGACAGACTTTTCACAAGACGGCATGACAGCAGAGACACGACACTGCATTTGCCTTCCCCAAAGGCGCACAAAGCCATTCACTTAAAGTCCTATACACTTAGATGACATATCCACACAGAAACATCCAGCAGCACGCACACACACACACATACTGTCACACCCAGAAAGAACACAAACAACAGTGAGAGATCAGATAGAACCACACCAAACATAAGACAAAGCCATACAGACAAAACTTCCAAATGATTGTCTTAAGAAAGTTTATTCATTTCATTTGTGTCTTTCCTGTTTACAGCTCTTGTGAATGAGTGTTTTATCTGACGCATTGTATATATTACATGCAAATACTCTCAAGCTCAAAGTAATCCATAATTACCTTGTACTGGTCCGCCATAAGTTTTACTCCAGCAATCTTTAAATATTACAATGCAAAAAAGACTACCCGACTCCATCAACTTTTTTGAATATCAAAATATTTTCACAAGCCTTGAAAATGCTATACCTTTACTAAAAGCTGAGGTGGTGTAGGCACTCTAAGTGTAATATTTAGAACGCATTTAAAAAGAAATTAAAATCTATTAGTAGCACTATGTCATGTTAGAAAATAGCTGGTCTGTGTCTTGGATGTATGGTGTGGTATCTAGTTGTACAAATATACTACTTTTTAAATTTTTCATAAGCAAAGCATGGGGAAAGTGACTTCCCTTGGTTACATGCAGAATCACCTAGATGCTAGAAACCAATCAAAACATAAAACAAAAAAAAAAGTTCTGTACATTGCAAATAGTGTTTCATTTAGAAGATTCTGAGAACCTTCAGTTTGTGAGTTTCCTTTCTGAGGAGATGGTGTGGCCTTATGAGCATAGTTCAAAGAGTTTGGCTAAGCGGGGGGGCAGGGAGGCAGGTGTGGGGGGGGTGGGGTGGGGTGGGGTGGGGGTGCACCACGGTACTGTTGTGGTTGCCAGATATTCCTCAAAATCCCAGCCATCACACCTCTTTTCCTCTTCCCTTCTTCCCTGCTGTAAAATAAAGGGATGAGCCAGTTACTGCAATTTGCTTAACTAATTCCAGGGTAATCATGTCTGCGCCAGTCACTTAGAAATTACAGATCACTGAACAACAGCACTTATGGAAACTCGATTCTTAATTTGCACCTTTAGCCTGAGAAGTACAACCTGGCACCTCAGAAACAGCATTAACATTCCAGTAACGTTCTGGTGTGTGGTGTGTAAGTCATTATGCTATAAAAGCATCAGCCTCATCCAGTACTCGAGTAGAGGGGGGATGAGGAGGAATGTCATCCCCCCTGAAATAAAAACAGCCAAAATAATCCCCCTTCTAAAACCAACATCCCCCCCGTTCCATCCCTTAAACGATAAAATTCACCACCCCCCCGATTTGTTTTTACAACTCGACTGCTGGCCTTATCTCTGTAGATGTCACTGACCTTTTGCGTTTGTCTTGACTTTTGGAGGGCAGGGTTTGGACACCTTAATGGTTGTCTGGCATTCTGCATTGTACAGAGCCTTCTTCAGCGTCCCAGACCGGTTCTTGGTGCCAGTGGCTGCATCGCACTCCCCCCAGCTGCCAAACTTGTACTTGCAGTCAGCTAAAACACAGGTTACCCCAGCGAGTCAAGTGGGACGCTTTATTGATTTAAATGGCTAAATGCATTCTGAACCCCTCGGATAAAACGGATAAAAGCCAGAACACATGTGCTTTTGATGTTTTGGCAGATTCTGTAGTTATTCTTATCATTATTATTATTACTCTAAGTATTACAGTATAGCACATGGCAGTTACACAGGTAAAGATGAAAATACTAAACATTAGGCAATTGAAAAAAAAAGCCCAGAAGTTAGAACAACGAAAAGAGGTTTTTATCAGAATCAGGATCGTACTTTATTTTCTTTATACTTATACTTTATACTTTATTTATGCCCAAGAAATTTGATGTGGGGAATTGGTTGCAGAGAAAAAACTAGCAAATATTAAGACTATACACAGCATTAGCTTAAGGGGAAATGTAATATTTATATTTCGGAGATGGAGGTAGGATCCAGACCATCCCGTTCTCTTACCACCAAAGTCCTTCTTCCAGTTGCACGGCACCTTGCACTTTAGTTTCTTGGTCTGGTCGTTGCAGGTACCCACGCGCACCCCGACCCCACAGTCCCCACTGTTGGGCACGCAGCTGCCATACTGCCACTCCGTGCAGTCTGAGGTAGTCTTGGCGGCCTTTTCTGCACCAGCAGAAAACACAGAGAAAAAGAGCTCTGGGTGACGTCCAGTTTGCTAGCGTCATGCCCCTTAGCTGGGTCTCGGCGCCGACCTGAAGCGCTCAGGAGAGCGGCTAATGGCCGTTACCTTTCTTGTTCTTCCCGGCTTCCGTAGCCACCACCATCATGGCCACGAGCAGCACGGCAGACATTGGGAGTATACCCCGCATCCTAGGTGCAAAGTAAAGGCGTCACATCAGGGAAAATGCAACCACCCGTACCTGTATGTTGTAAGGAAACATAGACTACAAAAGATAGATTAGATTAAAAATGTAAGTGCCTTCTACTACATATACTACATATAGGTCTAGAAAATTTTTTTTATTTATTATTACGTAGAGCAAGGCCCCATCTACTGCTGACCTTCCCTCTAAAAGCTTTCTCTCCTGCAAAGCCTCTTTCAAACCAAAACCTTCCCTTCACCCTATCCAGTATAAGACATAATTTGCTCATTTAAACAATGCAACCACCACTTGTGTTGTAACCAGTCATTTTAGTCATCAGTCATTTTGTTGCATCTTATGCTGAAACTGACAGAATAGCCCAAGCTAGCTTACAGTGTATACTTAAACTCCAAACTGTGTTCTGTGCCTTGCACATTATTTAATCTCCATGAAAAAAAACTATGAATATATGTGTATAAACAATCAAGATATCTTCTACTTGTTTGCAAAACTGCTCAGGAAAAAAAAAACACGACACAAACTGGTATTCTATTGCATGGATTATAATTGATAGAGTAGGGGAGGTGGTCGACCCCCCACCCCTGACTATGAAGCAACAGTACCAACCACTGAGATGCTGCGCTGCCATAGGAATTATATTCCTTTGATCAAAGTTTATGTTATAATACAGAATTATGAAGTCTGCAAAAATGTCCATATTTTTAAAATGTATTTCTCATAAAGGTTAAAAAATAAACCTATAGATAAAATACGTTTCCTGATTATTCGCATCAGCACCGCCCTAAATATGACTCACTCAGGTGGAGACTGATTATCAAATGCAAAAAAAAACCAGCCCTGTACTGCCTAACCTAGACATAAACATGGCATTTTTGCTGAAGACAAAAACATCCTTGGAAAGGGGAGGAACTATGCCTTCTCATTTAAAGGAAGCCAAAGAACACCCAGTCCTCTAACTTGAGACTGCTTTTCCCGAGAGAGGAACCACTTTGCAACCCAAAGGGAAGCAGAAGGAAGTCACACAGTCCTAGAGGCTCCCACGGTGCTGCTGAATTATCTGTGGGCGCAGTGCTTTACCCTGGCGACCAATCACAATTCCCTGCAGGGGGACGAACAGGTACCAGCACTAATTCTAGACACACAGATTTCTCCAGCTTCTTTTTCGCACTGAGCCAATAGTTCACATGGTAATACAAGCTGTCAGTATGACCCCAAAGCTGTGTGTCAGAAAGCTGCTTAGTCCAGAGTCATCCTGGATGCAAATGAAAAGCACAAAGATTTTTCCTCTTGCTTTGGCGGTAAGAAATGTACCGGCCTCGGGATAAGGTCAATGCAAGTTTTGTATAATCTGTTTATCGTCGTTACGCCCATGTTTTCACTCGTAGGTTACAACAGTGCCAATGACTCACATTTATTACAAGCAATTAGCATCCTACTCCTAAAAAATCATAGATTTCATACGCCAATAAACAATTACTCAGACAGCAACAAAGTGTCACTGTTAGCAGGATACAAGAAAAAAGTATTATGGATTCTGTTGCCGGTAGCTGTAAAACTAAATTTGTATCAGCAATGATATAATGATCAGTTAAATGAAATTGATTAAATTGCCACAAATTAAATCCTTGGGCACTGTAGATTTTTGCCAACAGTGGGAGACACTGCCAAAATTGGTGATTAAAATTGCATAATTTATCCTTAAAATACTGGACCTTTAGGCAATTTATTTTTGTATGTATGCATCATGTCCTCAAAACCTAGTAGCAGAAAGTTTTAACTCTAATATTCAAAACCATTTAAACTTTAAAATCTGGAAAAGGGCAGCAATGAAGTTTTTTCATTTGATCGCAAATAGTGCATGTAGGTCGAGTTAAGCTCTTTAAGATACCATTGCATAGCATGATCATATTGAGCATTTTTTTGGCTCTATCTCTCACCCCATTCCTGCAGTCTCGCGTACTCACACTCTGTTTATCGAGTTCATCTAACTCGGAGCTCCAGACTTTTCAACCTCCTTTTAACCTTTTGACCTCATTGTGACTGAGATTCCTTCAACACTTTTGTTGATCTAAGGCTTCAAGTTACTTGTGTATATTTTTGTTTTTGCAACCATTCTCTTTGTATATGAATACCGGCCGTTAATTTAATTATGAAAACCAGTCAAAGTATGCCTGACAATAAACAGGACAGCTGGATCAAGATTAAACATAAAATGAAATAACAAAAAACATGACCTTCGTTTTATAGATCAAAAAAAAGTGGGGAGTAAATGACAAGTCCCTGTCAATAAAATGGAAACACGGGACAGGCCTAATGCACTCTTCAAATGGTGTTGACTTTATCTGTCCCCATCAAAGCCAAATATGGCTGGAGGCAACCCAGAAATGGCCGCTTGCCTGCACACATTTCGACAGGCTCAAAATCAACTTTCTCTTGTCCATGGGACCCCACTGTTGCAGCTGGAAAGGTCATCGGCAGTGGACAACCATCTCTTTCGCAACAAATCCCCAGTGCTCTAAAAAGCCAACCACTTAAAGCACACCACCGTAAAGGCTTCCCCCGTGCTATTCTATATGGAGATGTATAGCTTCCTAAATCGCAAACTCACCCCGTGCTCGTGAGCCAACAATGGCAGTAGCAAAGTAGCAACCTTCTCTTCTTAGGCAAATGGTACTTCAAATTAAGAAACCCCCGAAGCTAAAGCAAGAGCCCAATGAGGTAGACATTTAATACTCTTTAAGTGAGTCCATAAAACACTCTGTTCTCCCACTAAATTTGGCTTCCCTGACAAAAAGCTCGGCATCAGCGGAGAGCGGAGCATGATTAAACGCTACCAGCTCCATAAGTCCTCCTTTGTCTACCCTTTTCCGCCATTGTTAAAAAAAGTTATGGAATAGTCAGTCTCCATCTGCAATGACATTTTTCCCCAGGCAGAAATGATGTGGGCTTCACCAAGCAACACTTTTGTCTCAGCAGAAACAGCACTCAGCAGGCCCGTCTCACCCACCGCATTCTACCAAGAGGGAGGCTTCAAGTCTCATGAAAAGCCTTTATTACTCTCCGCAAAGAAAACAGATTTCTTGGTTCAAAACAGGCCTTTTCTACTCCCCATTCATTTCTTTTTAAAGGCCTGACAACTAAGATCCCATACCGTGCCTTAGAAACAGGTCTTTCTTCCGTCCAGCTCAATGTAAACTTATTTGCATATGTAGACAACAAAAACTCAAAGGATGAAAGGGGGAAAATCACTGGAAATAGTTAAGATAACCTTCTTGGAAATGTACCTTACAGTCAGGATTGATCCTGCTTCGCTCGCAAAGTGTTTAAAATGAAAAGTTAGTTTCAGCAAAAATTTACGAGCTAAAATGAGTTGCCCATCAAACTGGCTGAACAGTGCGCGTTTTGCACTTGATATATAAACATTCTGAACAGCTTCTAAAACCCCTTATAATGTCTGGGCCACTACTTTTATGAAAAATGTGACCGTCTCACATGAAAATTAACTTTGCAAATTGCATAATCCGATCTTTGTAATAATACCTGCAGCACGTATTTATGACTGACTTCAGTCAAGTAATCTGGCTTTTTATTAATTGTTATATACGGTGAAAATAAAAAAAAAGGTATAAAACACTTAATATGGATTCACATACAAAAGGAAATAAAAAATTGGAAAAAACAAAACAAACCCCATTACTTTCAAATGCACCATACATGTGGGAGACAGAAATAAGAAAAAATAAGAATAGAAAAAAAAGAAATTCAAATTGTATTCACTTCAAAAGCAGGCTGACTGATGACAGTTGAGGTATATCTCTGAAAGAAAAAGAAGTTTTTTTGTATTATGCTTTCCATGCCTTTCAGACCCTAGGAAAACATTAACCCAGAACGGAGAGGACCGTACAAAAGGACATGCAGAAAGCCCGCTAGAATGTAGGTCATGCACCACTAATGACATTCACCGAAATTCCAGACCTCCACTTTCGAACCCCCTGCCGGGCAGTACAGAGTCTGAGAGGAAAAGCGCATACCCTGGAGGGTCAGCACCCGAGACCGAGTGTCATGTGACCGAAGGAGGATAAAAATTATATTTGGGTGGCGCACCACATCTAAAACAGCTTTCTCAGATTAAGCGAGATACAGCCATATCTTCCTCTATATCGTCCAATATCTATGCTGGCTTTAATTAAATATGTTTAGTTATGGAAGTAAAGAAGAAAAAAAAACTATGGAGAATGAGCTTTGGGACAATTAAAGGTAATACCAGCAACTCAAGCATTTAAACCTTGTGAGTGGTGAGATATACTATATGCATTCATCAAATTCTCGTCCTCTTGTAAAAGACGTTCAGAGGTGATTGATTTAATCTAACTTGGCCATGACCAATGGGGTCAAAAAGAGGTCAGAGCTTATGAAAGACTGGCTCTCCTAAACAGCAAGCGATCGATGGCCCAGTCGTTCACACCTCTGACACCAAAACGAAAAGGCTAGTAATGAGGTGGCCTTTCGTTAAACCATCAGAATGCTTTATTATCAAAAACAGGAAGCAAAGATCAGATGATCCAGATGGTGGTAAACATAATTCACAAAAAGTAAATCTATTACCTTTAAACTAATTATTTAAATGGAATGTCTGACACAATAAATTCCACTTGAGTTTATAAAGTCTGCCCCCCCCCTGAAAAAAAAAATATATGCTCAAGAAAAAGTAATGAGATGCATGAAAAACACTGATTTTGCACTTTTAGTTCACCCTCTGGCAGCACGATGAGATGCTTTTGATTAGTAAGGAATATCAGTTGACTAATATTTCCGTGCTCTGCAAATCTGCATTTTCGCTGTTTGGATCGCAAATATATAGCATACATGCTCTGTTGATGTGGTGGTTTTATGCATTTCTTAATATTATAACCCCAAGATATCTAAAAGAAAACTCACTTGAGCATGAGTACTTTTCTGGCTTACCACATTTCCATCAATATTATGAAAAGACATAGACTAGCATAGGAAGCCTCACTGCTATGAAACTGCACCAACTGTGCATAAGGGCCAAGTTCTGCCTGACCCACATGCCTGGAAACACTTGGAGTATTCTTCTAATACAGTGCACAATACAAAAATTTGATTTTGGTACAATTCTCAGCTACTATTTCTTTGCTTTCCAAAAAAGACATTAGTCAAACTGAAAGGGCAGGCTCTTAAGGAAAAAAAAAATAAAAACAGTGCTGATAATGTAGACAAATACTGCACCCCTGCCAAGTTGAATTTATCTGAATACTGAAACGGGTTTGATGGGGGAACAAAGCATAGCAAACAACGTGCAAGTAAAGACGGACAAGTGAAAAGAATGCTAAACAGCTTCCTGTGAGATTTAAGGGCTATCCCCTCCTCCTGGTTTAACTGTTCCCATGCCCTGCTATCCGTGTGCGAGAAGGACAGCACTCCTCCGCTACGGGCCGATTCCCTTACTCTCACTTAACTTTATCGGATGTGTTAAACAACATATTTTAAGCAACTGCCCCCCGAAATCAGATCTGCAGAATCTCGGGGCTGTTTGTGCGCACCTCTAAGTGCTCTTACATAAAACTGTAACATTGCGGATTAAGTTCTTAGCAGGCAAAGTAAAACTGCTTTGCATCTGAAGGGACGGGGGAATAAAAGGACGCAGGCTGACAAACACTGGCAGGTGAAAAGGTCCAGCGTGCTGAAAGGAGAAACGTGGTCAGTGGGAAGCGCTCGGCTCCTGGCAGCGTGATCTCGGCGCTTCTGACGGCCGCTTTCAGGCGATCGGAAGGGAGAAATGAAGCATGTCAACACACTGACCACTTTGGGGCCCTCCGGAAGGGAGAGTCCCCTCATACGGACGATTCAGAGCCGGGGAAGTTTACCTAAAGTTTTATACACATGGAATTAAAATGGCAGGGCACGCCCACCAAACTAAGTGGAGGTTAATGGATTTCAGCGCAGGGTGGAGGAAAATTAAGGACAATTCGCACAATTCTATAACAAAATGGATCATCCTATTGTAAAGCACTTTGAATTGCCTGGCTTCTGCATTGTGCTATATAAATAAACTTGCCTTTCCTTCTAACTAGTGCTTGCATAAAAGTGCGCACAAACGCCCGCAGGAAGGCTGAACAGCGGCGGGTGATGCGCACAGTGGTATATTCTCAAAGTTTAACACTTCAGACGTGCTCATTAAGACTCAATATAAAGTTAATTTTGAACGGACAATTGCGGCAACACTTTCTGGGGATTAACTAAGGCAATTAATCTTTCAAGCGGAATAATACGCCGCTTGAGTGAGTTTTAGTCAACCATACATTTTTCCTCGTTTAATTCTATGTAAACTATTACTGGAAAAAAGAAGCGGTTGTTATTGTGTAAAACGCCCGGGATGCGCATGCCGACAGATGAAACATAAAAAAGGCGGTTAGAGAAACGATTTTAAACCCAGTTTTCCATACAAGTACATATTATTATTTTAAATATTACAATAATGAGAACACACACACATTTAAAAAATCATACAGTTGTAACACATTGTAGTAAAGTTTTTAAACAACATTGTAATTAGGTCACTGAGTGTGAATTTATCTCATCCTATAGTTCATAATTACTTTTCAATACTTAAGAAGCACATGGACTTACTTGAGCTGTTTATCGGAAAGTTCCTCGCGCTTTAAGCCGCACTGCGCTGACCAGCAGTCCGATGCTTTCTGGTGCCTGTGGCCCCGTCCTTTGTTTCCCAAAAACTAGTTTGAGCTGGTCACATGTGGACAACATTTAAATTAACCTCTCGGTGACATCATTTCTCACGTGATAATAACTAGCAGCTTTATAACTCGTAAAATGTACAGGCTATTAACTAAATGCCGTAGTAATGGTTGCATTTCAGAAATCTTTGCGTGCTGCCGCAGAGATTTTTTGTAGTTAGTTTAGTATTGTCCTGCATCAGAAGCAAATTAGGATTTTTCCATGTTAACAAAAGTTGATAATTGCTGCGATCACCAAGAGATCACCAAGTTACACAGCATGTTTTGGTTTGTATCAGCGTTAGTATGTAGAGATTAAATCCTGCTTAATGTAACACTGGTGTTTCCTCACTATAGGTCAAATAACGTTTTTTGTGTGATCTCACAGACAGTTGAACTGGACAAAATATGAACAGAAACTAATCATAGACAATGCATATTTATGATACACTAATACTAAATATATACATGCACAAACATACACAAAAGACATGGAAAAAACATGGTTAAATCAACCCAGATACAGACACAACATGCAGGAATGTACACAGACATGCATATAATGTGTAGATGCATGCACAATCACTGCAAGAACATTTTTATTGGTTTATTGGAATTTCTATGCTAGAGATGAAAGGCTTCAGAATGTGTGCTACAAATAGTAATTAGTGTGGTGTGACAAGACAGCCTAAACGGTTCGGTTGGAGTATGAAGCCAAGTGTATTCGATTCCCTTTTCCCAACTCATGTCAGGAAGGTGATATCATTCACTTCCGCAGTTCTATAGCCTTAGACCACATGAAAACACGACCCCGAAAACCAGTCTGTTCTGACAATGTAAAATGATTGGTTTATGATTCTCAGTGATATAATTCTGACTGACAGGTACTGGAAGAATAAGCATATGCATACCGTACCCTGTGCTTCAATGCTCATAACACGCAATTCTGATCTATACAAAACAGAAGATTAGAATGCTCTAAACGTTCCTGCAACTTCTCCACTGATTGGCTTTCAAACTGCTGATCACTGTCTCTACACAAAGACAATATCTGGCTATTGTATTCGAATGACAGCGCTGGGAAGCAGACTATTCCCACCTCACAAATGCTGTCTGCTGCAAATGCCCCAGAGAGGCAGCTGTAAAGTAACAATCTGGAAAGTCTGACACATTCTAGGCAATAAAATTATATTTAAGAAATATATTTTTTCATTCTGAAATCAACGGTTTCTAGTATATTCTTTTGACTCGTACATAAGGCGTAATTTGCATGTATAAATCAGTGATACGGTGGTGCAGTGCTTAGCTTTGCTGCCTCATGCCTCTTTTGGGTAAGGGTTTGAGTCTCGGCCCTGGCTTTGTGTGTGGAGCTTGCATGTTCTCCTTGCGTTGTCATGGGGTTTCCTCTGGGTATTCCAGATACCCTCACAATTCAAAAGTATGCTAAGGTGAATTGGAGCTACTAAATTGCCTGTAGGAGTAAATATTATGTGATTGTGCTCTGGAGTGGGTTGGCACCCTGTCCTAGATTGTTCCCTACCATGCACCCATAGCTTCCAGAACAGGCTCTGGACCACCTGTGATTCTGAATAGGAGATGCAGGTTCAGAGAATTGATGGATGGAAATCAGGCATTTCGCATTTCCACTAATGGTGGCTCACTAGTAACCTAACTTATAATGTGATTATTGAAACCTGCACGGCTGCATATGGACACAGTTTCTTGATAGCATTTTTTATGATCAAGAAATTGACATTTATTAAGAATATGTTTTTAACCAAATCAAAGTATATCTGTGGAAACAGCCCATCATGGGAGCAGTCGGGGCTTAAGGACTTTGCTCAAGAACCCAACATTGAAATCATTGTGCTGACCATGAGATGTGAACCGGCAACCGTCCGAGCACAAGTACACTGCCCCCAGAAACCAAAATTCTGTCTCTTTTCTTCCCTTCAATTTCAGGATTGCATAATGCCTCCCATTTTTCAGGACAGTACTCAAAGCTTCTTTATACTGCACTTCAGCCCCAAGCTCTTGACTCCCCAAGCTCCTGATTGCATATAAGAGAACTCTTACACTACATCTTCTGGGAAGGATTCACTGCTGTTCCCTGCAAGCATTTCCATACTTATTTAATCTACATCAGAAGAATGCCTGGAGATTTCGAACACATATATGGTGCTGTCATTGATTTTAATATGAGGTTGTCATTTTCATATCTATTCCTACTTTATGGGGTGTATCTAGTATTTCTTAAAATCGAGAGTTATATCTTTATGGGCACACAGTGTTATGCAATGATTTATCCTTTCATGTTATATGAGCCTTGGAGTCATAGTGTCACCCCTGTAGTATAAGGGTTTACTTTTGGGATTAATAGCTACCCACATTTTTTTTCTGATGTTAATCCTGTTGATTCTGGGGTTGTGGGGAGGGGATGAGGATCCCTGAATCTTGTGCCCTGAGTGTTTAAGGTCCTATACCATCTGCCAGGAGGAAGGAGAGATAAATGTGTCTTTGCAGGGTGAGTGGAGTCTTATGGTGTCCTTTCCTATTCCGAGCAGGCATGAGCCTGAGCATTGGCTCAGGAACCTGGATGTGACTTTCCCTGCAAAGTGATAGTCAGGCGCATGTGTTTTACTGTATTTTTTGCACCTGTTAAACCCGCTAGCACTCCCGTGCCCAAATAAAGTCTTTATTCCGGTCTCCCATCCCGCATTACTCAATGCACTTTACTGTCGCACCAAGAGCAAGATTTACACCTTGGTTTATGATGTTTTGACACATTTTTTCAAACAAATTACGGCTACAGGAGGAAAAGAGGAACCGGAGCTGCACGTTTTGGTGAGGTTTGATGAAGGAAAGTGCTGCATCTTTGAAAGTGAAAACAGGGCCTGAGACAGGAACTTACCAAACAGACTGATTCCGAACAGACAGGTTCTCCTGGGAGGCTGATCGCCCAACCCCTCCCACTCTAATCCCCAGTAAATGGTCTCAGCCAAGCTACGGATACTTGGGGGCACACTCCAGAAAGAGGTCTAACCCTTAGATAGCACAAATATGCATGCTAAAGCAAATGATTGATGGGATGTTAACAGGGCTGTGAGATTTTTCCAGCCCATCGCTGAGGGCCTGTGCTTCAGATACTGCACGTATACATACTATGCACCTTTAAAGGTTTCATTTTATGGAAACCTTTAGTGGTGAGAAGATTTCATCGATGTGCCCAGCCTGTCAGACAACAGCCCCCAAGTGTCATTTAAAAGTCTCTTAATACATTTCGCTATAAGTGACACAGCTAACACAAAATGACATTTAACACCGTAGCCAAAACTGAAGCAGTGAACTATTATTGAACATACCAGAAAATTACTCGTTTAATTTCACAGCTGTAGATAAAGGGGGTATGTAAAGATGAGCGGTAGACATGCCAATATGTTTTACTATACAGTCATTGGACAATGAATCTGAAACACCTGTTCAATAGTGTTTGAGGTGTCATGCCTATATATGTGTTGCTAGTTTGCTAATCTTTACTGATGGCACATTCCACCAGTAAGGGCAGAGTGTGAAGATTCAAATAGAAGAGCAATAGCACAGCTGTACATAAAATGGAAGGACCACATCCAACAGGATTAGCTGTGCATGCAAGAGGAAGCTGTCTGAAAGGAATGTAAGGGTACTAACCCAGATTGCATCCAAAAAAACATAAAACCACAGCTGCCCAACTAACTGCTCACCTTGACTCTACTGTTTCCACCAAAATTGTTCATCAAGAGCTACAGAGGGGTCAATATTCATGGTCTGGCTGCTATAGCCAAAGCTTTGGTCACTCGTACCAATGCCAAATGTTGGTTTCAGTGTTGCTAGGAGCCTGTGGATGATGTGAAATGTGTTGTTCTCTGATGAGTCCACCTTCACTGTCTTTCTCATCATCCGGGAGAGTTACTGTGTGGAGAAGCCCCAAAGAGGACTACCAGCCAGACTGTTGTACCTAGAATGCATCATGGAGGTGGATCACTGATGGTTTGGGCTGCAATATCATGGCAATACCTAGGCCCACTGCTTGTTCTAGAGGGGTGCGTTATTGTCAAGAACTATAGAACTATTCTGGAGGATCATGGTGCCATGTATCAGGATGATATTGGACCAATACACCCAGCAAGACGAATGAGTAGTTTGATGAACATTAAAGTGAAAATGAACATCTCCCATGGGCTGCACAATCACCAGATCTGAATACTGCTGAGCCACTTTGGGGTGTTTTGGAGGAAATAGTCAGGAAACGTTTTCCTCCCGCAGCATCATGTAGTGACCTGGCCACTGTTCTTCAAGAGGAATAACTCAGAATCTCTCTGGCCATCGTGCAGGACATGTATCTGTCATTCCCCAAATGAACCGATGCTGTACTGGTGCAGAAGGAGGCCCTACACCATGCTAACATATTTTTGTGGTCTAAAACCAGGTGTTTCAGCTTCATTGTCCAGCCCCCGTATATAGCAAAATTAAAATATATGCAGTAAAAAATATGTTGCAAATCAGCAATGTGCATTTTGTAATACCCACACCTTGTTCTGTAGGTGTAGTTAAAAAGACAATAGCCGTGGAGGGCTCTGCTCATGGTGACCACTGCAGTTGCACAGAAAGTCCATCCCTCCAGCTGAGCGCCAGATTGTAAGTGTGTGGAGCACATGAACCACCTGTCATCAACACCTCTAGCCTATCTTGGCTACATGTTCTTTTGTTTCGTTCTATACAGAAATAAACATTAATCCATGGTTCACACTAATTCTCACTAATAAAAAGAATGGAAACAAATAGTTTGGACCTGATTACGGTTTCGATGATTGTGATGCATCATTAAAGAGCTGATGGTACTTACCTGAGGTTTAAAGACTTTCTTAGGGTGTTGTATTATATACAATATAGTAATATATATCAATATATGTAATAGATATGTAACAAGATATTACATTATCTCCAATCTGAATGTAATGGGTTATAGTGATTTAAATACAGGGAAAATGTGCTGAGAGGTAGCAGTCTGAGATGTTTAATAGCATGGATCACATGTGGTCCTATATAAATCTCAGAAATCCAATTTGCCTCTAACACATCTCAAATAACATGACAGAAACCGGCAGCTGGAAAAAACGGGAAATATTCTGACAAAAACTGCAGATTCTCCCATTTCCTAAACCCCGCCTCCTTTGTTTTGACACTTTCATTCTTTGTGATATCAGCTGTATGCACACATTGAGAAAACAAATATCTGGGTCCTAAAATGCATTTGGTGCAACTTCAAAAAACAGCATAGTGGCATAATTCTCAAATAGGACCGTTTCAAAGTGCTTGGCTTGTAGTTTTGAAATATTTACAATCTTAGTAACAAAATAATAAAAGTACACTGTCACAGATAAATCTAGTCTTGGCTCAATGCATAATACAACAAGTGAACAAGTGTATTTAGAAAAGAATATTTACTCCCATAGTTTGATATTGTCACATCCTGCCCTGCCTGACCCTACTCTGACCCTACTCTGACCCTAAAGCCATGCCTGCTAATTGTTTGTCCTCCCCCTCATCCCAGCCCTCATCTGACTCACCTCAGCTGCCACTTGCCCTATTAGCCCAGCTTATAAGTGCTTCCTGTCTCGTGAGAGTTTAGTTCCATCATTGCCGTTACATGAACCTGTCTTGCGTGCCTCTCGTTTTGATCCACTGTGATCCTATTTCCAGTTCTGTTAAATTCCCCTGTTGTGTTTATAAACCCCACTTGTGAGCCCTGAATCTTGCATCCTCTGCTCCTCCCTGTGTCGTGACAGATATATGGTGAAATTATTCCATGAATGGAATGGAATATGTAAATCTTATATAAGTAATAAATAATATAATCTATTATAATCTTACAATATTTTGGGGAAAAGGGTCTCCCTTCATCCATGTTCCATCTCCACTTTCCCAGTAGAGAGCAGTGAGCTGGTTCTTACTGGGAAGCAAGGACATGATCAGGGCGTCAGGGCGCAGTTCCACCACCACCGCCAAGTCGTAATAAAAGAAACACCAGGAAATAATCTATAGCAGAGATTTTCATCTCAGACATTTTTTTATTTCTGTCACTCAGCATTTTTGGTTTATTTTCTTAATAGTTGACTTTGTCATTTTTGTCAATTTTTTTTTTTTTTAACTTAGGATGAGCTAGAAACTGCTTTTAAGAGTGTTTGGTGAAAAAGAATCTTTATAAAAAACTTAAATTTTTGACAGTGTGCAGCTGTGATTATCCCCGGGCTTGCATTAAGCTGCAAAACTGCTGCTAAAAGCCTGTGTCACAGTGAATGTGTAAGTTCTGGCAACACTGAAAATGTCAAGAGACCTTATTTCATGTTCAGCTTATAACTAAAGCCTTCAGTTATTGTTAAATCCTTGGTGACCTCGTCTCTCTGACACCATGGAAAGGAAAATGCTCTCTGCACATGGACACTCAAAGTTCTCAAGAAATGACCAAACAGAAAATCAAATATGCTATTGGAAATCTATTTTGAATGGCTGCAAATAAATACACATTCCCACATGCAGTAGCTAATTCGGTCTACAGTGAGGACAGGCTAGTCGAATACAGACATCTGAATCTTTATCTGCATCTAGAAAAAAAATATTCACAGTTTTACATTATAATCACATTTTTTTTGGAGCAAGGCATTACATTGTAATGATACATGCCATGCCCGTTGTAAAACCAGTATAAATTTAAAAACAATGGACCAAAAAAACACAAAGGAATAAAGAAGCCATAAAATGCATTAGCAGAAGAGCGGCGAATAAGATGTTCACGTAGAACAATACGATTACCGCACAGACTTCACAGCTACTCAATAGCACAAATCATACTTCTCTCTTTAGAACATTAGTTTAATTTTTTGTATTGTACAGAAAAATCTTCCGTGTAAAAAGTCCCTTTTACCTGAAGCTAGAAAGAGCAAACTAGCTGGAACAAACAGGTTAGCTAATCACAAAAATGTAATTATACCAAAAAACACATAGTAGTCATGTGAAATGTCTGAGTAATTCGCTGTTTGAAACTGACATTCTGCCACACTAATGGGTAGGCCACGCTTAATGACAAACTTCATTCCCTGCCATATAACAGCCTTTGAAGTTGAAGATATCGCAGATTCGCATATTACCACAGCAATCCATTTTCCCTGTATATGTTACTTTTTCAAAGTTCGTTCTGGAGTTCTGCAATGGCGCAATTCATCCGGTGAGATATTCTATGTTTACGACCTGTCACCTTCCAAAGCCAGCTTTGTGTCTGCTTAATATCAGTTGTGCACTGCCTTCATAAATCAATCAGGACAGAAGAGGACTTGCTCATGCATTCAGACAGAAAGCACAATACACTATTTTAGGAGTCCAGCTATGAAGAAGAAATACTCAAATAGTCTCCCAAAAGTCCTTGTTCCCTCTAATAATACTATCAGAATGTTTTTCTCCCCTAAGAATGTTTGGCAGAAAGGGATACAGGCGTCACACAGCAGTCTCTTGGTCCTCTCTTTGTATCATCTGGTAGTGCTGCCGGTTCCCCAAGTAGGCTGCCAGACGTTGATCTTCGGCCTTCTCAGCGCAGTTTTTTGGTGTGTCACCCTAGAGAGTAAAGCAGCATGCGGTCAATCTCCAAACTCCTCGACAAGTGTAAGATCGGGAAAAGACTAAAATCCCTGTGTTGCCTAAAAACTCTGTCAAAGCTGAGTGTTCCGAGTCAGCTGCTTGAGAACCATGGTCCCCGCTAATGTCGGACAGCCTCTCATTTGACAGAGAGAAATGGCAGGGTAGGGCTTTTTTCCCCCCCAGAATTCATATAGGATTGCTACATATAAATCATACATAAATAAACCGAGGTTTCTGCAAGATTACATTCATGGCAAACATTTACCATTATCTGTGTTTGCAGGCACCAAACGCAAAGGATTTCCTGAGAGGCAGAGATGGCCAACAAGGAAAATGCAGACGTATCGCAGACTGCATGAACAGAAAACAAAGAAAACCTTTTGGGGACGCCTCGATTTCTGGCTCTAAGCTGAGGAAGTGGTGACTATTGGAAAAAGAGTGCGTTCCAGTGGAAGGGGTGCGTTTCTTGCGTCGTGTGCTGTTTTGTCAATGATTACAGCATCACTTTAATGTGATTTGATCACAGCCAAAATACAGCTATTTTGGGGGTAGAACCACGTTTCTAGAAGTGCTTGAGAATGGAAATGAAGTGCCTCATAATCAGGCCACACGCTTGGGCCGCCACACGGGGCACGGAGCCTGTGGCTATGACCAAGCTCTGCTGCTGATGTGATTATGCTGGACACCACACGTTTGGATGGCCGTGGAATGGAGCGATGGATCTAAATTTAAGTTAATTAAACATTAAATTAATAAGTAAAAATAATAAAAGAAATGCCACACTGGTCAGGGACAGATGCAAACTTCTCGGGTCCCAAGTCCTCACCTGCAGGTCTGTCTTCATGAGAGACGCTCCAGCCTCCACCAAGTAGTGGCAGATGGTTCTCTGGCGTTGCGAGGCCGCCCTGTGTAGAGCAGTCTCCCCACTGCAATGCACAGAGGCCACATCAGTTTTCCTGCTCCAACACTGCTGTGCCACTCAGACCAGACCAGACCAAGCACCCAGCAGTGCGGCGCTCGTAGCAGCCACCAGACACGCATCTCACTGACAAGCATCCTCATTACCCAATCAAGAGTGGTGTTTTCTAAGGTAGCAGTAATAACAAAGGGGCAGTAATGACAGACTGAATGATACCTACTTCTCATTTTCCGTTGCATCCAGGACTTCAGTGGGCACTAATCACATATATTAAAGAAAATATTTAAAAAAAGTTAATGGTTATTTGCATTATCCGTTGCCTTATTTACAGAACAATGAAAAATAATGTTGTCCTGCAGGGCACACATTTTTCAGAGTGTAATTAGCAGACAGTATAATATAGCATCAGGCAACTAGAAGCAATTTTAATCCATTAATTTAATGGTGTAAGTCAAAGTGAAGGCATTGCATTAGGGTCCCTTGTCTGAAAAGAGTCCCTACTAAGTCCCTACTAGTTTTGTTCAGTATTCTCTTGAACAGCGTGAAACACTTTTTGTTAGTCTCTGCAGACAAGGGTGTGCTCCTGTTCCAGGTCCCGTCTCTCCACCCTAGCAGGTAGAAGATAACCAGAGCCCGGTGCGGATCCTTTGGATGCTCCCCTTGGGGACATACAGCAATGGTCACATGTGACCATTCCTAGCAGCTGGAGCAGCAATGACATCTACAAGCCAGAAGGTGTGGGCTGACAGAGCTAACCTCTGAGACACCATGCCCCCAGTCAGACTACTGACTGATATAAATACTTAGACATTTCTTTTAGTCCTCGTCAGCTAAGCCTAGACAGCATCTGACATCCACCTTGTGACAATATCCAGAGACAGAGTGTGTGTCAATTAGGCCCAGCCGATTACCCAACAGGTACTGCCCCCCCCTTTCCCAGTGCCTTACTTCCAGAAACAGAGGACCACCCAGCCTCCCCATTATTACCAGCCATAATCAGAATAATTATATACCATCACCACTGCAGCTGTTATCCGAAATGTGAATTGAATTGGGTTTAGATTCCATTATACGTTACTTCCCAAAAGTAAAAGGGAAATATATTTATAAAAATTGGAAAATTGGGCAAAACTATGATCTGATTCCTCCTAATATCTACAGCAACCGATTACTGCTAAAAGTGCTATAATAAATGTAATTGACAGAATTAATATTTGGCATTCTTTATTTACCAAAATGTTATTTTCACTGTATTTTTTCCTATGATTAATATTTCGTATACCTTATATAAGAGTATCGATTTTCTAAATAAAGTTTAAAATACTTCTTGGATCCTAGATGTTTAAGTGCCAACATCTAGAAGTTCTGGCCCTACATCAGGAAACAGAATAAGTGATACAACCAGACAGCATCTCATAGGGAAAGATTACGAAACAGGTGGCCAATCAGAAGGCAGGACAAACCGCCAAGCCACAGCTGGAGCAAATGCATAATGTTCCCTACTGAAAGTCGACTCACACGACGCAGGCATTATTGTAGTATAGTTTCCTAGCAAGTGTGTCATACAATTACCAAAGGGTCAAAACTGATGTTTACCTTTCCACCCAAATCAAACATCACGGTGTTGGTTTCTGTTTGAACTGCTATGCATTCAGGACTTCATACAATGGTTGTTGATTTATAGACCAGGAAACAATGATTGGAATTCTTCTGTTGATAATGGTTAACTATTAAATATAAGTACATACATAACGCTAAGTATACCTTAACATGTCTTGCATTCACAACCCTTATAATATAACTGTACAATGTTTATTAATGTATACTAAAGCGTTATAATAGTATATGAATGCATATTAAAACCATTATGAAGGTGCACTTAATGTAAATTGTTTCCAAATATTTTTTAAATAAAACTGCACTTCAGAATGCAAGTACTAACATGTTGACATTTCCATGTTATAAACCAGATTTAAAAAACAAAAAAAAAAAAACAAAAGACCCCTACCGTTGTCGATGATGTACTTGACAATCTCCTTGCTCCCCACCTCCACAGCATGATGGATTAAAGTGCGACCTGAGGAATCCAGCGCTGTCAGATCTGCCCCCTGTTCATGCAGCTCCCTAAGCTGGGATAAGAGGCAGCCACCATCACTGAGCGTGCTGCTGTCCGCAGCTGTATCATACCACACCCACACATTTACCTTCTCGCCTAATCCCTAATAAAAATTCAATAATTAAGATACCATATTGAAAGCAGATGTGCACCTTGTCCGAGGGGGGTTTGCTTGTGGTAGCTAATGCACCATCCTGTAACTTACCCTCTGATAATCGTTGCTCGTCACACATTCTATAAGCACTGGTACTGAAAATGGAAAAGAAGAGTTACTGGCCAGTCAAGATGTTTCTGCTACACATCAGTACAACCTTTAATGGTGAATGCAGATCTATTAAGCCATGATATATCTGAAATTGACTATTTCCCCTCCCCAAGTCCCTGTTTTGTTTTTAAGTGAATCATACATGTATGACTGACTGTTCTTAAACATCACCAACAGAAAACATCGTATGCCAGAATCCCAAAGACATTGCAGAAAGTCTGCGCATAACATGGGTACGTTTCCTGTGAACACACACACTCATTACCTAATCCACTAAGCTGTTTTTGCCAAAACAAGAGTTCCAAAACATGTAAGCAGAACTTTTTAAATATATTTAAAAAATTACTACATTTATCTACACTTGTCTAAATCTTTCAAAAACTTACTCATTATTGGTTTGAAAAATGCTCACGAATCTTTTTATGCTGGAGTCCCACAATTTGAAATGGAAACAATTAGCTGAGAGAGCAATTGTGTGGAGCCAGGCCACTCTAAGAGATGTTTTCCAGCTTAGCTCACTCCAGAAGCCTGTGACTATCAGGCCAGAATGTTAATAAGAGTAGTGCGAAAGTTAACAACAGCTCTTCCGCTCCCAGGCTTAAATACCATCAAAATCATCTCTCAAATGTCAGGAGGAGGAAAAAATGATCTGGAAATTTGACAGATGCAAATTTCGCTCTGCTCACTATAATAAGTGAAGAAAAAGAACCCTAAACTATAACCTTTATAAAAGCACTTGAAATTCAGACATTCTCTTTAAAAGCTGGCAAGCTTTCCTTACAAGCCTGTAACCGACAACATTCTCCACACCGTACCAGACTGCCTTCAGCCCCACATTTTCGGTGCGAGTGACATCAGTTACCTCCCCCGCCATTAGATGCTTCATTCTCTTGGACTGTGTTGCTGAAGGCTGGTCCTTCAGATCTAAATTGAAGAAAGGAGCAAATAGGAAAACAACACGTTATTTACATTCTGCACTGTAGGGCCTCGCTGATTTGATCACCATTTAAATGACAGTATTTCCTCTAGTGTGGAAAGTGTTTCAGCTTAAAATAAAGCAAAGTAGAAAAATGCTTAAGTATGCAAAGGCCTAGCTTGGTGCAATCCCACTTCAATGATTAGGGACATCAAGGGGTCATTAAACTGGATAAGTGTTACACCCCCCCCCCCCCCATAATTTTGGGTAGAAGTATATTTCGTATTTGGTGAATCAAGGTAAACAGAATAGGGGTAAAATTGAAATGCATCAAACATATAGCTTCTGATCTTAGCCTTCAGTCTCACTCCTTTTCTCTCTTTTTCTCCCACACTCACTCTCTCTCTCTCACTCTCTCTCCCTCTCTCACACACACATACACATGCTCCTTTCTGTCATGATGGCAGCAGCTATAGAATTGACGCTCCATGTCTTGTATACCCTATGCTAAGGGAATATATGTTGGGAGTAAAGAGGTCCCAAAGTAGCCCTCACAGCAGCGACCTGCCCCCTCCCCCACACAGCCCGCAGGTAGTCTGCAAGCGCAGACCTGGGACACATGCTGGCCCCAATTAAGCAGAGCGCCGGACTTGCGGGCTGGAGGACCTTTCACCCAATTCCTTCTTACGTCCTCTTGGCTTTCGAGTATCACTACAAGATCTCAAACATTACCTTCGAAACTATCGAAATATTCCTACATTTCAGGATTACTTTGCGTCGGGTTATAAAAAATAACTATAGGACATTCTGAATATTCTGAATATCACTGGAGAACTATGTAGTGAAAGTAACGGGGTATTAAACAGTTAACGTTTTTATCAGAAGGAGCCTTTTCTGACATCTCTGAGATGGGTTGCATTTAAGCAGTGTCCTGGGATTTGGCCGGCACGGCGTGTAAGGATGTGTTCCCCACATCTTTGTTGCTAGGGTAGCAGACTGGAGCCACATTAAACAAGAGGTAGAACCTTTTTCAAATTTGGGATCATCAGAATATTATTGAAAAACAGCAGCCATCACAATAGCACAATTTATTTATAGTTAAAATAGTTTTTCCTAAACCTTAGTCATGTATTCACATATAATCCCTGCAAAAATATGTAAAGTGTTAAACAAAGAGTTACACATAAGAATGTAACTCATAAGATGTGAATATTGAACTAAGACACTGTAGTGGTTGAATTTTTTCCCAGCTAACTATATATATTATTTTGCCAAAGGCTCAGCTTTTCCAAGATATTTAATGCCAAATTTAAGACAGAGAACTAATGCAAGTTACAGTTCTCAAATTTCAGTTAATTTGTTTTATAAACAAACTGTGCTATGCTGGCACAGTTTGTTTATAAAACAAATTAACTGAAACTATTCCTCAGACAGGTTCACATTTTCAGAGCACAGTCCATAGCACAGCTCTCAGCACAGGTGCTCCGGCCAAGGCCCTCCTTTCGCCATCAAACCATCCCACCATTTGAAACCGTAGACCCAAGCAGCCGTATGCCCTTTAAGAAAGTGCCTCCCATTCGGGTCCTTGGGGACCTGCAGACAGACAGCGAGACAGGGAAGTCGGAGGGAGCAAAAATGAAGACCGTCTGCGGGCCGCCGAGCACCGGGTTGGGAGACACTGCCTTAAAGGTGTACACCACAAATTTACTCATAACATAAAACACTTCAGACGAAATGAAGATCTAGACAGCAGCTTGCTGAGAAACACTGACAGCTTTCTTTCACCTGCCCCGCCAACAAAAGCGAACGGCTCCGCAAAGTCCTAGTCCTGCGGGGTGGGGGGGGTTCACACT
>JAODKN010000008.1:14529307-14542532 GCA_026774425.1 Petrocephalus zakoni | reverse complement strand
CCCCCCCCCCCCCCCCCCCCCCCCCCCCCCCCCCCCCCTGTTTTCGGCCCATAACAACCAGAATCAGGGAATACAAAGGCTCCATTAGAAGCGAAGCAGCCGAAGCCCGCTGCTGGCACAGAGATCAATAGCCCCCATGAAGACTGTGCTCACAGCAGAGCTGCGCCCAACACAATCAGTGCAAAAACACATAAGCAATTATGCAGCTCCTCTGTTGCTTGGCATGCAGCTAAAATGAAATAAAGTAAAGTAGAAACAGAGGCAGGATTATTAAAAATACAAGAACTACTTCAAGACCAGAGCTTGTCTTGGGGGGGAGGGGGTCCAATTCTGTCTGCCTCCCATCTGACTGTGTGCCATCCCAATGGTGGTGGTGGTGGTGGTGGGGGGGGGGTCTTTGCTGCTCCCCCCAGCATCCACTTACTGCAGCCCCATTAGGACAGTGCTCAGTGAGCCATGTGCAGGAAGTCCAGAGCTCAGCCGGTTGCAATTCAGCACCTCCAAGGTCATTAACACAAATGGCCTTCACATGGGCCCAAACTTCCTAATGGGGAGGAAGACTGCTTCTCTTAAAAATAAGCTTTAATTGGCAAAACCCCGGACCTGCAGGTCAACGAGATCATGCATTTGGGTGCCTGAAATTAAAGATGCTTGAAAAACAGTACATAATATAACCTGATAAATTATTTTTTATCAAGGTATGATGACAACACAAATATGTACCCACACCTCATTCTTCCATAGTGTAAAGTTGTGCGTATAAATAAAATATTCTTTAGCTCAACTCCTGTGAAAAACACCTGCTTGTTTTATGTATGTGTAAAACATACATTGAAGGACCAAGAAAGTACTTGAAAGACATGAAAGCTCTTAGCAAAATGGTACATCTTCCTGTAATCATGCTTTTCCTCCCAGTAAAGTTCCTTTATACGGGTTTCATGTGAATAAATAAACCCTTAAGAGTTTTGGCACTGAAAGCACTAAAAAAATGGTACAGATCCTCAGGATTTCTCAGGCCAGTAATTGCGTTATCTTAGGACAACAGCGAGTACAGTTTGAACATGGTTCTGACAGCTTTCCCATAATGCACCTGGGACAGCTTGACATGAGTACGATGCAAAGTCCAATTAAGACAACAACCTTCTTCACCATACTCATCCTCCATTTGACAGACAGAAATTAGACACAGCATATGGATTGGCATATAACTGAAAGTCAGGAGACAATAGCTTACTCATAATTAGTACGTAAGGATAAGATAATAGTGAACCTATAAGCAGACCCAATTCAGCTGCCCCTAACGGTTTGCCTCGGAGGAAATGGCATCAAAGGGAACAGCCATCTGGTGGTGATGTTTTTCACAGAAACATTGACAATTACAGAGGAGACAGGAGCCCGCAACACTATAAATATACCGTGAGACAGCATGATATGAAACAGCTGTGTTGCCTCCGTGGGGGAGTCTCTTTGCTGGTGTCTTGTCAGGGTAATGGCCACGACTTAGCCTCAGTACAAATGTTAAACAAAAAGCTTTTTTTCTTATTAACAAACTAGCTCCACTTAAATAACTGCCCCCCATGCTGCTGCCCCCCAAAGTTTGGTATAACATCGCAATTAGCAACACCAGCCCAAGGTGTCGCGCAAACCCGGCAGACTGCAGTACTTAGGCGTCGTGGGCTGCCACACTGAGGCTGTCAGAGAGATGCTGCAGCAGACCTGAGAGCCTGAAGCCTAACTCACTGCCCTGCAGGACTAGATATTACAGTGCTCCTTTCAAATAAACGGGAATTGATGTTGCTTTCAGGAGTGGTATTTTATTCCCTTATTGATAACACACACTAGTTATCAGCTGTTACTATGGAGCTGGTCCCAGGAAGAGAGACGGCTTCTCCCGGAAGCCTCAGTCTGCACACAGCCTCCGTTTAACTCCGAGTGCATCTCTTTTCTATCAAGAGGAGGGAAACTTTTTCAAAGGGAGGAAGAAAAGGAAAAAAAAACGGGCCAAGAAACGACTGGGTCTTTGGATAAAAGACAAAAAAAAGCCTAGAATATATTCAGTAAAATCAGGGCAAAATTACCCGGCATGCAAGGATGGCATATCATCTGTTCAAGTGCGCTGAAGTAAACAAAAAACAGCATATAATCACATAATGGATGCTATCCATAATTAGCGACATGGCCTATAAACATTAGAAATAGTTGTTTATATAACAGAATAGAGATCTCAGGGACTGTCTGGCATGCATTACCTTAAGCCATTGTGGTCAGCCCCCCATGTTTAAGAGCATTGCCAGAAAGGTTTATTTTTGCAAAGTGAGTCCGGCTTGTTTATCCTGTCACTGGTGACTTCTGCTGCGCACTTAGCCGAAGGCCTTAAGTGTGCACCCTGCTGGTAGCAGAGAGACGTCAAGATTTAGAGACGGTAGGAATACACTTTAATAAAGGGGAGGATTCGGCCAGTGTCGAGTGTCCAATGGGGTAACAGCTAAAATATAGAGCAAAACCGGAATGGAGTTGAGTCAGGATGACAGATGATGGAAAATTGAAGACATTTTTCAGAGATGGATTCCATTTTTAAAGTAAAGGGAATGGTTTACTGTTAGATATAACAGCAGCAAGTGGTTAGAAAAGGTACCTATAGATGTAGACTGGATGTTTATGGGGCAGGGAAACCTATAAACATGGAATGGATGCAGAGGGAGACCTACTCAGAGAGATCTATAAAGTCAGCCAGCACTCAGGGGACAGAGAGGTCAGTTGATGTGCTGCATATTTAGGAGAAACTGGACACTTCCGTCACTCGGCATTTGCTCTGAAACCTGCAGCAATTTTTTTTTTCCCCAGAGTGATGAACACCCCTCTTCCAAAGCCATAAAAATAAGCACAAAACAACAAGCAGATAAGTAATCATGTTTGTAATGATCACAGGCTGTGTACAGTAGAAGGAGTCTGCCTTTAAATAAGGATAGATGGATGTTACATATAACTGGACACAATATATCGCTTATGTAACTAACTGAAATCATCGCTTCGCTGGCTAATTTACAAAGACTAAGAAGTAAATGTCAAATGGGAGTATTTACTATCAGCGGTGCCCTTATATTCCAGTCAATACAATGTTATATATTGTATAATTATTTGTAGTAGTTTTGCATTTTTTGATATGGCTTTCAGAGGGTGTCGTCTCTCTACACTTCAAATAAAAAATGGGACATTACCACATCCCCCAAAAATGCACATCTGAAATGGGAATGTAAATTTTGGACAGGACAGCGTTCTGTGTGCCTCTCGGAGGGGGCATTAGAATATTTCATCTTGTTAGCCTCTGAAAGGGCGGCAGTAATGCACTTCGATGAACGGGATTGTGAACGTGATGTGAATTTTCGGTGCTCCATTTGTAAGTCAGCTACCCGTATAAAGAGAAAATTCTGTATTTTAACAGCTAGCTTCTCCTCCGCTATTATACTTAGAGGATGGTGATAGAACCAGCAATTGGGGTTTGACAGGGTTAGATTGTCGGAGTTTGTATATCATGGGAAGTTCAGTTAGACATTGAGTGTCTGTGCCAGTATTTAACTTTTAATCGTCCTACTTGCTCATCTTGACAGCTGATATAAAAGCAAGTTGATGCCACCAGTAATAATCACAAATTTCACATTACCGTCCACCAGTAGTTTCTTTGTTCAGTAGACTGTTATTAATGGGACTGATTATTAAAAATATACAAGTATAAATTATGCGGTTCATTTTTCGTTTTTGAAGTGCAGAGATCACGGAAGGTGAAACCTGACTTTTCATGCCATTTATATATGGCAAGTTCTTTAAAAATTCAATTTTAGAGCTGCTAATATGTAATACATTACTTTCTGAGCATCCTGAAATGCTAGCGATACTATTTTTCGCTGCTTAGAAAATGCAGTAGTGAGATTGCATCAGTTGGGTTTTTTAAACACCCTCTGGTAGGAAGGACAGAATGGAAGAGTCTCCAAATTGATGACCTTTATAAAAACATTCCAATGTTTTTATAACCATGGATCTACCACGGTACCATGGCGCTCGGTGGACCGTGTCATGCCAAGGTTCTCCATGGTCTCCAGACCGATTCCCAACTGTTAAAAAAGCTGCTGTTGGGAACCTCCATTCTGACGGTGCAGAAGAACAAAGCCTGCTAGTGATTGGCTGGCTCGGGTGCTGATGTCCTGGTGAGAGGAAGTGATGGAGAACAGAAGAGAGCCAAGGGAATGGAGTGTGCTCCTCTGAGCAGTAAGATTTAATAAATAGAACCCTATTAAGTGATTAACCCAATTAAAGCAGACACTGTAATGGGGCCAACTGTGGGTTCTGTGCAGTTCCAGGATGCCTCGCACCTATTAAGGCCCGGCTTTGTGGTCTTCTGGGAGCTGCGGTCCGGCATCGCCTCGGCGACAGAGCCATCGTTGGAACTACGCTTGCGTCGCGTGGAACTGCGGAGCGAAAGGGATTCTGCGGGGAGGAGCAGGGGCTGGGAGAGGTACAGGGGACAAAGGCGCGCCATGCAGGAGGAAGGGCCATTGTGATGAGATTAGGCCGCAGGAGAGAGGGAGAGCACACTGGAGGCCTTCTGCACACCACAAAGCGGACCGGGGGGAGAGCATAGCCCAACGCCACGCCGTCTGCCTCGTTATTTTCAAAGGGATTGCTACGCCTCATCATTTAGCAGAAAGGCCGCACTGTAAATAAAGACCTCACAAACAATGGCAGGAGCTACGTCCCAAGTATTCAAAAGAAAACACAAAACTCTACTAGTGGCTACCAAAACAGCTTACCATCTATGAGGAAAATGGGCCATTACAATTGGCTCTTCTTCTGCTCCTTCATTCGTTGAATTCGTTACCAGCGTATTTGTTAAAAAGCCTGATCTGAATAGGCAGTTCTTTCTTGACATTGAAGATGTACCTGACACGCTAATCAGTGTTGTACTTGCATCATATTTGCTGGTATTTGTCCTTAGGCAGCGGTGCAAGGCTTTCCGAACACCGCTGTCAGTATGGAATGTAGCCCAGAACGACCTGCTCTCTTGGACTCTCCAGCTGGAGCCTTCTTTCAGCATCGCCTTCGATCTTGGTCTACTCTAGCTTTCGGTACCGTTTCTGGCTTTTCGCTCCTACATAGCTCTTTTTGCCTCTCTTAAATACTAAAATGGACTGCTTAGCAATTCAAATGAGAATAATCGCTCGACACACATGGAAAATAACTATAATAATGATTGGTTCTGGATGAATGATATAAGCTCTTTTGACAGAGAGAGGGCCCTACCACCCCACATCTCTTTCTCGCCAATATTGGATTAAGAAACTTTCGTACTGGATAAAAAAAAAGCAGACAAAGAAAATGGCATAATATTAAGAAGTGAATGTATGATGGTAGCAATATCAGATAGCTGCAAATTCCCGAAATCTTTAAAAAAAAAAAAAAAACACAGAGTCAATAGTCAGCATGGTACCTTGAAAATCACCACAAAATTCTCAGAGATGCAGCAGTTGCAGCAATAGCATCATCATTAAAATAATCCATTGTTACAATATACTGTAACCCAAGAATGACGGGTCACAGACCA
Organism: Petrocephalus zakoni; assembly: GCA_026774425.1. Lineage (NCBI taxonomy): Eukaryota > Metazoa > Chordata > Actinopteri > Osteoglossiformes > Mormyridae > Petrocephalus > Petrocephalus zakoni. Next base: position 14,536,936 of record JAODKN010000008.1, on the reverse strand, counting down.
GAACATTTAGAAATGTGAAGATGTGATATATCACGGCAGAGATCAGACAATTACTATTCCATATTGGCTCCTCCTTATTAAATACTTTGATCTAATGGATTGTTAATTGTAACCTCTTGTGATTAGATATGGCATGACAGTGTTCCTTTTCTATTTGCCTTACAATAGGCACTCCATGGACAATGGTTACGGTATACTAATACACACCGAAATGTAGCACATAACTACAGGTTTATCTGTGTAAAAAACAGTCTAGAGAATCACAGCATAGCGTCTCCTTTTGGAATCCAGGCATGGAACACGTGAGAAGAGTTTACAAAGTCGGCAGAAAGGGAGAGCAGGACCTGGCGCCCTTCCCACCTTCAGAAAGACATCACGGCAGCCTTCAGCCTCTGACGCCCATGGAGCCTGCCGTTCTGCATTGCCACTAGCAGAAACCTCTCTATTAAATTAGCAAGATTTCCATGGCAAATTTTGCTTTACTGCAGCTTAAAATTTTCCACAGAGAGATTTTTTTTTTTTATATTTATTGAAAATTTTGCGAGACGCTTATTAAAGGTGACTTGGCTGCCTAGCAACCAATTTGTTTCAGAGGATGTACAGCAAGCTTCAGGTGACCCTTGTGGTTCAGTTTTTCCACCAAGTACACAGAACCTTAGGGCTTATTCCTTACATTTGCTGCCAGTGTGGATCCTGTTTCGTTTAGATACCTAAATAGTATGAGGATATGTATTGCAACTTGAACTTTGAAACCCTTTGTGCTTTATTTCTTGAAGCTAGAATTCAAGCAGTGGGTTGAGTCGAGACCAAAAGAATAAACTAGTCATTGAACTCTCCAGTCTGCATCACATACTTATACAGAGACAGGCCTGTTTACAGTCATATTGGGAAGTAAACCCTCTGCCGAATACAGCTATTAAAAATAAGCAGGTCTCCCAGGAAATGCATCAGGTGCCTTCCGAAATTTGCCATTGTTTGCCAGATTCTTCCTACTCGAAAGTCAGTGCTACACACTGGGCTGGATTCATCAACAAAAATGACCTTTTAGTTTCCTTCTAACTCTTTATTTATCAATTGAACACACCATATTTGGATAATTAGCGAAAACCAAGGCTCTTATAGAAGGTCAAAGTCAATATATTCAGGAAACTTGAGTGATACGCAGAGGAGAGGTAAATAAGTGGGTGGCATACAGATTCGTTTTGGCAGGGAGAGTGACCAGGTCCATCTCTGAATGAGCTCTGTCTATAGGCCTCCAGCCTAGCCTTTGGAAGAGGGGGGCAGCAGGGGGGGGGAATGCAAAGGGAAGAGAAGATGCTGGCACGGGAGACAGGTGACACAAAGGCGGAAGGAAGAGAGACGAAGCTGACGCTCATTCCTTTTGGGAAAGAAGCCACTGGAGTGAGAGAAGGCAGACTGCCGGAGTCTCTGAAGCCAGGCCTCACATCCCGACTGCGGGCCAAGCGCAGTCTCACAAGGGGGGGTGGGAAGGTGTTGGGAGGGTGGGGTGGAGAAGGTGAAGGTGGAAAGCAGAGAAGGATCCAGGACCGGTGTTTGGGGGCTCATACGCTCTGCTTCTCGACCTGATCACGTGACCTCTTTCACGTCACACGACTGGAAACACCAGCCGCTTTCCTGGGGGCTTCGAAAAATGCCGACGAGCCTCGAAACCCAAAGAGGCGGAGTTGCAACGTCGACATGTACGGACGACCGTCAATAATGCATTTCGGTAAATGCAGGAGCAATGTGTGAGCGTTTAAGCACGTTTAAGCACATTTAGCACTCTGCTGTGCTGCTGGATGCACCCTTAAAGGGAGAGAGAGAAACAGGAAAATCACAAGCAGATCTGCAGGACAGGCCTCCATTCTCCATACCATTACACTTCTGAGACATTATAATCTAAATCAGCACAAAAAACATTTCAAATCACCATACCAGCTTACTTATACCTACATAACTAACCTACTCTTAAAAGCTGTATCACAATCCACAATGTATAATGTGTTTGATGGGATTTAGTTAGTAAAAATAGCATTTAGTTCATAAAAATAGCAGTCACTCCATTTTCGCCCTTTTTACAAGTCTGAATAAAATCCAGATTTACTTACGAAACATATTTAAATGCAACAGAGAAACTAATAACATGTTCAAAAAGTGGCCTACGCAGGAATTTACATAAAAGGTTAAACTCAGTAAAAGATGAATATCTATTCTATCAATTACTTTTCTTTAATATTCAACCTTCACAAGACTTAGGGGTCAAAAGCAAAAGAACAGACCACTGACAGCATCACAAAGCTACAAAGGACTACAATAGTCCCCGGAAACAGAGAAACTCTCTTTAGATCAGTTAAGAAGGGACCTCAGAGGCATATCGGCAAGAGATTCTGGGACTGATTATACCTAAACGTGGTCGTTATGATGGTAGTTAATGTCCTCTGATTGGGTTTGCATGTTTTACGACTTGAAAATCTATCCACTGTGGTCACTGCTTTCCTGTGCTGCGCTGTCCTTTCATGTTAACTTTAATTAGTCCAATAAACCCCAGTGCAAACCCTTAAAATCCTGCTATACACTCCAGCCCAGACTATCCTGCTGAATGTCCATGGAACGGCGTGTGCCCAAGTTTGGAAATACACAAAGTCACGCCGAATACCAAAGCCCAGGGCGCAAGCCTCCTTATTCATTTTTTTATAGCAACTAAGAAAAGCACATTATTTGCACTTGACTCAACCTCTTGTTAAACCCCAATGATTATCTCCCCAGTCGGAGCACCGGATGAGTAAGGCTGGTCTCCTCAGGTAAGTGCTGAAACATGCTGGTGGCGAATGAATAAAGAAGAGGAGGATTTAGGCGCTTTCTGGGCGTCCGGGGCTTCCACACCTTGCCAAATACGTCAGAAGCACTTCTCTAAAAGTGGCAATTATTGGAACATGTTTATTTATTTATTTAGCAGATGCTTTTGTCCAAAGCCACACACAAGCCAGGCAGATAGCACATCGTTAGCATGAAGCTGTCAAAGACCCAGCTAGGCGTAAGTGCGGCCTAGCTGAGCTTCCGTTGAATGAGTAGCAGCACATGTAAATTAGCACCAGCGCTAGAGCTACACGGCGACTTACAAAACGATATTGCAAAAAAAATGTGCCAAAAGTAAAACTGATTCTGAACATTGACAGTACTTTATTTTCCCGGTTACCAGACTTTAAACAACAAAACCATTATTTACAAGTAGTACACTGTATTGAGCTGAGCATAAATGGCTAAATTCCAGGTAACACACTATTTTAAACAGTACATATAAATTCAACAGCCAACTGCCCAATGAAATGAATATATAACTAACTTAAAACTTATACTCATGCATGTAACGGCCTTCTGTGTGCATAATACTGCACTTTAATACAATTGGTGAATATCAACTGCAGACTATTTAAAGTGGCACTGTTTGCACAAAAATCAATATAATAACCTGTGGGGAAAATGACTTTTTACTCTTCTAAGTATATTGTATTGAGTATATTTCTGTGTCTGCCTGCATGATTGAGTACAATTATAAAAAAAAAAGCTGGTGGTTTACTGATGAAATAGTAAATGTCATGCATTTGTTCATAAATACAGAATTTTTTAAAAATTAAAAAACACATCTTTCTTTTGTATTGGAATTCCCAGACAGTGACATTTTTTTTGCATTTGTGTAAAGAGTATTCTCTGTGATGTTAGAAAACGAAGACCATTACAGCCCATTTACCTGGGGGCCGGCGAGGAGGCTGGGGAAGAGGATGCTGGGAAGGCAAAATGCTCGCTCCCATCTGGGTATTCTCCCGAGGAATCGACCAGATCAGGCATTCCAGGAGAAGTGCCAACCGTCTCCTTCACAACCTGCTCCGGGTCTAGGATGAACAGCTCATCTTGGGAGAGTTCCGTTACATAATTCAAGTGCTCCTAGGGAAGACGGACAAGCGGGCCATTTTACTATTAGCGCGTGCACTCGACCCCAGTGACTCAGGTGATCAAATGAAGGAGGAAAGAGCCGTGGTTCCTCTCATCCCCTCCGCTGGCAATGGCTGCGACAGCTACGTCAGAGGCCCGACAGGCCGTGCTAGTCTGCACGTAATTTTATTACCAAATACCACCTTACCTGAGCTCGATCTATTCTGTAAAATCGGTCCGCCGTTGTTGCTGCAGTGACACAAGAGAGATTTTAATGATTTATAGGCTTTGGCTCAGGAAGGAGTCCTACTTTTGTGGAAACATCACAATTAGTGCAACATGGTCTAGCTTGTATGAAAAAATACAGAAAAGTATTCCAGCACACAGGTATTCCAGGTTATGGAAATAAGACGTGGTTTTCTGGTCGAATCTTCCGGACTGTTTCAGATGTTAATACTGATTGTACAATATGATGGGGCAGGACTTCACAACTCAGGTTCTTTAGTGCCACAACAAGTGCATAAATCTCACCCAACCGCAGTCCCCAATTGATTTGCTGGAGTATTTATTTAGCAAATATGTCACGTAACCTTTCGTTTTGGCTGAGAATCTGCTATTAATTACAAATGTATTTTAAAACACCGTTGGGACATCTCGGAGCACACCTGCGCCGAGGCTGTCTAATTTTGGCAAGTTTAATAACCCTGCAGAAGAGGAACAGGGAAGAATGGGACCTTGTATAATGAGGCCATTGAGGAGAAAGTGTCAGTGTTAATAGGGGGTGTGACTTTACCTGTATGCCTCCTAAAACAGTGATAATGAATAACAAATGAATGAATGAATAAATAACACATCAACTGGAACACATTGGGGATAAATGTATGATTATTTTGCTCTCGTCATGCCTGTCATGGCAAAGAGGCTATTGGAGCCTGTTTACAGAGTTTATCCTAGGTCACCAAATATTAATTTACAATGATAGTTACATAAAATCTGCTGTTGCTTCATATTGTCAAGTCTGGCACTGGATATCATTTTTAATATATGAAAGTAGATGGACAAATTGACCACCCACACATTAATGAGCATCAGTATCATGTTGCATATCTTCACATCTTGTAGGCTTTTTTAAGGCTTGGTGTTGTATTGTTACTGTTTCCCCATCAATAAACTGATTATTCTTTCCATGGTGCCAGTCAGAAGTACTATGTTGTCGTTTATTTATTAAGAATGCAGAGTGTTAACAGATTCAAGCACAGGTGAAGTGCAGTTCAGAGCAAAAAAAGGAATCGTAATTCCTCAGCCTTGGGTACTTCCCTGGTTTCGCCATGCTCGGGGGCTCTCTAAGGCTACACAGCCAACATGGTGGTCCAGAAACTTGAGAACTTGATAAATGACTTGACTGTTAATGCACATAAATTTAAAACTCAATATCTTAAAAAAAAAAAAAGTAAGTACAAACTGGTTGCTAAAGATTTATTTAACATTGTTAGTTCAGAAGAAGCATGGATCGATTGATGCTACAAGAAAGAAGGTAGCTGGCGGAATAAGATAAAAAAATAATGGTTTAAGCTTAAGAACAAGGAACTGATCTTTTCAAAGAGCTCACAAAACTGAGAGGAACCTCAGTTCACAGCTTCAGCTGAGGATGTGAGAGGAATGTGCTCCCATAATTGTCCCTATACAGTGGGCCTCCTACCACAGTGTGCTCAGCAAAACTATTGAAAATAGCCTTATTCCCCAGGGTGGGAACATTCTGCTATTTCACATTTCAACAGCAAAAGCCACGCTCAAGGCTCACTGTGAGACGGCTTCTTTAGCAGTAGCCAAATGAACTGCTGTTCTGGGATTCAATTAGAAAGTCTAAAATAATCAAAATGACCAACTGGAATGCACAGAGCAGCATTGTGCAGCTCGCGGAAAAAGAATCTGAGCAGGGAAGTCTGACTGGGATGGAACACAATGACAAGAGTACTATGAACGTCTCCATGACGACGCCACAGAAAACACTCTGTTGGCAAATGTCGCCAGCATACGATTTCTACAAGCCGAATACCCACAAAAGCAAAAGCATAACGATGCAGAACTTCCCTGCCTTGCTTGCATGGACTGAACCAGATCCCCGTGGTTTTCAGAACAGCAGGGATCAGCGGTACCTAGTATTTTTTGTAACCTGTAACTTTGTAACTTGACAGGGTATTACCCATCTGCTCTATAAACTCGTCTGCTAGGTTTTGGCATCTAAACCGAGGACTGTTCTGATTCACAGTACTTTATATGAAGAGCAGAGTTATTACAGTTGTAATCAATCAGTTAAATAGCACTGTGACCGCATTCAAAATGCCTTTGACTTTTTATTAGGGAGGGGTACTCACAGTCTAAAAAGCACCATTTGGTTGACAGCTTCTGCAGTGAGGGTGTCCTTGACTCTGCACCACCACCGTCCTAAAAATAAACAGAAAGATAACACAATCTCTATCGTCTGTAATGCTGTCTAACCAATTCGATATTATGCATCAATATTGTTAGAGTTGTAGCTTTACAGCCTGCAGCCATAAATATGTTTATAACGGGGCCATTAAACAAGGTGAGAAGAATTTGAGGCTTTCAAGTGATATTTCAATAATTTAGAATTGTGTAAGTCAAAAGCTGTCCAGGCTGCAGTCTGTCAAAGAATTAATTTCAAGAGTGTCAAGGAACTGTCTCTGTTCCTGCTCTTATTATCAAAAGCAAATTAATAATGACTGACGTGTACGTTTTTTTTTTTTTTTTAATTTCAGGGGAAAAAGGGACAAAACAGGAATCAAATCTAATTAAAATTCTGGGCAGAGCTCAAGCACTGACACTTCTTCCAATTATTTCACCTCAGTCCTGAGAAGAAGCATAATGCTTTACCATATTAGTGTTTGCACTCTAAAAATGCATTTCTTATGATGGTATTGAAGGATTTTCATAGTGGGTCACCTAACCGTCACATCCGAGCAGAATACAAACCAGCAGGACACTAAGGTGACAGGGGTCCCGAGCAGGGACAATGTGGCAGGGTACTGGGGGGGTCCGGCGTCGGCCTCGGTCTTCCCCACCCCCCGTCTCCATCACAGCTAGCCTTTCTTTCACATTCTTCCTCTCCTTTGACTCATTTTTTTTGTGATTCTTCTTCGAAATCCCTCTCCTAATTCCCACTCACCGCCCCATCCCACAGAAGTCTGTGCTTACCTCTGGTAACTTCTCAATGTGAGAGCGACAGGTCTCCAGGTCACTGTCTCCCGGGACAACAATATGGCCCAGTGGGATTGCTGGCAGGGACAGACAGGAGATGGGGTGCCGTTAAAGTTTAACATTGCTACCATACAATTCTTACACAATATAAAAGCACAGCATAAATGCATCTATCAAACAAATATTTAGCCAATTCCCTGACACATGAACCAAGACAATGCTAAAAATATAGTGAAACAAATCATACAAATTCCTTCAAAAATACCAAAATACTATGAGGCAGTGTAGTGTGTAGAAACAGAATCATTGAGGGATAGGTAAACTGCATTCCAATATAGAGAATCGTGATATTACTTTCAGATGGATTTCTCCAGGCATCCTGATATTCCCCGGAGCAGGAGACCCGCACCGAGCCGTGGGGGGGGGGGGGGGGGGGGGGGGGGGGGGGGGGGGGGGGGGGGGGGCGGGGGGGGGGGGGGG
>JAODKN010000008.1:14503277-14516908 GCA_026774425.1 Petrocephalus zakoni | reverse complement strand
GTTTTCTATGCTCTAACTACGAAAATATTCAATTTATAAATAAAGAATCCTACTTCACGGAAATTCACTTTTCGCGGTAGAGTCTGGAACGGATTAACCGCGATAAACGAGGGATGACTGTATACTATGTGCACATCTTACACCCTGGCTGAATAGTAAAATAACCAAGCCTTTTAGCGCTCATACAAAGCAGGACATTCATTTGTATGGCACTGAGTGATATCTTTCTGGGTTAATGACTGGGCCTAGAAAGTTTCTTCGCTGTTCTCTGCTTTATCGCTGGCTGACCTTTGCCCTCAACACCCATTGGTGGTGATGTTCAGTGCCACAGCTGGGGCTTCATATGAGCACAGTGCTGGGTTTTAATTGATAGCCTTTATGCAGGGGGTCCTGATGAACCACTAGCCCTCAAACTCTGACGAAGAGAGATGTTATTATTCAGTAAATATTTCATTTTCTGTAGTTGGGGGAGTAAAAACAGCACAACGGTATCTTAAGGTGAATGTCAGTACAGCTCACAGACTGATAGATATCATGCATAGTTACACTTTCTATTTTAGTTAGCTCGCTGATGTTACATTAGCATCAGGTTCCGTCATTATTATAATTAGTAAGGCTGAGATGTCAGAAGGTCCAGCCCATAATAATCGATTGATTTGAACACTCATTCAGACTGACCGTTCCATCTCCACCGCATGCCAGAATCCGCAGGTTGGGAACTTTGCGGTACATTTCTAACCTTGAAGAGAAAACCGAAACACATCTCAAAATGCGGGTAAACCCAGGGGTGACCTCTGCTGTTTTAAATGTGCTCTGTAAATAAATTCTGGTTTTAATATACAATTCTACCATACACATACAACTGAATGCGCAAGTGGTTTATGAGTTTTTATTTATTTTTTTATGATTTTAATGCATTCAGTGCTTGCATGCTTATGAAATATTGAACCAACAAACGGAAGTCCATGCATACAGTGAAAAGTGGCATTTTGTCAAAAAACAATAAATGAATGGTTCTAGTTTCCATATCATTACTTTGGCCTAATAAATGCTAACATGGCAGGAGACCAGGAGTCTGATGGAGACACACAGCACACAATCAGCCAGTAAGCAGTGAAGGCCCCACTTTGCCAAAATTCCCTTCCCCAGCACTGTTGCCAAAGCAACGCGGTAAAAGCCCTCTAAAACGCCAGAGTCACCTCCATCGGCAACCTGACTGCCACTGAACGACACGCTTACTGGGACCTTTCTGAAATGACAGGAATTACTGGCTATCCCTTCGAACCCGTAACCCTATGCGATGGCTGACTGTCATCAGGATACCAACAGCATCGTCCTCTCACCCGTCCTTAGGTCCTCCCTGGCTTAGGTCAAACACCTGCCGGGGGTTGAGGCACCACATGAAGGACTGGATAATCTTTGCTCCCTGAAATGAGACCATCATGCCCATGAGACAAATCATGAGGAATGTGCTTCATCTGAGCAAAGATGTCAAGAATTCAACAATGACGCCCTGTTATTACAGCCATCACTCGAATAGCAGGGTAGGCGTGAGATTCTTTGTCAGTTCATATACAAATAGTATGTTTTTTTTAGTTGTATGAATTATTTTCACTCTGTTGTCAAGCATTTTCGTAAACAACACTGTGGCGGTCCCAGAAGTCTGTTTAGCTCTCCTGACGCCACACGCACTGTGTAATCCATGACAGAGACAATTTGCTCTTAAACTATTTAGTCTTTGGGGAAATTTCAAGGGCAAACATTATTCTTAAACATGGAATCCCATAATCCAAAGTATATTAAAGGCAGTAAGCAGTAAGTCCAATGATGTGAAATTCATTTCAAATTCTGGGAGAGTAAATGCAGTACTGGCTAATTGACAATCTGCTGAGTGCCCACCAGGGGGCACTCCAGGACTAAGGGGGTACTTAACCCCTATAAGAATGTACATCTGGGTTCAGATAAATCATATTTATAATTCAATGTATTTAACACAATTAGAATTTACATTCATCCATCTGTCAAGCACAAATACTGGAAAGGATCAAGGGAAAATTCAAATTGTACTTTTGAAGAAATCGATCTGTACATAAATTTTGACAGTACGCTCTAATATGTGACACAGTAGCACAGAGATACAGGCAGTCGCACTGCCACCTGACACAATCAAGGTTAGGCATTTGAATTACACTCTCTATAGGTTTATATTTATCTGTGTTGTTCTACTTATGTATGTTTTCTTGCATATCCTGTGTTATTTTGGATGCATTTCAGGGGAACTGGCATCTCTGAATTGCTGATAGGATGTAATTGTATGTCCTGCAAGGAATCCATGGGGATTTGGTGTGGGGGCTCACCTGGTTCCCCCCGCTCTTAGGGTTAACGAACACCAACACGGGCTTCAAGTGCTGGGAAGGAATGGATTTGACTATAAAGGGCTTCCATCGCGTCTCCTGGATTTGGAAGGACAGGCAGAGGGGAGGAGAATTGCACTGATTGCAGAGATGCAGCGGATATGCAGGGCAGACGCTTCACTCTGGTCGACCGGCCATAACAAAGCACATCTATCAAGTGCAGTTCACCACAGATTCATTATTCATGCATTATTCAAGCAAAGAACAAAGATGCCGTGATGACGCCGGTAACGATATTCTCCCAGCTTTCGCCAAGGAACTAACATATAAATTACAGAGAATATGCCGGGTTGCAGACAGTGGCTTTTCCGTGGGATCTTTTCATCCTGAAAATAAATGCAAAGGCAGCAGGAGACATTCAGTGGGACGTAGCGAGCAGGACACCCTTGTTATTAACGGCACATACAAACTGTGCTCCCACTTCTCAGCATGCAAAGCAGCCGTTACGGAGGACAGTACTCACACACTGGTCTATTTCTGCAACACAGAGCTTAAATCTCCACACATATCGAACACAGCACTTCTGCGTTTATAAGCTTATGCTAAATTGTACTTACATTGTTATATATGTATGGAATGCAGTACTTATATGGTTACATTTAATATATTTATTTAGCTGATGCTAAATGACATGCCATTGAGCAGGTCAACCAGGCCCTGGAGCACTGGGGTTAAGAGCCTTGTACAAGAACGCTGATTGCCGTACCGACCTCTGGATTTGAACTGGAAACTGACCAAACACGTGCACGGAGTTCAACCCCACAGGGCCCCCGTGCGGTTACGCAAATGTGGACGGCAGCACTCGCATGTTTATATCATTGTGCATGTGTGTGTTTATGCACTTTTAGCACGGATACTTGCATATTCTGACATGTCAGTCACCAGCGACCTCATCTACCAGAACATATCATTATTTTAACTCAGCCAATCATTGACCTGAACTTTGACTTCAACGATCCTCATTTGGTAGTGTGTCTCCAACATCTTGTACAATCACAATTTTAACGAAAGGTGTTGCTGCGCCCCACAGAAAGGAAGCCGGTTGAAGCCCTATTGAGGCAATTTTCCATCAATGCAAAATTCCACTTAGAGAAAACAAATATGCAAATGTAATTAATTGCCACTGTTGACAAACCACAGCATGCAGTGCACAACAATCTAACATATTCTCTGCATGTAACCCAAATGTGACACTGTGATGCAGCAGTGGGCGGCTAAGGGGCAGGGGGCAGTACCTTCCACAGAGTGCCTCAGTGGTATCATGCTGGTCAGGCATTCGAACCAGAAGCCTTTCAATCACAAGTGCGCTTCCCTAACCATTAGGCCACCCCTGCTACAGATTGCAGTGTGTGCGCATGCTTCTGCATCTGCCTGCGCACCAGCTCCCCTCCTACACGCAGCAGCTGCAGTGACATGCGTGGGCAGGCAGAGTAGGTCGCTCCCCGCGACTGGCCTGATGTGGGTTGCGTAGAGCTTCTGCAGGGATGAACCCGGCACTAGAGCCCAGGGACTTTCTCCGCAGCATACTGATGAGCCAGACATCCTCGGCCCCCAAATAGTCTGCTACATCAACTCGGACACAAACCTAGTACCGCTTTATCTGTAATAGATGCTCCCTAAATCTACCACAGTGCAAGGTGCCCTAATTATCACAAGCGTGGGCCATCTGGATTCCAGACTAACTTTCACAAACTTTTTGTTTTTTTTTTTGGGGGGGGAAGGGGGTGAGGGGAGCAAGGGTCATGAAAATGTCTCGAAGTGATGCTGTTGGGTTATGTGTGCCGAAGCAGCCCGCATTAACAACTTCTCATTTATCTGACACTTTTAAGGGGTTCTACTTTCTGCTGATAGAAGCAAGCAGTTTTATCCTCTGTCATGTCGAGGAAAAAAAAATGACAGCATGTCTCCTGGGCAGGTTAAATCTGGCAGTGCTGCAATTTTCTGCGAGTTTGTACACCTGAACCTTACCTCTGCTCCCTTCCTGCTGGCCCTGCGCTTGACGGAAGTCCGTTTCTTCTTCTTGCTGGACTTCAGCGAGGTCTGCACCGCAAACACAGAAACAACAAAGCAAGCAAATGGAAAAACAAAATAATAATAATAAACACCATAGAGCACTATCACACGTGTAACGGCAGGGGTAAGGAGCTGCCAGGCAGGGTACCTGTGGTCTTCGGGCACGTATGATCCAGGTGGGGGGCACGATGACAGAGGCGTGTGGCCCCAGAGAGCATGCCTCCCCTATGTGCTGTAGCATGAAGCAGGTCACCTTGTTGTGATACTGCGTGGTGTGTAAGGAAAGCGTGTGGTCAGTAACTCTGAGGGAGACCAATCGTCATTCAAACAATCACACACATGCACACATTCATATCTTTTTGGTGACTCTCCATTCATTTCTGAGGACATAGCCCCAATCACAATTGACAACCTTAACCCCTACCCAGCCCTAACTTTATCCATAAGTAACCAACCCAAATACAATACTTCTGACATTTTTAGTTTTTTGATTGCAGTCACAGATATTTTATAAAATTGAGTTTCCCTTTGTGGGAACTGTAAAATGGTCCCCAATATGTCAAGACAACAGGTTGTTATCACATCGTGGGGAAATCTGGTCCCCACAATGTAATAAATACAAAAACACAAAGAGACACACACAAACAAACACAGACATACGGCGAAACACTCTGACTTACTGCCTGTTTGCACCAAGAACAGCTTATGGCCACTATTTCTTTACTGTGAAATGGAAATTTTTGTTGAAAGCCCTGTAAAAAGACACATTTACATGAACTGATCAGATTGCTTGCCAGTGGTATGACTCCAAAGAGCAGCTGCGTGTCACACGGCACTCGCAGTCACTCCCCCGTCCCCTCTGTGCTCCCCGGTCTGCTCACCTTCCCACACTGCCGGCATCGGCCATCTTGGCGCCTCCGATGGACCCAGTGATGACGGACGATGGGCGGCTGCAAGCGCGCACAGCAGAGATCAGCTCAGCCCCCCACTGCTGCGGCATGCGGCTAGAGCTGTGCCGACCAAAACCTGCACTCCTGACTTAACGCATGCAAGGCGGCACACTTACGACAGACTGCTCTCCGGCTAGACGGTACCTGCGGCACTGCTTGCCTCTTTTTGGAGGCTTGTGCTTAATGCACAATAGGTGTATGTCTGACATCTATCCCTGGAATGACTGAGCGGCTACTTGTCCTTAATACAGTTATATTACAGAAAATAATTATGCCAAATATGTGGACAGACTAGAATTACTCAGTTTTTAACACATCTGGGCCTGACTAATAAATTCCAGCTTATTCTTGAGAAAAAGCTCCCTGATTCCTTTACTTTAGATTTAGCATGGTATTCCAAATCACTCATCATTTTTTTGTTTTAATTCGGTCCTGTATTCATGTATTCTCTGCAGACAGTATCACATAAGCAACCTTTAAAATAGGGAAAACAGATGTTGAATAAAGTGTTCTACATTAACTCATTATGCCCCTGCTGTGTCACCTACGGTTTGTTTAATCTGTGTTTTCATTTAGGAAGAGTAATATTTAATAGTGCTCAACTATGAGCTAGACCAGGGGTCTCAAACTCCAGTCCAGGAGGCTCCTGTGTAGCTTAATTCTTTCCACATTCCATCACAAATGATTGCGCTAAAGTGCGGTGTGGTAATTAGCACAGTGAGTTGAATCAGCTGTGTTAAATGAGGGTAAACCCAAAAATGTGCAGGACTCCGGCCCTCCGGGACTGGAGTTTGAGACTCCTGAGCCAGACAATGTATGTTTCGGTATTTTTTAATTTTCCCGCTAATTGTAGGGAAAAAACCTTAATAGAAGTAGAAAATGGATATAAAAAATAAGAAACATTGCTACATAACTTTACCACAATGTCTGTTAGTCAATTGTGATAGTTCTATAGATATTTGCGCCTTCATGAATAATTGTGTGTATGTCGCCCCCTAATGGAAGGTACCTATAGTAAACCTAAAATACAATCAAAAGTTAAAAACAAATAGAACATCGTTTACCTCGCGAAAATTTCTTGATCCAGATTCCCTAAACGATGGTTTACATCTGAAATTTATCTAAAAAAGAAAACCAGAAGTCCATATGCCGTTAGATTATTTGCAAAATGCATCATATCGCACATCAAAATGCTAGTCAAAGCTGGATTTTGAAAACAGGATTAGTTATAGTCCCAGATGGTGAATTCAGGAGAGATTATAGGTTAGACCGTGATAGAAATAAAAAATAAATAAATCAGTCTTATTCAGCCAGAGGTCTGGAGTGAAGAACCAGTAAAAGCTGCATTTATATCCCAGTTGGTATCCAAGGCCCATAATCCTCTGGATGCCCAGGTACTCTCTAACTTTAGATTGTAATGCCTGTTGATCACCTTCCCTTGATGTTTGGAGCCAAAATTGGGAGGAAAACAAGGATTTTAATTAATTACGCCAAACATGCATCAGCCAATTGTCAGATCAGCACGGTACAGCAAACACAGACTCCCTGCAGTTAGTAAAGCAAGGTTCAGAGAAAGACCAAGGTATGCAGTAAAGGAGCACCCTTCAGCGGGCTTAAGTCCCTCAGGGAAACCCAGTGGCTACAGGACAGACGTGCCATAGGCGGTACGTGGGAAGATGGCTACCCAGCCCAGGACAATGCACATTAAGAGCGCCCATTCCTTTTGGCTCACTCGACGGGATGGGTCTTTCATAAGCTGGTCATGGAGAACTCCTACTTGTGTCAGTTGTTCAGTGCAGGCCAGCTGGAGGAGGACGGACACAAGTTCACAGAGAAGCCATGCGGCGGTTCTACTGGTGCCAAAACTGCATCTTACAGGTTAATTGTTCAAGTGGCAGGTGCAAAGGAACCAAAATGTATGTTAGATATGAATCCCTTCCTGGGCCTGCACTGGGACTGTGTTTCAGTGCAATTTATAAAACAATAGGTTAATTCAACATTTTTGAGGTTTTGTGGAAATAAAATTGCTCTAGAAGTGAGAATAATGCTATATATCAGGTATTAAACACTTTTCATGACTTACATTTAAAGTATTTTGTACAGTAGAATTGTTTATAAAAGCCAGGATAGCAGATATTTTGACAGCATTCACAGAGATTTTTGTATTTTTAAATTGTGGGAGTCACTCATTAACACATAACATAGTCCTATACTCTGAAATCGTTCGGCCTGATGGTTTGCCCTCCCGTCAAAAGGATAACGTTAAACAAATATGAAATGGAAGGTTCTATCTCAGTTTTTGCAAGAAGGGCAGAATAATGATTGGGCACGTTTACACCTCCTGTTTACACGAACGTGCCACATCCTTTCTGACAGCACAGCCTTAATCAAGCTGCCCTTTAAAAGGAAGAACAATTATCTCATTTACATGTTGAGAAGGGCAGCAAAGATCGGCTGAGTCAGTCTTGATATCGTGTATTTGTCAATACAATCTCTCAAATACGGCCTAGATTTTAGTTTCCTAAATATTTCATCTTTCCTTTTGCAAATTATTGGTTAGGTAATATGGAATGTATTTAATAAACCTCCTTTAAATGTGCAAAATGAATGTATATGAAAATAAATACATTAACAGGAGGTTTGTATGCTGCATTTGCCATGCACATAAAATCCAACGAGTTTTAGATTATTACTCAAAAGGAGTCACCTTTTCCAAGGAAAGTGGCATTGTTGAAATTTGGAAAGATATTCTGCTATATATAAGCATACCTTAGAAACTGAACAGGTAGATATAGAAATACCTGATGTTTACCTGTCACAATTAATCAGCAATAAAAAAACTGTACTAAAGCATCTAAGAAATGCTGCATTTTTAGCCTACTGCTGATCACAGTTTCAATGGGAATAATCCTTATTTACAGTATGTCTACTAACAGTTCTGTCAGAAAGTCTTGGGACCCTTGCTTAATTCAGCAAAAATATTACATTTTTTCATTAATTTATTGAGTTTATAACAAAAAACATCATTTTATTCATTTGTTTACAAAATATCACATTAGAAACAATCAGTAGTTTTGAGTAAAAATTCATTTTAAGGTTGTATTAACTTGAAACCCAAATTATAGTTCTCAAAGAGCAGCTCTAAGCTAGAAAGCAGTCTCATTGGATGCTTTTTAATTAGTAACACCTCAGCAAAAACATAAAATGCCAAACATTTGTGTTCAGTATCCCTTTGGGAGCCAGTGAGTACAATTGCATGTAACAACAAAACAGAACTGAATGAGTAAGTCACTTAATCAAATGAAAATATCTGCGCAGAAGATATGTGCATGTTTGTTAAACACTGCTTATCAATGGAGCCTTGTTATGAAATCAATTCATTTGCACCATTTTTACACAATTAAGCAGCCTGATCAAGACTTTCTGTGAGAACTTCATGTTGAGGAGCTTATTTCACAGTTTCTTTCTAAGAAATTCTACCTGTTCTTTCAGATACATGTTGCACTACAGACATTGAGGTTAAGGTGTCCCGGCAGCCTCCAACATCACCCCCGTCTCCCATGCCTACCTTTTCTAGCTGCTCGATGCAATTAGTGTGCACCACGATTTTGCAAGCACCACACTTCTTCCGTGCTGTCGACTTTTGCTGTGACGAAAAAAATTAGACAAAATGTATGCAAGGGATATGTCAGCATAATTAGAGTCGCTTCAAAGTACAGGTCCAGTCCTAATCCTAAAACATTTGAGCTATTTACATCAATTTTTCAGGACCAGTACGTAGGATGAGGAACCCAATGCAGGAAGTGTATGAAGCACAGGGCACAGGGCAGGGTACGCACTGGACAGGATGCCAGCGTGTCACAGAGCACAGGGCAGGGTATGCACTGGATAGGATACCAGAGTTTCACAGGGCACAGAGCACAGAGCAGGGTACGCACTGGACTGCATGCCAGCGTGTCACAGGGCACAGAGCAGGATATGTACTGGATAGGATACCAGAGTGTCACAGGGCACAGAGCACAGAGCAGGGTACGCACTGGGCAGGATGCCAGTGCATCACAAGGCACAGAGCACAGGGAAGGGTACGCACTGGACTGCATGCCAGCATGTCACAGGACACAGAGCGGGATACGCACTGGATAGGATACCAGAGTGTCACAGGGCACAGAGCACAGGGCAGGGTACACACTGGAAAGGATACCAGTGCATCACAGGGCACAGGGCAGGATATGCACTGGACTGCATGCCAGCATGTCACAGGGCACAGCGCACAGGGCAGGGTTACCTACTTGTCCCCCAAAGAAAATACACTCAAGTGAATTTAAGGAGAGGCCAATCCAAAAAAACCACATGCCTCTAGGCTGTTGAATGAAACCAGAGCATCCACACGAAACCAGCATGAACTTGGAAGATCATGTAAATGGCTGACAGCAACAGGTGTTAACCACAAGCCCCCCAATACTACAACCTGTGTCAGTGGTTCTCAAACTGTGGTATTTGGACTGCCGCCCAGTGGTGCACAAGAAGACTGGTAATTTGTCACTGCAATTCCGGTTACTGTAATTTTTTTAGCCATGTGCCACTTGGCTGGTTTGGTTTGATCAGAGGTGGTCCTTGGCCTAACATGTCTGAGAACCACTGATCTATGCATCTTACTCAACACCATGCACCATCACTCAATAGTCAATAGGTGGCACTGTTTACACAATGTCTGAGCATGAACAGCTCCTATAAACAGGAAACACTGAAAATAACGCATGTGACTGGCTTAGACAGACAGCTCTTTGATGTGGTCAACCTATTGTGATTTCATTTTAATTATTACTGGTACAGTTTCGGTACTGTTTCAACAATTCTATTCCGAAAACCATACATTAGTGTTTATCAGCTATGCAAATGAAAGTAATAAATTAGGTTCAAATAAAATATACAGCAAACAAACATTAGGTTAAGTAATTAGCTGGTGGATGCATTAACAAAATACTCAAATTACACCAATTACCTACTGAAGCGGTACGGTGTAGTTGTCTGTTTTAAAATAGAACTGTCGGTTACAGAGTTGTAAAACACTCCAACAACAGTTACTCATGTAAATCATCTGACTCACCAGCGTCCTGGCCACACAATTCTGCTCTCCCACGTAGCAGGATTCTCCGGAGACGCTGGTCTCGAACCAGATGTGTTCTCCATACAGGGCCCCCTCCTACACAAGGGGAATATTTTCAAAAAGTACAAGGCGTGAGTCTAAGCATGCATCATAGCTGAGAGCTGATCTCTCACATACTACACTGGCCACATTCGATTCTCAGCGTCTGATATCAACACACATTTACGTAAGTGACAATTTTTTAGAATTTACACAGAAGAAGAAAAAATTCACAAACGATGCACTTGAAAATCAGGGTATTTCAGTTAGAAACGTATGCAGAAAAATCACCATTGAAAGGGAGGAGTAGAGATAAATCTGAGAAAAGTGCATGAGAAGCTTCGGGGAAATATTTATCTTTATAAATAGTTTGTGACTGGCACCCATCCAGGGTATACCCCAGCCCTGCACTGTGCTACCCGGAATAGGCCCAAAGCCTGGCTGCGACCTTCACCAGCACAAGTGGCTAGAGGACAAGTGGATGGATAAACAGATGCTGTTGCATTAAACACGGATGGGCCGCCATTTTCTAAAAAGGCAGCTATGTTTCAGCATGGCGTGGAAACGTTCTTTACAGCCCTTTTGTGTTACTTCTGCCCCACTGTGCAGTGGGACTGGCATACATCTGCTTTTCACTATAGCATACAAACGTGTGCTGCTTCCAGCAGCTAAAAGCCTTCCCTAGCTCCTTCACGGTCTTCCCCGCTTCCCTGTATGTCACATCGGTGACGGAATTAATAATTGCAGTTAATGGTTTAATTATTGTAATTTCAACAATTTGATCCATTTCAGTGATTCCCAATCCAGTCCTGGGGGACCCACAGTCCACATTTCTGCTCCCTCCCAGCTCACCTCCACAGTCCACATTTCTGCTCCCTCCCAGCTCACATCCACAGTCCACATTTCTGCTACCTCCCAGCTCACCTCCATAGTCCACATTTCTGCTCCCTCCCAGCTCACCTCCACAGTCCACATTTCTGCTACCTCCCAGCTCACCTGTGCCAGGTATTCAATGTTCTCGATAGTTTGATTGTTTGGTTCAGGTGTGCTGGAAACTGGGAGGAAACAAAAATGTGGACTCTCTGCTCATTCCCTGAGGACTGGGTTGAGAAACCCTTCTCTACCTCTTTCCTATTCTCCAATGATCCCCAGATGGGGGCTTCTTAAAAATCTATTTTAGGAGAATCTGTATGCAACTCTGAACAAGCTAAACCCTGCTGTTTGAATTGCAAATTTTAAAAACACAAAATGCAGGCAATGAAGTCAAAAAGTGATACATTTATTTTTTTGTTTTAATCCAACGCAACCTTGAATGGTAGTTCATTTGAACGCAGACCTAGTTTCTCAAACCCAGTACAGCACGGGGCACCCACTCACACTCCAGTCGACGGTGCAGCGGATTTCTCCATCTAGGTCACTCTTCGCCAAGGCCAAGGCGCTGGGCTGGGCCGCTAGATGCTGATGGTTCGACTTGGTGATGGCTTTCCTGAAACAACACAGGATACTGCACCTTTAAAAGGCCCATTCAGCACTGCATCCGGGTTTAGCTGGACAAGGATTTTATATACTTATTTATTATTATTATTATTATTATTATTTGTAAGTAATAGTAAAATAAAAATAAAACAACCAAAAACTAAAACAGGCTAAAATAACAGTGTGCACAGAGTAGGGGTGATTCTAGGACTTTACCCAAAAAATATGGGACTAAATGGATTTAGAATAACCATTTTTCAGGGGAGCAAAGAGGAAAAACAGGGTGGCTGAAGCCCCCCTAAAAAGGGTTTAAAATGGCCCATGGCAGCGTTTCTCAGTTTGGGCCTCGGTGACCCGCAGACAGTCCACATTTTTGCTCTGGTAACTGGGAAGGGGCAAAAGCGTGCACTGTCTGCAGGTCCTCGAGGACTTTGCTGGGAAACACTGGTCTATGCCACGGACTGATGACGTATTGTATTCGACTGGGATACCCCCAATTATAATAAATAACATCAAAGTAACTGTCTTAGGACCGATAAAAAAAACAAAAACAAACAGCATGTTGGATGTTTGAGGTCAGCTGGATCAGTGATATTTCCAACTGATGTCTAAAACAGGTTCATAAGTCATATTTCATTATATCAGGCTGCATGTAGTGTCAATGTAAATTCATTAAGCTGCTTACTGTGCAACCAGTTTGGAAACAGTCCACCAGCAATCAAACTCAAATGGCGTTCTCCGCGCTTGGCAAATGTGACTGTACACTGAAGGGGAGGGCCCCGGGCTGCACTGGCCATCTGGCATACAGGGCATTTTCCCCACTCGTTCGTGGGCCAGCAAAATTCATCGTGGGGGACCATTACACTCAGCCATTACAGTCAACTGACAGGAAATCTGTGGAGGATTTATGAGCTAGCAGAGACACTGGAGGCCTCGGAAGACTCGGTTCGCACCCAGGAGTGTCCTTGTAAACAGGGCCATCTGGGTAATGAGGCTCAGCCAGGTGGGGTAGGCCTGAGCTCATTCTGGGAGTCACTCACCAAGGGGCTTTGTGGGCTAACTCCACAAACACAGACCTTTCCCCCATTATCTCTGAAAACTGATGCCATTTGTAAAACTTTCCATTTACACTATATTAGTAAATACTAATTTCAGAAATATAGTGCTCACAGTAAGATGCTTACTTTGCATATACACCTATTCCCAACCTGCTTTATACTTGAAATCAAACCTAAATTACAGGTGTACCTATACAATATAAATTCTATGTGAAAACAAAACAGTAGTTGTTACCATGTATTTTTTGGGAAACATAAACAAAAAAATACAAAAAACATTGTACATCCACAGTACAGTATGGCTATTTTCAAACCATCATCGTTCAAAAATGCATAAGATGCAGGCTGACTGTTGAACCAATGAGAATGATTTCACCTACAACAGGAGACGATAAAAACACTTCGATTTCTGTCTGCAAACCCTAACCCTAACTCCTGCCAGCTCCACATAAGTGGAGTACTGCAGCCTTCTGTATGTATCCGCAGTGGAACTGCAAACCGGAAGCAAAGATCTACATACGAGAGCCACCCGCTCCATGCCTCCAGCAGAGGATGGCCGCACACTCCCATCGGG
>JAODKN010000008.1:14470544-14497368 GCA_026774425.1 Petrocephalus zakoni | reverse complement strand
TTGGTCATGTGGTCAATTTTCACTTATTTAGAGTACAGGGGACCAAACATCACCTTTGTCATTTTTTTCTTAAAATCGAGACATTGTGAATCTGAGAGTGTCTTACAGGCTCTCGGATTCATTTTCTAAAGATGCCTGGAAGGATGTATGGGTTGGGATATAATGAAGCTAATTATATAAGACGTTTTGTATATGCCACACAGCTAACCACTTCCTATTAGGAGCTGTGCTACTGATGTTATACAATATTTGAGTAATATATCATATATGGAATACTCAAGTATTCAATACACAAGTAGAGTGGCAAGCTTCAAGCGAATGTCTACTACCTGTTTTTGACTCCCACTGTACATATATATTTAACTACATGCATCTACCACAAAAGGGAGGAAATGTATAAAAGAAATTTGCATACCTGAAAAAATATTTCTGTAGATCAGTATTGGGGAGAATTCATCATGTGTTTATGAGACAGTCTCCTCCTAGGCTATTGTGTATTATACTACACTTTTTACAAATATCATGTGAAATCTAACTTTTCCGAATAAAGATTATGTTAAATGCCATAAAACCTTGTTTACTAGGGATGGGAAAGAATATCGATTTTATGATTAATCACAATCCTGCTTTTGATGATTCAATATAGATTCACAAAAATCTCAATATCAGTTAAATTTGTGCCTTTTTCCCATGATTTTGAAAATATTTTTCTGTGAATTATATTTTTCTTGCATCAATCCTAAATGTATCTTTTCTTCTGATTACGTACGTTGTTACTTTGCTTTAGGGCATAATCATCAGCCTGTATCTGATGTCCCTAAGAGACTCAGAATGTACTTCTGTAAGCCAGTTCAAACGGCACTTCCTGTTTTCACATCACATCCCTCTCACACGCCCTCAGAGGCAGGAAATGGTTTCCGCCCCCAGAACACTGGCCCCGCCCCATTTTACGCCTGAGCACTCCGCAGAGTGTTATGACTTGTAGCTGCTTACTGTGACAAGTTGATTTAATTCGGCCTAATCGTGTCGACGTCGTGAGTCAGCTTAAGGACTGCTCATGTTCTTCGCCTGCTTGTTTCATCACTACGTCCCACTGCGTTTGCATCCTCCCCTCTTGGACTCCGCATTCTGCTCATACCATTTCTTCTTCAGGTTTCTCTATCCAATGAGGCTTGATAAAATCCTTTAAGGAAATCCAGACTGTCAATAGTCATTTAAGCCAAGTCCACCGTTGTCTGATGTTGTTGTAGGTGTGTTCACGCTAAAGGCTAAAAATAAATGCATTATGGGTTTATATACGCTGTAACCCTGAGGACTGTTGACATTAGCTGGATAAATTCGACTGCATGTGAAAACGGATGGTACCAGTAGAATCAGCACTAGGAGCTGTCCAGACTTAAGATACCACAAGACATAAATCTCCCTTCGCCTTAGAAGAACAACATTCATCCTTTACAGAGTTGTGATCCTGCTAAAAGAACGAGGTATAAAACTGACTCCAAAAAGGGCCTCAGAATAACTTCTGCAGATCTGAAGACCTCTCTCTGAAAAGCCTTGCAGAGACAGCCAGACACAGAAGAATGCTCACTCAACATTCCACGAGCCGCTGGACGATCCTTAAGTTGCTGCGGAGAGCTGATAAGGAGGGAAACCCAACTGTTTAACCCACAGGACTGAATATAGGCCAGATGTCTCTTTTCAGTCTGATTACTACAGACAGCTAAGGACAGCAATGCAATGGAGATCTGGACTTGGTGTACCAGACTAGTGCACCAGCGGCTATTTTCAAAAGTTATTCAAAGCCACTGCAGAGGCCTGTAGCAAGGAGATAGGACAACTTTGCCCCATTGAGCAAGACTGTGAAATCCACTACCAGACACTTGCTAGTTTTCAACAGCATATCACCTTCTACTAGATGCTATAAAAATCCATAGAAGCCACCCCATGGGTATAGAAGTTATCTTCTGGATGCTGTTTTTCCCATCGCTGGCTATGTAGCCACAAAGGCGGCGGCACTCAGTTGCATTAATAATTCTAATTACACTGAGATCGAGAGAATTAAAAATTAAAAATCAGTATTGTTTATTTGGCCATGGCAAAGCTTTCTGGTACTATCAACCAGCTTCCACGCAAAGAGACACACTCTGGTGTTGTTGTCTAAGCCAGAGGTCACAGGAAATAGCAGTTTATAGTGCATGGTATAGGAGCTGCTGAACAGCCGTGTGTCAGTCGTGTTCAACCAAACGTGAAAACAGACAAAAGACTGTAGGAAGCAAAAGCTTTGCAGCTGACTGACTTCTGGCAAGCAGCATTTTGCTCCCCACGAGGTTGATTTTTCTTTTAGCAAAAATGTTCTCACACTGAGTTAGGAAAATGTACACACACACACACACACTCGTAGAGATTCATCAGCAATATCAGCATACCCTTTAAAATAACCTAATGGAACATCAGCTCATTTTCTGTGGTTACGCACCGCAAAAAGCAATACATGCAAAATTGATTTCCTCCCCGTTTGAAATGGTGGAGAGTGAAAGTGAGAGTCCATTTAACAGCAGACGCCAGCGGCACTTTTCTGAGCTTTACTGGGCCAAATGCTGCAGCCGGGATGGCAAACTGACACAATCATATAAAAGCAGAGCTCTAAATGCCATTTCAGTAAGATTTGCACAAAAAGAGCTTCTGGAAAACACATTTATAATTGCAATCCAAACTCTGCCGATCATACGAGTGGGGGAACCAAACATTTTCTGAACACTACTTACAGCGTTCTCCTCCCGGGACACGGATGATGGATGAGAATACTTATTAAGGGCTATTTTAGCTGTTTAGGGGGGCCCTGCAGCAGATGGAGCAAGTTTTAATGAGAGCACAAAGTGCCGACCATTAGCTAAACGGCCCAAGGCCGTAGAGCTCCAGCGGGCGAGTGAGGCTAAAATCCAGGCAGACGATGCTATTGGTGTGGTTTTAATTGAGAACAAGTGCTGACTGCGACCAAAACGGTTCCCTTCACGGGCTGGCACCCAGCATGTGTGCATTTTCGATACCCATGGTCCCTGAAGTGAAGGGACTGGTTCCCTAATATAGCAGTTTGCAATGAATGTAACTAGTAACAGAGATTCAAGAGGATGGGGAGTGATCACCATTACCCAGAATACACCAAACAAAGCATAATAAAAAACAAGAAGCCGTTTGTACGTTTAAATCCAAGATTCAAGCTAGACCAGTTCTGTTCTGAATGGAAACAGCGAATTGGCAGGTGTCCCACTCAGGAACGACGTAGGACTGATAAACCCTGGTCCATCAGCCTGTAATGGCCATGTAGAGTCTACTCTCCGAACGGCAGAGATGGGAACAAATGCACTAAAAAGTATTTTGTTACAAATTACTGATACTTGCTCATCAAATGAAACAAAAAGAAATACAAAATACTGGTGTGAGTAGATGTATTTAATTAAAATACAAGTAATTTGCAATTTGAAAATACAAAAATGCATTTAAAATAGTTATGGTACACAATGAATATGTGTACTGTTACAGCCCTAGTAATGTGTAATTTTTACTAAATAAGCAGCATTCCCTAACTTTAAACAGAATAATAAATTTGTAATCGACATGGGTTAGAGTTAATTGTGAAATGAAAAATCACTTTTGTAAGGTAAAGGTAGTAAGGTAAGGTTATGCCAGATCAACAGTGGGGGGGGGGTCCGGAAGACAAAGACAGATCTGCGATACAAATGTTCACGATCTCATATGGTGGTTTCGCTCTCGGTTTCAGAACCGTTATACCCTAAATTTATACCCATGGGTTTTCAGTGGTAGCTGACAGGGGTGCTGGTATGTGCACAATACAGCTTTCATAAAATGTATTATCATAATGCATGCATTTCCCACTTCGTTTTACAGTAGGGTGCCGAACATGCACAAACTCAAAGAATAAACTTTTTTCATGCTCAAAAAATAAAAAAACAGCATAACCAGAGGCTGTCATGCATATAATATTCAACGTCAAGTTCACCAGTCGGTTCTCCCTTTTACATAAGCTCAGTGGCTATAAAAACACCTACGTTTACCTGATGGAAATTAAATGCTGTCCTTAGGAACAAAAAGTAGCTAATCTGATTTATCGCTAACGAAGGCTTTCATATATGACAAACCTTAAGATGCCACTGCATGAGCGTGCCTTTTGCAAGTAACAAGAATACCTCTAAGCACAGGACTGCTGATTGCTAATTACTACATATTTTACCTTAAAGCAATGTGCACCAAGCAGCAAAGCAGCTTCATTGGATTACTGGTCATGAGAAAACCAAGGTCACAACAAGCAAGCTGGGCCCCATAGGATGTGTCATGTGATTTATTTGCATTTAGTTAAAGACAGCGATAAGCTATATTTCTGTCTGTAAGCCTGGAGATATCTGTCATTCTTAATATGGCAGAAAATAAATATATGTAACGACACATTCTGTTTTTAATACAAAAAAATCATTTCTCAAAGTAATTAGTTACAAATTGCATTGTTCTGTCCAGCAAAATACAAATCACAAAACACTTAAAAGCAATTAAATTCATATTTTAAATACATTTAACTGAAATACCGGCCATCTCTTCCAAACGGTTCATGGACTGCACATGAAACCAAGGGCCGCAAGAGTGGGACACAGGGAAATTATTCACAGGATCAGTGAGAAGATGGGGCAGAGCAGATTAAACGGCTCGTACCACCAAAAAGAAAAAAAGACGACTCAAACGATAAAGCTCTCGTAAATATAGCAATATAAGCTAATAAAAATCACTTGTATATTATTACTCTTTCCTTGCGTTAATTCAAAGTTACCAGTTACATTGAAAATACTTTAAATACTACATTACTTTAAATTATCCCCCCTCCCCCAAGATAAAATCCCCCGAGACTGACATGAGACACCGCTAATCATTATGTTGGTGGACCCAATTTTTATCATTACTTATTAAATCACCTGCTACTTCATACCCGAGCCTCAACACTCGCACACTAGTGGGAGGTAATTTAATGAGCTTGTTGCTATGGCGACCTACCAACCAGCAAATACCTCCTTCAACTAGCTGGGCCACCACTGCAAATCACCCTGAATGAGGTAGTGAAAGCCAGGAACGACCAGTGAGAGGCAGGGTGAGTGGCCATGTCGAGTCTCACCTGGAAACCCCCATCAGACGGATGGGCGTCTCTCATTTCATAACTTAGTATAAGATAAGGTTTCCTGTTGTACTTGAAATGCCACGGTGACCCAATACAGGTGTACAATTCTGTTCTGACGGATTCAAAATGGAGCAGATGATCTGCACACACAAAATCACTGTTGGCAGGAGAGTGTGTGGTGACAGCTCCCTTAAATATGAGAGGCTGAATGTTGTATTGTAACTAAAGTAACAACCTGTCTAAGCTCAGAGAGCTCAATGTCACCCTCTTTGGGACACACTACGGGCAGGAGGTTGGGTGACGATAGAATGTGCCTCTTTAATGGAGACGATTAGAGGAGACTGCCCTTTATCCATTCAGTAGTCTGCCTGGTTAGATTACATCCATTTGACCTTGCTTTTCAATAGAGCAATAGAGTCAAATAATAACGAAATTCATGAAAAAATATGAATCACACATTCAAAGAATTGAAAATTTTATGTAAAAGATCATAAAGGTCATCAGGTACCTCTTCCTTATCTCTGAATATTACAAAAATCTTCCCCTGCCACCCCATGTTTCAGAAAATGTATCATTATTTTCCCCCCAAAAGCCGCTTCCAACAGAAGCAGACAGGTGCATTGAATCGCCACCTTATAATGGATTCATCACAGAGCATCAATACTACTGAGGTGGGAAACTCAGGTTCATAGACCAAGTCCAGACCAAGATTTCTTTTTTTTTTTATTCAACCAACCAATTGAGCATAAAGACTCACAGTCACAGAGGAATCAACTGGTTGGTTGAAACAAAATCTTGGTCTGGATTTTTCCTCTGGACCTGAATTACCCACCCCTGCGATGCGTCTTTCTACCCCTATAGCATTATGATGTTAGGCTCAGCTCCGTTTTCTGGAGTATCCTTATTATAATAGAGCCAATTGCCTCTCTCTGTAAAACCACACTTAACAGATTCAGATGCCTAATTGCTTTTGTAGAAAGAAGCAATTCGTAGGGCAGCAGTTGCAGTAGATGTTCGCCTCCGATGTTTGTACTGCGGCACGGCGGGGGAGCCACAGCCCTGTGGTACACACTCTTTTGCTGGAAATCACAGTTTCACAGTTGGAAATGAGAGGCAAACCCATTATATGAATTTACACTGAACATACTTCTGCTTATTACCTAAATGTCAAATGACCCTTAGGAGTGAAGTCATGTGCAATTAATTTGCCGCTTGAGCTCCTTCCGGGCACAGTGTCAGTTTTGTCTTTCTGTAAAGCTAAACAAAAGATAAAATACCCTTCAACTTATTAGAAGAAAAACAACATTTAGATTGTTTTTGTGTGTCACAATGTATGTTGTAGGTTGTGTAAAATCTACATCCGTAATCACCTTCTAATGTCTGAGAAGAAAGGACAAGTGATCCGACAGATCAAGTTGGAAATATCCATGGTACTACAACAGGTATATTTGCCGTGACTGTAAAAGCAGAATGCCTGCGTTTGGGTTTCCCAGCACATTCAATGACCACACACAGTGAAAAAAGGAGCCAATGACACGGCTGTCAGGAGGTCACATGGTCAGCGGAGCGGGCGACACCTGACAGCACCCCTCTACTACCTGCAGCTCTAGCTGTACAATGGGTTTGGGCCCTAAGCAGACCAGGCTGACGCTTAAATACGGAAACTGACACTAATAGTGTGAGTGGCAGAGCATCAGAATGCATTCTTGTTCCAACCAGTCAGCACATTTCGAACCCTAAAAGCCTTTATAGCTGCCATAGAAATGTTGATATCAGTGCTACTGGTAATGCTTATGGGTGCTGGAAAATGATGGTACTGAACCTCTCTCATGCACCTGCCCCCTCACTCACACACTCATTCCCACACCTACACACAGAATACTTCTTGCTCATCTGCCTTTTGCATCAGACCTTCTACCAGCAGGTAGGTTTTTCTTCTATAGCAGACAAGCAAGGCCAGAGATTCAGAGATGTTTCCACTCCCAGGTTCCACCGATCCGGAAAGTTTCCCCAAGCCACACTTCCTGCGCCGCGGCCGCTGCGACGGGCGGCTATCTGCTGCAGACCGATAGCAGCCGAGAGCCAGGCGAGCGGGAGTCTCTGGCAGGCCAGCGCGCTTCCCATAAAGTAAACTAACAATGCCACTAAGAAAACAAGTGGAAGGGCATGTTTACCAGCTCCCTGCAAGCCCAGACTCTGGAGTCTGCTAGAGGGACACTGTTGCATTCAACTGCACATTTTTCCTGTATTAAGTCATATTTACCAGCTTTACCGATGCCTGCTGTCCCAAGCACTCTGAGTCTACAAGAATTCATTCGACATTCAAAATAACTCAGCGAGGTCAGAATCAGAATTGTGCCCCCTGCAGGAGAGAGCACCCGTCGTGTCACCCTGATAGAGAGAATGAACCGGGGCACCACACTTGCAGGTGATGGTCTTGAAGCTGAGTTTCACAGGGGTCCGTCTGACTCACCTCCTTCCAAAAAGCCGCAGTCCGGTGAAGGTCTTGCTACTGTATCGGCGGACAGGAGCCTGCCGCTGACCCTCCGGGCCAGAGGCGGCCAAGTCCGAATTGGATGAGGACGCTGAGCTGGAGGTGGGGGCATCCTCACCTTCGCACAGGTAATCCGGGCAGGAGCTGGCCCCAGCTGCCTGGTCTCCCAGGGGCTCCATGACACCCTCTGCCGCCAAGTGTCTTAAACTGCTCTACTGACTCGCAGCGGGTCCTCAGAGTTACCAGAACCTCATCTCGCAAGATGAGGCAAAAAATAAAGTAAATAAAAAAAAATGTAAGTCTTCAACGGCTGCTAACCACGTAAAGGAAAGCAAAAATAAATAAAGTAAAAAAAAAAAAAAAAAAAGCAGAGTGCAGTGCACCCTCGCCGACTTCCAATGAGAAGCAGCCTCCCGGACTCCCCACTACAGAGCCCTCCTACCTCTCTGTGCACACCAGGAAGTAGAGAGCTGCTGCAGTGCTCAAAACAAACTTCCCTGATCGGCTGGTGGGTGGCCAGTGCTGTGAGGCTACTCTGCCCCTCCCCGCTCACTTTCCTCTCTGAACAGAGCTTTTTACTCCTCTCCTTCTCATGCTTCCTCTGCTCGCTCACCACAGGTCCTGCTTTACTCGCTTCTTGGCTGCCTTTCTATGGGACTGCAATGATTCAGGAAGTGTCAGAGCCTGAGAAGGCACTTGCAGGACCCAAACATAGGTGTCTCCAGATGTGCCTTCTTCTCTCACCAACTCATTATTACTCTGAGTTTCTCAGCTTGTTTTGATGGGTTTTCCCATAGCCACACACACTTAATTTATACTCATCTTCATCTTTGTCTCAGTCTCTTTTCTGTTGAGTCTGGTCTCCTCTGGCCAAATAACTCAGCCGCATGTTTGCTTATACTTATTACAGAACAACCTGAAGTGGAACGCGAAGTGCTGCCACCCACTGGTGGTGTGTGGGAAGAACAGAGGCTGGGAGTGCGCCACCGCGGACCCACAGTTTACGCACAGCTTCTCTGCACAGTCATTTTGCCGACTGTGCTCAGAATATGATCGCTCACAGACAATATAGTTTGAAACCTAACATACTAGGGATCATTTTGTGCAAGAACTAGATTCGTTATAGTGGATAAATAGTGGTAAATGGCGCTCAGTAAATGTAATAATACTGCTGCACTCTCTCAGGGACAGATAATTACCAGGATATGAAACAGACTATGTAACAAAACTATATTATTAGCCTCATATATTATATATATACATATATATATATATATTATTTTATATATATATATAAAATATATAATATTTTTTATATATATATCCATACATCCATCCATTTCCCAACCCGCTTATCTGAACAGGGTCGCGGGGGGTCCGGAGCCTATCCCGGAAGCTATGGGCACGAGGCGGGAACAACCCAGGATGGGGGTGCACAATAGTTTTGTTACATATATATAGACACACACACACACACATACACACATATATAGTCTTTATACCAAAAGCAGTGGCTGGTTTTCTACCAAAGGGCCTGCAGATTCCGCTGAAATCAGGTAACAGGGATTCGGACAGGCACCCTCTGCTGGTCACTGGGTGAGGCGTCAAACTGGTCGTCACATGCGGTTGCCAGGGCACTGCAGGGGCGAGGGCGAAGGAAAGCAAAGCTCCCCGACCGGCCGCTTTTCCGCGGAACCAGATTTTCCGGAGCTGCACGTGAAGCTGCTTTCTCACGCCTGGCTTCCCTTCCCACACACGGCTTACGTAAAGGCAGGTAGAAGCCTAAACAGCCCTGACGAGAGGTGACAAGATGGGGCAATAGCCAGCCGAGCTCGCGGATAAAGCATGCCTTACTGCTGCGGTGTCCTGTACACGCGCCTGTGCAGGTGGACACGTACTACTTATAGCTAGGTGCATGCTCTGCATGTCTGAAGCCTTGGGTTCAGACTTCCCCATCTCCATTGCGGTCTAAACCTCATCAATGCTGCCTGAATGTTTGGTAGGCGGCGTGTGACTCCGTGTGTTAGAATGCTGAGCCTATGATGAGAAAGTCACCAGTTTAAAATCCCAGGGTTGGCCGAGCGATCTCCCAGTTGCCCTAGGAACTGGCTGACCTTGCTTTCACAGACAAACCTCACTTTGGCTAATAATGTCCACTAAATAACTGCAAATGTCTATATGCCTGTGTTACAATATCAGGGCACGGCAGTCCTTGGACTGTACTCAATTTCATTGGGTTCTTTTGTCAGTCTGAGCCAGGCTGAAACCACACGCAGATTGTCCCATACAAGTCAATGCACCTGTTTGGCCTAATCTCAGCTCAGCTAGGTGACTTAGATAAATGCTTGTTACCATTTAAAAGAGAAGTCACAAAAGCACGATATAAAATATATTGTGTCCTTGATTTAAGGAGGCCAAGCCATACGGCACATGGACCCCTGTCTGGGTACTACAATACCAGGTGTTACTGGAAACTGGATCCGCATTGTGCTCTGGTTTCACGGAAAAGGAAGACTGCCCCTCCCATTAAGGGGGGGGGCTGAAGATGGGTAATCTAAAGACGCCATTCACCTTTGACCATCGTTACATCACAATTCAGTCTTTGTACTCTTCTTGAGTGACAGAGCTGCCGGACAAGCCAGCATTCTGAGGAATCCTTGTGATTACCCTGCTAGGAAACATCTCGTCCCATCAAAGGACGTAGGAATGGCTGCCGAGACAAAGAAAGTGTTCCATAGCGAGGCGAGTGGAGAGGAACTGAAGGTTAGGGGGGGTGAAGGTGCCGTTTCGCAATAGCAGCCTGTACCTGAATCTTAGCACAGGATTTAGGGAGGGGCCACGGACTGAACTGAACCAGGGTTTCCGGCGAGGGCAGGGGATGTGTTAGAGAGAGTGTAACAAAACGCCTCCATGTGTGAACCCTGGGCTGCTCTTTGCAATGCAAGCATGACTGCAGGTGCATTCCATCGGGGAACTTCCTTAAAGACAGAACAACATTCCTTACACCAGTCTGGCTTTTGGTTCCTAAAAGTGACGTCAGCTCGAGTTCCAAATGCGCTGCTGTTGAGTTCAGCCCACTGGCCAAAGTCCATCTGACCGAGTGCAAGACCATTAATGCCACAGAACGCAAGGCTTCTCACTGTACTCTGTCCCTTTCAAAAGCTAGTCTGTCACCTCATCGTGTCACAGGCTACCTTCATTATAAGACCTTCTTCATTCATCCATTTATCCAAAGCTAGGCACAATCGAAAAGGCAGAGTGATTTCACCACTGGGTCTCCGAGCTGGGACCTTAACCCATAATCACTGCGGGGATTATCTGAAGAAAAAAAAAAAAAGAACAAAGAATAGAATAGAAAGATACTTTATTGATCCCCTGAGAGAAATTGCTTAAGTATATTACTTTGGATAAAAGCATCTCTTAAATAAATGTAAATGCCATAGGCTTAATATAGAATAACGTTCTGAAATGTTTAATGTTTCCCCCATGAGTTTTCACTGTGTGATGTATTCAGCAGTTACAGACTCTGTGAAAACTGCTTTCGGGATAGCATGCCTGCAAACTGCCATTATGTATTACACAATGCGATGCATGCATCTTCTGGGTATAACGGCACACTTACACAGCTGCGAACACACAGTGCACAATGCAAATCGTTGCACAAGGTCAAATGCTGGGTCTACCCATTATTTATTTGCATACTTCTAAGTATCTACTTTGGAGCTGACTGAGTGACTATACTGAATACCTCCATCCTGATGAGCAGTGTAGGTCTTTGGATCCCTGACGTTTAAAGCAGGAAATTGTATCACAGCTAATACAGAATGCACAATTACAGTTTGCCCACAAACCGCTATCTCCTTCCTGCTACACTTCTATTTGACAAACCTTCCTTTTTTTTCCCCCATCTCCATTCTGAGTCAAGGTTGTTGTAATGTAACTAAATACCAATCATAAATGGCACAGGGCCCATTTGCTCTCAGACGTGGCATAACGCCTCTTTACATTCTTAACATTTAAATTTGTTTAGCATTTACATTAAATTTTACTTAACTGACGCCTTTATCCAAAGTGACGGACAAGTGCAGCAAAAAGCACATCACAAACATGACGACACGTTACTTGGCACATATGGAGTAGTGTTAGTTACGCACTGATCCCGTGTTCATGAATTTCATGCAGTTACGATATTTGCTCATGATTTGTAATTAGCAAATGAGTTTTTTTACTTGTGCCCCCACAAATAAATTATCACAAGCATTTCGCAGTCACTGTTGTCAAATTATAAAAAAAATTTCTGTGTCTCATGGGATAGCAAACCGCTTCATAACAGCTCTACAATGCTTTCTGCACATCAGGACTTATACTAATTTTCTCTCTGTTTGATGGGCTTTTTGTTTGTGTTGATCGGTAAGTCATCTTGGAGAAAACTAATAAATAAATGTAAATATACAACTGTATTACTCAGTAGTCCTGTTCGTGTGTAACTCCAGTAGACCTGGAGTTCTTGCTGTGTGCTGATTGGTCAGTCACCTATTACCGTGCATGTGTCACTAATCTTAATGTGAAATAGCTGGATGAGTCTTTCAGTCAAGGAAACGAACCAGTCAAAATGCAAGAACTGAACTATTTAGCCAAGCACAGGAGCCTTTCAGGTTTAAAGTAGCTTGTAAAACCTGAAGTAACTCAAAGCATCTAGGATGACATGGATTATCTGGTCACTCTAAAATATGTTTTGAACTTAAACTAGACTGATCATTTTGGCACAGCAAAACCATACAAACAACAGAACTATGTACTTGACATGCATATAGGGTTATATAAACAGGAAATGCATCTCAGAATGCAAAGTGGAAGCCATAGACACTGTAAATAAAACTGCAAGCACAGAGAATTCCTGTTCTAAGATAAAAGAGGACAACCGGCATCTTAACACCATTATAGCTCTGGCGCCACCTTGTGGAAATAACCTTTTTGAACGGTTAACCGTTTTATAAATGAATGAATGGAAAGAGACATACAAATTCAATCCAGACTTGAAATCAAGTCATTATAATTGAAAGGCTTATTATCCAAATTAACTCATGCTTTACGATTTAGAACCTTTTTCCAGCACAGGCAAAATTTCATTTTTTTTAAATAACATTCCATCTACAGTATCTTCCAACTGCTCATGCTGGCCAGGGTTGCGAGGGGCCCTGAAGCACATCCCAGACAGCCCAGGGCACAGTCAGACACTGGCGGATGCTGTACAATGTGAAAGAAGTATTCGATTTGCCCCATTACTGCATATTTAATCACACTGAATATGTTCAGATCTGTAAAAAAAAAAAAAAAAAAGAAACACGTAATAGAGAGGGAATATAGTAAAAAAAAAAAAAAACTTTAATTTATGTAAGGAACACCCCCGCGGAAAAGCAATCCCCACCCCCTTAGTTTGTTTCAAACACACACCCAGAGGTTACTCTGCAGCCATTTTGATTTCAAATCGTATCAATACAAAGGCATTCTTATGTCACAAATCAATGGCATCAGTGTGACTTAAAAAGAAACACTTAACTTGTTGGTGTCTGAATTATGTAACAAATACTGCTGCGTACCTGACTACAAGTTACTCGTTGACCGAATTAACCAAGCCAGCCATGTTGAATCTGAACATCACTCATACTGAACCTGAGCATTAGAAGGAAGCAGCGCTCACAACATTTCAACAGTTTGTTATGATCAAAGAATACCCCAAAACTGATAAGGGAAAAAGCTACAGGAATGTATCATCTAGAAAGGGTCACGAAGCCATTTCCAAAACTCTGGAAATGGAGAGCACTGGGAACAGTGAGTTTTCCGGGGGGTGGGTGGCCTGCCAATATTTCTCCAAGGGTGCCGTCACAACTCATCCAGGAAGTCATAAAAGATCCCAGAAGAATGGCCAAAGAACTGCAGGCTTCCCTAGCTTTAGTGAAGGCCTCGGTCCTCTGAGCAGCTGAGAACCCAGAGAACCTAGAGGATCAGCTCACGTTTGCAAAAAGGATGATCCCCAAGCCTTTCGGGGTTATTTCTATAGCTACACGAGTCATGAGTCCCATCATGCCTGGCATACAGCTAGTAAAGCACAAGTAAGCACTAATAACATACCTAAATCCAAACACTGAGGTGTGATGGTGTGAGGATGCTTTGCTGCCTTGGAACCAGCATGGCTTTCCATTACTGAAGGGACTTAAAACCCTTAGGGGAAATTTGAAGCATAATTCGCTTATGCAGCCGGAAAGCAAGTCCACATTTGAATGGCCAAAAATAAAATTTTCTACTCTTGATTTGCAGCCCAAATGAGCAACAAATTTCATACATGATACTAATAACTTTGCATAATTCATTGTAACATATTCATAAATTAGAAACATGGCTATAACTATTTATAAACAGGCATAACAGTATTGCCATGTGTATTATGTATTATGAATACTCTTTGAAGCTCTCATCTATAATGCACTGTAGATGTCACACCACACAGAGGAGGAACGACTCGCAAGGCAGCGTGTATCTGAGCAACCCCTCGTAGGGGACGTTTACTAAGGAACGTACACGGGGCGGAAAGACGCAACATGTAACAATTGGATCAGGCAGCACTTAAATACAGGGGTACTGAGAGGAATTAACACCAGGCAGTAATTGGTGATCAACATGAGGGCAGGACGAGAGGTCAGTCTAACAGGGCTCAGGTGTGGCTGGTTTAGAGCCAAGCCTGAGGGAAGCACAGGGATTGAATACACTGGGCGAGGCTGGATGTGACAGTAGATACCTTTGTAATGCTGTACAAAGCATCCTTAATGCTTATACTGGCCATTATAATGCATTATGAATGTATCTGCAGTGCATTATAGATAAGAGCTTCATAAAGAATTCATTATGCATAATTCACAAGACTATAATGTGTTATGCCTTGTGATAAATATTTATTGCCGTGTTTATAATGCTTTATGAATGCATTATTATTTGTTATTAATGTGTTTATAAATTACTACAATCATGGCCTTAAATAAAGTATTACTACCCATTCTACAAATATCTGGCTAAAATTCCTCTATTAAGAAAGAATGACTGTAGCATGGGTTTCCTTGCAGTTAAATGTGGTTATAAACTTATTTACTTTTTCCACATGATATGGGTGAAATGAATATTGGATAATTCTATTCATTGGATAAAGGATTTTTCCCTGTTGTCACATTTACTCATTTTATCGAAAGATGTGAAACTATTCAGTGTGACAAGCATGTAATAACAGAGGAACTCAGCAAGTGAGAAAATACTTCTGCATAGAACTGTAATTTGGTCATAGCTCCTAAAATAAGTAAAAAAAAATATATTCCATCCAGTTTAGTAAAATTTACACAAAGCTATTGGTTTACAGCAAACTAATTTCAAATACCATGTGTGCACACTTTTGAAACTAAAATGAAGCTGAAATGAAGCCGCTGATCTTTGGAGTAAATAGTGTCCAGATCACCATTTACTGAGCAGGGAAGTGCATTAGTGGTATGATCACCTACCTGCAAGGACCACAGGCCGGAGGGGTGGGGGGAACATCCCACGTCTGCCGGTGGCCCCACATCTTCACCCAGTTCCACCCTGCTCCTCAACTGATGAGCATATCAGCCACGTTGGTTCTCCCAGATATGAGAACTCCAAGGGTACAAGAAGCAGTAGCGGGTGGTTAGAGTAAAGACTGCTCTACCACCAGACCGCTACGTTAACCTTTCTTTCAGTTCCTGTTTTAAGACTTCCTCTGCACACAAAAGACAGTCTGGAAACCAAAACCCATCACACAAGAAAGCACCAAAAACATAAGAGCAAGCGCGACCCGCTACAAGTGCTGCAGTTTTGTTTTTTAATCCAGAAAAAAGACAGCGATCTCAGATTAACGCGCCAAGCGTCAGATCTTTGCCTTAACTTGAGGAATCGTTACTTCCTGCTTCCTTCTCGTTTAAGACCTGATCGATGCCAAACAAAGAGCCAAGTCACGAATCTCAGAAGCTGTCGATAGCGGGGGGGGCGGGGGTGACTGATGGCCGGCCTTGGGACGGCATGTTTCCAACCTCCCACGCTTCTGCTCAGCAAGGCCTGCAAAGGCCAGACAGATCAAGCACATGCAGCAGTGTCGCTTGGTGCACTTACGCCACAAGGCACAAGTATGATTATATCTACAAATATCTGCATCTTATGGACGTCAGTGTCTGAGCAGAGCGGACTGCAGAACATACAACTAAAAACAACAATTAAAAAAAAATTATAATCTTACACTTCTTGCTGAAAAACCACAATGCAAACTCACAGGATGCAAACGTATTCTGAAACAGAGTAGCACGCTGCTCCAACATCCATAAGAATGATAAATAATGTTCTACAGACATATCACAGCCAGCTATCGGGGTCCTGCCACCTCAGCTTCACACGAGAGACATTTTCCATCAAACTATCAGCCCATAATGTGCCCAAGCTCCTTTCTAAGGCTGATAGTTGGGCAATTATTGCGGTGTGACATTTAGCTGCATATGATTTCAGAAGTATGGCACAGTTTTATGGTTACCAGGGAGCTGGGAGGGAGCAAAAACACGAACCGTCTGGGGATCCCACAAGGATCAGGTAGAGAAATACTGGGTTAACCAATATCTCAAAATCACCGGTGACATATGGCAGACTGGCATCAAATGCAGGGTGTACCCCAGCCTTTGTGCCTGGCCATCCTGACCAGCAAACCTGGTAGGGGGATGGATAAACTCGCCAAAATTTTAAATATAGCCGAGTCTGGCTGGTGGAAAAAAAGTAACACAATGACCCCGCTAGTGCATATCACAAGTACAGACTTGTGAAAAAGGAGAGCTGTCTGATCTGCTTTTGCGCATCAGCAAACCATAAGCTGCTTTAGCGTGACTGTTAAAATATGTGCTCTACAGCACGATTTTCCCCAAAGAGAGGCACTGTCCACAAACGCCTCTCTGTGGCTGTGTGACACGCAACCAGACGAAGCTCATAGTCACTTGTATACTTTTATATCAGTCTTTTCAGTATCATAAAGCCACAAACTACATTAAATGCTGAGCCTATAGCCTACGGCCAGCTCCGGTCTGTGCTCGTCTGATTGGCTGAAGAATTTTCAAACCACATTCTTCGCCTTGAGGAACATGGGCATTTTTTACCTACCTGTAGGTAGCATTATCCAATTTAAGAGGTAAAAAAAGCTTTCCTGCTTGGGCTACAGGGGGATAACAGAACGCAGTGACAGTTATCCAGAGTAAGCAAAGAGCCGCCACCGTGCCAGGGCCGCCGCAGCAGTGACTGGACGAGAGGTCGGCAGACGCGTTACCATATGACTAATGTTAATGATCATTTACAGTATTACCACAATGCTCTCAGGATGCATTTAGTGCAATGAAATCAAAACCGAAATGCAAATTAGGATTCAGCTACTGATTATCTCTACGCTTCTATATGTCATGGGTTCTCAGTATCGCTTAAGCAGGAAAACACTTTGACATTGTAAGGGCATTACTAATTACCATGTAAATGACAAATGAATGCATGAGTTATTATTGCTGGCCTTCTGATCCTGGCCGTATATATATTTGGCTATCAGCTGCCATTAGCTGCCTGCAGGCATATCAGATGTTTTCATACATTTATAAATCAGTCAATATGCTGTATTTCAGAGACAATCCCGACCAAAATTAAGAATCAGCAGAATGGATCCATTCAAAATCATTGTCTATTGAAGTACGCTATTGGCTGAAATCGCGAAAACAACAAGCAATTTTGGCATCGCGCTTTAAAATTTACTACATGAATATTGACAGCAATGTTCATAAACAGTCAAAAAGTTTTACAAACATCATGCACTGGATGACTAAATAAGTAGCTGGAGCAACAGTTTAATAAAGTTCCGCAAACTCTAAAAACTGGAAGTGTTTCCACGATGTTGCCCACAAAAGTATCTGTGAAGGAAATCTTTAAATGATAGTCTGGCCGTTTAACTCTCAGCTTTTTTTTATGCATATATTTCATACCGTCTGGGACCTGGATTTCCAGTATTATCACTAACCTCAATGGCAACGCCTTTTTATATTAAACGTAGAGGAACATTGTAGCATGCAATTAGCATTAAATGAAGTGCCGGAAACAGAGTGGGCACAACAACCACTGAGACAATGTAGTAAATGTGGTATCTGATAGTGAATAGACATCTAATCCTTTTTGCTGCATGAGACCTCCAAGCACCGCCTACCTTCTCAGACGTGGATCGAGCCTGGTCTTGCACTATACTCAGTGGCTGTGCATTTCTTTTTAGCTTGCTTTAGATTCACCATCAGGAGTTACACCCAGCAGCCATGAGCCCCTGAGGTTCACGATTCTCTGTTTCTTTCTTGTTTCTCAACTTCTTCATGAAGAAATGACTTTGCACGGTTTGGTAATCTCTTGATGGTATATCAGTTGCAGTGTGATCACTGTGTAGACCAAAGGCACGAGGTCCCTTGTACATCCCCCCCCTCCCCCCACACAGGCTAGAAACCAGCCACTGTCCTTAATGTGGAGGAGAATAATCCTTAATCTTTGATGGGATGTCCATTCCATTACATGGTGTACACAGCCACTATTGTGCACTTCTGGTAATACTAAACTACATGCATAGTACCCCAAGCAACCCCACGGAAGATGGTGAGAACATGCTAACTCCGTGTAGGGCAAGATTCTAACTCCTGACCAGGGATGCAGGAAACAGCAGCTGTCACTGAGCCACTCTGCCGCCCATGTGATGTCCTATAAAAATAAGCTATAAGCTAAATGAGAATGGGCCATTCCATTATAACTCAACAGCACAAAACGGTCAAAACGATTAAATGCAAGCTGATGTAAAATCAGGTAATCATGAAGAAGAGTCCTACTGAAAATTTCAGGTGGGATTTTAAATGACCTTCAAATGGCACTCCTGTTCTCATTAATCCAGTACTCAAGCATGGCTGGACAGCTGAACACATGTAAAACACATTACATGAATCTCATTTGAAATTAGCTAGTTCCTAGCTGCAAACTGTAGATTATGTTAGATCTTCTGGACATAAGCAAGTTTTGGTCATAAGTGTAACTAGAATCCAGTTGTATGCATGCGGTAGCAGCCCCTACACTGAGCTGCGGTCCCTGAAGAACATCTTCCAGAAGGGATACACTATGCTCTGCTGTGCTGTGCAGTAAAGTTTGGGTCTTCAGAGGAGGTGTCTGACTCGTCTTTCTCACTATGTACTCTGAGCGCTGAAGGCATGGAGAGGAAATGTGTCCGCAGCTGAATATGGTAGTGAGGGGGGTGTTAAAGTCCAGCAAAGGCAGTGCCGGAGGCCACCACTGTACACGGGCAGTAGCAGCAGCCTTTACCTAGAGTGCTTTCTGGTTAAAGAAAAAAAAAAACAGAACTTGCACAGTTACTGGAAATTATTCATCATGGTGCCTGGAAACAGCTGTTAACCAGCATTTGTGAGGCTCTGACATGCATCTTGGTTTGCTAGACGGTGCAGAGGAGCCCAGGAGCTTGCGGACATGAATCGATCCTGTAGCCAGAGGGTTCAAATCAATATGTCCATGGACTCGGCAAATAATGAACTGTGTCCAGCAGCGATATTTATCAGTACTCAAACTACACATCTGCCTGGGGGCTTTGAAGTTTGCGGGACCCCTATTGGCCACAGTCAGCCACTACACAAAATGTGAATTAACGCGCTCCTTAAGAGACAGCTAAAGCTTCTGACTTTGCTCAATAGCTATTTCTTTATACATTGTGGTGTGGGGGGGCTGTTTGAGTGGGCCCCCAGAAACAACAAACCCAACCCTGACTGTGACAGTAAAACATTCAGCAGTAAATTGCCGTTTTGTCATTGTGTAATGAATGTTGCTTTTTGTGATAATGGTAGAATAATTGTTGTTAATTATCATTTACACTCAAACACTAACCCAGAATCTCAATAAACATGTAATTGTCACACACATTCCAATTAACCAGCACAAAATAATTCTAGAATGAGGCATGTACTTAAGTTTAAAAAGAAAATCTAGTATTTCGATTTCTCTTTGAAATACAGTAATGGTACAAAGGTACAATATTTATTTCAGACTAGATAGCTAGAAAAAAAATGCATCAAAATACATTTTGCATTCCATTCTGGGCCCCCCATGCCCACAGCCAGAGGGGAGTGAATGGGTGGATGGATTCTATTATACATTATTCATCCAGATCATCAAACACAACACAAACCATGATACAACTATGATATGGAGACCACATGACAAAGAACCTGTTCATAAATTTAAACAGCATTGAAGTCCCTAAAGTACAGATGGCACCCTCTACAGTATCTAGGATGTGAGCCTGAAACAGCATCCCTGGTTAGGCAAGTAA
The DNA here is from genome assembly GCA_026774425.1 of Petrocephalus zakoni. Taxonomy (NCBI): domain Eukaryota; kingdom Metazoa; phylum Chordata; class Actinopteri; order Osteoglossiformes; family Mormyridae; genus Petrocephalus; species Petrocephalus zakoni. The sequence goes on along the minus strand of JAODKN010000008.1, from coordinate 14,477,262 downwards.
ACATGAAAAAACAAAAATTTCCAAGAAACACTGATTATCACACTGTGACCGTCATTTTGCATTAGTTTGTAACATTGATTTCATGTACATCGCCCCTCCTCTGCTTTCTGTATGTATGAAACTGACAAATTTGACTATAACAGTGTTAGAGAACCGCTCATTCACAGAAAGAGCAGTGTGTGGGCCATTTACCCGGGGACACGAATCATGGCTTTCGCCCCACTTATGTTCTCAGCAAGACAAGGTCGACCTGTACCACTGGGCCGGAAAAACTCACTTCAAGAATATCATAATAGTAGGGGGAGAAAAAATGAAAGCATAAAATCTCCAAGCACGGTAAAATTATATATAAGAAACTGTGGAAATGTAGCAGGAGTGTACAGTGTCTAAGGTCGAAAGTATAGCAAGACGGGATCTGCTGTAATTAGACAGGTTCACAAAGAGGTTGCCCCAATCAGCCGCGACCTCATTTTACATGTCATATGAGACACAGAACTGCAGGGTTTGCCTCGCCCAGGCGGAGTAGCACTTACTACCACGGGTTTAATTAAACACTCTTCTGTACACTTCCTGCAGTGTGGGGAGGTTTTAATTAATTGTGCCACCTTAGAGATTCCGTACATCTATGCCCATTTCCCTGATCTGTCACAGGTATCAGTGTGTAGTCTTTTAAGCCGTCACGCATAGACCAGCGTATAAGAGAATTCTATCTAAGCATTGCATATATATGAATGAGACATTTTATATACATTTTCGTGGGCGGCCCTGCAGTTAGCATAAAGGGCCCCAAACCTCCCCTTAGACATCCTCCCTGTGTTTATGTGGTTTTCCTCCAGGAAATGGCCTATGCGTGTACCATACAGTGTAGTTCTGTCCAGGATGTCCCCTGCCTCATGCCCTGTACTTCGAGGGACAAGCTTCAGGCTCAGCATGACCTCGTACCTGGAAAGGATGTTTTGGATCCCTGGACTGCATCCATTATATTTCATGTTTAGCAAGGGTGCTGGTTAGGATAATAATGCAAATACAAAATCACTATTTAGGTCCATTATCTTTCATTGTAGTAAAATATTAATAAAGCAATAATTATCACCCCGGATGTAATAACTACAAAGAAAAGCTATTTGTCTATGTAGTGGATTTTTAAAAAGGTTTGTTTACAAGATATTTTCAGCGTTAAACAGAACAGAGGAAGCTGTGTAATAAAATACTGACAAGTAGGAAGTGAGCTCATAATGAGCTCTATTAGCTCGCGCCGCTGTGCTGTTCCTGTTTTTTCTGGGAAAGCACTACTTAGAAAATGATCATAAAAGTAAAAATAATCAAATGTATTCATGGGGTACGAGATTAAAGCCCCCAGGCCCTGATAAATTATGGATTTCGGTTCTTTGTTCCAGCTCGTATGATCTTAGTACAATCTGAAGATCAAAGAGTGTTTAGTCCAGTCCAAGGGGTCACTTACATCTGCTTTCATGTTATTACCTCCAGAATGTGTCCGCTGCTGGGCAGGGAGCCAGTTACAGGGAGAAGACTTCCGAGTTTCATAGGCCTCCTGCCTGATCATTCTATGCTATTGTATCACGATAAAAAAACAACACTACTCTGCTTTCATCATTCCCTTTTCCAATCAGATTATATCAAACATTTACCAACAGTAATCTGTTAACATGAACTAACAAAGAATAGCAGATCGTGGATAATGGAGGTAGATGTAGTAAAGGAAAATAAATGGGAATAAGGGGCTTATAGGAAACCAGGACCAAGCAGCGGCGTGAGGGGATCAGAGACAGAGATGATAAATCCCATGGTCCCAGGGGATATGGCGATATGGAACTATGGAGTGGGAATTTTCCATGTTATTATAAGGTGCTGCCATCTGCATTAGACAGACTAGCTAGTAAAGAGGAGAGTTCAAAGCACATGTGTCTATATTCCCAGGAAGATTAAAATCAGGCACTTTTATAGCAGTAGCTAATCAATCGTGATACTGAAACTAGTCAATAATAAATATCATTAAGAAAGAAAAGAATGTGGCCAAAAAGGACAGATGGTCCTCTAAGAACACAAAGCACAGCCATGTGGGTGAGGCCGTGTTGGACTTCTAACTAGTACCAAGAGGGTGTCCCTCCATACCTCCAGCCCGCAGAGCTCTCGCGCCTCCGAGCAGCAGCAGCCCTCAGGCTATGAATAGGTTATTTTCAGGCAGAAATGCCTGCTGCCACATACGCACCCTGACATGCTTCACTCACCTCCTTTTCATTTTTCTACCTCTTGATTAACATGAGGATAGTTTTTCTGTGTTTTGGCTTCAAGTTCATTTGCAAGATTTGTTAAAAAATCACTGCCAATGCACCTGTTTAACCTCAAGTCTGGCTCAAATGCACTGCACATATTACTGAAACTAAACCAAATAACAATTAATAACAAACACATTTGTTATATAGTTGACAATGTTAATAACTAATACGAGTCGGAAACTCCAAGCATTCTCCAAAATCATGAGGTCGTAAGTAATCTCTCACAAATTATGGAAGATCTCAATGCCATAAAAACACACAAAAAAACCATCTATTATTACTATTTATTCATGAAACAGCAGCTGCAACTCAGATGGAAATTCACCTGGAATGCGTCATCTTTATTTTGAGAAGGAAATCATGTTTGCATTTGCTACAGGTTGCAAAGGGGTTCAGGTACCAGGGCAACTTTAGTTTTAAATTAACATCATTGCTTATTCTGCCAATGCCGGATGTCTGATGTAATCGCTTTGAGGATACTCACAACATAACTATTTAAAAAGGATCCACATCCTGTAATAGTGACCAAACCAGACTGTATAATTCAACCTCAGTGCAGCCATATTGTAAGTAAAGTTAGAAGTTGATTTTATGCCCTTTCCAGCACTAGTCACATGGCACGCAGAGTTTGGCACCCACTAACAGTCATTCAGTGCATGGCCATCATACGCACAGATTGTGTTCCAGAACACGGCCCAGTATTCAGAGACTGGGCCACATAGCATCGCACTTGTGACACTTACACTGCATATAAACAAGAAACGCTCACCTACTGGCTTCTACCCTGCATGAGGATAAGGTCACACTGTTTAAAACATCTCAATACACAGCCACGAGCTGTACAAGCTGTATGTTGCTATCCTCTGGGGGTTCTTTTAAATATTACTTAACAGAGCAATATACCGGTAGTCCCCGACTTACGATGGAGATGTGCTCCGATGACCCCCATAGACCTGGCATAGCCCACCCAGGATTCTTAAGGAATGGAGATCAGTATGGGGAATTATACTGTAACTTGTTATGATTTGTAATGAGCACTAAACATTCTCAAAATCTCACTGGCTCACCCGTCAGGCACGGAGCATGCTGGGAATTCTAGGGAGCACAGGACACCATGGCAGCGTCTCACAGCTGCTACCAGGCCTTAAAATGGCTGCATCCCAGATTGCAGAATCATTTCAAAATCGATACCATGTCACGTCACAAATCGATAAACCCAGTTAGCAAAGGCAGTGTGTAAAACATTCTATAAAAGAAGGCATTTGTTAAAGGATTTTGTTGGCAACAAATTGAATGATCGATACTTTTCAAATTATGGGACTCCCCGAATTTCGGCAAATATCTTCTCTTTTACTTTGTTCCTCGTTCAGTAGTTCAGAGCACAGAAGTAGCATAGTAGTGGCTTTGGCCTATTTGCAGCATTTTAAGATCCGTTCCAGCGGTGGAGCCGCCAAGACCACAAAGCGCCACTTGCTGAGCCTCTCTTCAGCTCCCTTTCAGCATTATGCAAACTGCACATTCCCGCGGCCCCTCTCGTCCCGTTATATAAGCATCTAACAGCGCACACGAGTCCGTATCCCCTGCCCACTGCGTGCCGAGCTCTTGTGTGGTACACAGTCACATTATGAGAGGAAGCCCTCGTGTCCTTACGTAATACAAGTGAAGGGTTAGTGTTAAGTAACCAGCCTGTAGGTACAAAACCAACAGGTGATGTTGAGGACGGCAGAGGAGATAAATCTAGGCCACAACCATCCATATTCATTTTGGCTTTTCACTGCAACCAAAAATCACAGCGCGAGTAAGTTTGCTCATTAAATTCTGGGTTCTTCCCAGCCCACAGGCAGTGGCTCTGACCTTGTATGGGTGCAGTACAATACTAAATTTAGCAGAGCAAGTTAAACTGTCATTAAAGAACCAATTTGAAAATAAATGCACATGTGATCGAACATCTACCAATAATGTTCTTGTTGACAGCCAGAAATCTCATGGTTTGCAGTAGAAGAGACAACTATACTACCATCAAAAATACTGATTAGTACTTCTAACCAATACAGAAAGGTAATAACCCATTTCTTGACAGGTGATACACTGACTGTTTGTTTATATGAGTGTGCTTTACTGCATTGCATGGAAATTCCCTGTTGAGAATTTTTACCTTTAAATATCACCTTAGTCCCTAAATATAAAAGCCACTCTAGATGGTAGTGCTCCAAACAATAAGGGTTACTATCCCTATAAACAGCCTGCTTATCAATTATTTATTTATGAGGACAGTTTAGAGTAATAGGCAAATTAGGCAAACAGGCAGATAAGTAGCTTGTGGGCCTAGATGCCACATATCACATTAAGCCTCCTCACAAAGAAACACATTATGCATAATTATAGTATCTTAATTAGTGCTACCATAACAAGGATACAAACAATTAGAGTGGATTTAGTGTAGCATAAAGGAAGGGGTAAAAGTATCAAATATAAACATGCACTTTGGTCTAAACGAGCATAGTGCAGTTATTGTAACAAGTATCTGTACTTATTGTTTAGTACCTTGGGTAACATTGTTGCCATGTGAATTACTATTACTTTCGGGGCAATGACCGGCGTCGTGCTTCGTGCCTTACCTGTAAGACACCTGTTTCCTAAGGTTTCGATGCAGAAACTCCCTCTCCATCTGCCCGTCCCCCTCCCTCGCCATCGCTGGCTCTTCGGCTCGGCTCTCAGCTTCAGCCGACCCATCGTCGCCGGTGCATCCTCCTTGCTCGCCCCCGGGGACGCTCGCCCCGCCGTCCTGGCTCATTAGCTCTCCCAAGGTCGGCGGCTTCGTTGCCGTAGTCGGGGAGCCGATCGGGGCGCCGGCAGCTCGGGCTGAGCCGCCTCCGGTGCGCGTCTCCGCATCAGCCATCGCCCGCTGAAATGGGGCAGGTGTCAGTAAATAAATGCGCGCTTGCGGAGCAGTTGCGTGGCCGCCGTGGTGTCTCTGCGGGTGTTTACAGTGACTTGTGTTGTTACTGGATCTTCTGGCTGATGTCCTTCAGACTAGGGCGCAGCGCTGGCGATCGGCGTGGCGGACGCGCAAAGCAGCAGGTGCCGCGGCGGGATCCGACAGCATCCGACAGGACAAGCTGCCTCTCCGGCCAGGTAGCGTAAGGAACCCGGCAAGAAGTGATTTATTCCCCGGGCAGAAAGCGGCCGCTCGATTTCTAAACGGTATCCCTAATTAACCAGTAAATCACTGGAGAAACTCTATTTATGTGCTTCGCTGCATGGCTATCAGATAAAGTAGGAAAAACCGCTACAGGCACAGACTGAATATAATTTACTTTAATCTGAAAAACAAATTAATCGCCAATCGCCTATATACAGGCTATGCATAAGCACATATAATTCAGGGGTTCCCGAAGACCACGTGCAAGTCCCCCTGTAAGCATTGATTTATTAGCTGTGATCTGACTGTTTTCATAACACACTTGTCTGGATGCTTTTCAGAACGCCGCGGTGCGTTATTGGGTGTGAACCGAGTTACAAGTACGCGTTTGCCAAAATCCCAAGCTGTCGATGTGATCGCATAGGTTTAAAGTGAGTTGTCCTTATGGGTAACAACAAGTAAGTTCCCCCCAGTTTTCCCATTACCTGGTACAATGTCAGCCTCTCAAGTTAAAGCCAGACACGTCCCATATGTTTATAATGCTCACCTTTAAGCGCCTGGAAAGGTCCCACCGAAAGTCGCCTTGAAACGGGCTGGATTGGCAGCTAGGTGTCAGATTGCATCTGCCCTGCGACGTAATGTTGGAGGAAATGCCGGGAATGCGGACGTATGGTGCGGTACTACTCCCTGATTTTGCCCAGATCACTGTCAGGCATTCGGGCGTTGCAGGGCAGTGGATTCCGCTGACGATTAGAGAACCACGAGGTATAGCATTCTTCTAATTCTCACGAGGCCCTTCAACCCTTGAGATTAAAAGATAACTTTAGTTAACACAAATGCTCTTTTACCCTATATACAGCAGAAGCCAAAAGTATACATAGGCCTACACAGAGGCTAAAAGACTTTTAAACTAACATTTTTACACCTCTGCACTAGGTCTGGGGTTGAAAAAAACTGTATTGGTGTGGGTCGGGGGCCCAATATGATATGCTTTCAGGGGCCTAAAATCTCTAGTGGCACCCCTAGTTTATGTCCATACAGTGTGTGTGTGTGTATATAACACTGGCAAACCATGTTTTAGTTTATTGTTTTGTTAATTAAAATAGATGAATCTTACAGTATTGTTTGTGCTGAATTCGAATATCTAAACAGAATTAACACAAAGATTTTAAATGACACTCAATTAAACCTTAAACTATACATATATTTACAGTATATGTGCATGTTGCAAGTGACTTATCCAAAAGGTAGAAGTGTGTGATTTTCTGCTGTATTTGGC
>JAODKN010000008.1:14446982-14458061 GCA_026774425.1 Petrocephalus zakoni | reverse complement strand
CCCCCCCCCCCCCCCCCCCCCCCCCCCCCCCCCCCCCCCCCCCCCCCCCCCCCCCCCCCCCCCCCCCCCGCCCCCGTTAGTGCCAATGGACCCGACACACACCTGTGCGCCTGCCGGGCCGGGAGCTCCAGGATGCTGCTGCATTCTTCAGCAGCACATCCTCATTATTCAACGCTAACAATAAGAAAGAGGTATCAGTCATGCTGGGTGCTTCCTGGCCTAAGCTAACAGCCTGCTGGCAGCATGCTTAGAAATAAAACCCCAATTTCCAAATTAAGCTACGTCAAATGAAGACAAATTGCAATTCCAGGTAATTAGCTCTGGAAGTCTTATCTTGGCTCCTGTGGCCATACACCTTGAGTTGCCCCTAGAGAAGGGAGTTTCTTCACTCCTCATGAGTGTTCCTGGCGATGCCAAACCACCCCTTCCGTCCTTCTGCCCCCCCACCCGCAGCCAGGCTCCACCCCGCCCCCAGGACCCTGCCAAGTCAGCCAGCCAGTCCTGGAGTTTTGGAACGGCCATGTGTTTAGCTTGGCCATGACCCAGAGTGAGGAGAAGTTCCACTTTGTTTTTGCTGGCAGAACCGGGCTTGAGTTGGAAGATGCCGATTTTTTGTGAAAGCCAGACGTATCACAGACACAAACAATTACCCCTTTATCGAAAGCGAGGAACCTGAACTGGATCAGAAAGGTCTGGGGTCTTAGGGGTAGCACAGAGATCGCCCGTACTGTTGCTAAGGAACGGTAGTGAACTCTAGCACCTCCATGCACATCTGTTACCTGCAGTCATAAATCAATTGTTCCACTCCTTAGCTTCCTTTCTCTACAGTAACAGTGCAGGTGCAGTTGTCCTCACATAGGCATTTCAGGTCACTATTTCTCAAATCATCACCCACATTCAGGAGTTTTAAGGATGAACTATACATCTGTCATTCAACTATCTACTTTCCTGACCTCAGTTTCGTTTTAACTCCAGACTGTCACTGAATGTGCCTTGCCCTACATTTCCACAGACACTGTAAATTCACATTGTACATGGAATATTTTAAAATTTCCTCTGTTCATTCAGGTTTGGCCTGAATGAAGACCGGACCTGCCGGTGGCGTGTGTGAGGCAAGGCATGGTGATAATAAACGCGTTAATGGAACACAGAAGCTAAAAAAACAAGTGTTTAGCTGTGCGCCAGGAGCCAGTAATTGTACCTTATGATGGCACATTTCAGCCAAATAAAAATCTCTTATATAAATAGTGGACTCCACAGGCACACAAAGACCTAGCAGAGCGGGAGGCACTAAAGCAGGACGGGAACATACCCAGCCGGGTCGCAAGCCTACTGCATAAAGGACAGAAAAACACATTACCAGGCAATTCGTTTGCCTAAGTGACTAAGTGCTAGATTAAAGTTAACAAAGCCACCTGAAATACATTAAATGTTTCTCCATGCAGATATTTTTGAATATGTAAAATGAGGTAGTTATTCTCCCATCACTATTCGGTTATACCTAGTGACATTACTCTCACCTGGTGAGGTGTTGAGGGATGAGTTAGCTTCATTTGGCTCTGTTTTGATAGCAGGCAAAGGATTTTGCTTGCTAGACCCCTACAGAACACAACAAAATAACAAAACAGCTTTGCAAATTAACATTTTCTCTAAGAAAGAATTTGCAAGAACAAAGCCATATAGCTTAAACCATATAGTGTTGACACAACCCTGGGTCCAGTCTGTACCATGTCCTCCCTTGGGTCCTTCAGTGCTGGAAGGACAAGATTCAGTTGGGGGGTGCCGTCTATCAGAGCGGGGGAAGAGGATGGTTCTGTGAGCAGGCTGGGCTCCTGTTTCACCAAAACAGCTGTCAGGTCCTGGCCGAAGGACCACAGGCCTTCCGACTCTGAGGGAACAAAAGGCGAGGTAGGGTGAGCAGGCGTGCAGGAGAAGTGGCCGGCTGAAAGCATCCCTCTGCTGTCACTGGACAGGGGCCCATCAGCATGTTACAATACATGTAATGTTGTATACATTTTGTAAGGAGGCCTAGAGTATCTGGTATCTGGTTGTCGAACGGCAAGTTTCCTGTTTGTGTGGAAGAAACACCAGGCCTGCCTACGCCGGACCCCCATGCTGGGCAACACCTCCCACCCGAGTCCTTTCCTGGGCCCGGACCTAGGACAACTTCCCAATCCCCCCCCCCCCCACTGCCCATGAGGACAGGCCTGAGTAACACCACTGTGTGCTAAGCACACAATTTTTAAGCAACACAGAAGTAACTGTGATTCACAAGCTGCTGTGAAGGACACTGTGAAGCTCGATGTACCAGAGCCACCATTATCCCCCGCCCGGCACATCCGAAGCAGCGCCATCCAGCACTGCCATCGCCCGTCCCGTACAGGAAGCCTGCCCATCAATGCCTGTCAATGCCGCACCCCCGCTGAGGACACGCATAGCATGCCCAGGGCTGGCGTGGACAAGAGCTTTGAAAAGTCAGCACACAGAAATTGAAGGAGACAGAAGTGCGTACTCGGGGATTACCGTAGGCCTCTGCCTTTTCATCAGTGTTTGTGTGTTTCATCGCGACCAAATCGATAAAAGATTTCTGGTGCTTGTAAAAGGGGCACAGTTGGCTGTTGGCTGTAAAGTACCTGGTGTTAATGAAAAACAGGCTTCAATGGCAATGCAGCCCCCCAGGGGAGCTAGGGTGAGGTGGGTGGTCTCCAGCAGAAAGGTGATTATTGGCCCAGTGTACATTCCTCTCCTGCAGAGGTTCATCCACTCCACTGGGAATCATAGTGTATTAAAGGTAGAATATGGCTCAAAATCAATCTCCTTCAGTGCTTACACAAAGCAAGCTTAAGATTATGGTTTTATAGTGTATATCACCAACCGGCTAGACACCCAGGTTTGCTGTTCTACAGATTAAAAGCCTCAATAAAACACCACTTATAACCAGATGCTTAATTTAATAAACTGGGCTGAAAATGTCAAATGCAACTATATGGGTGCTATCTGTGTCGCCAACATTTCTTCCGAGGCCGAAAGATTATGTCCAGTTTACTGGTGCAGGAGGCATGCTGTGGTTCCCATGGGAACGGGTTCATAGCTCAATAAGCAGGCCTTAGAGAGAGAGAAAGAGAAGCATTTCAAAAGGTCAGAAAGTGATCTTCACTCTGCTAATCAGGTAAATGTGAACTACATCACTGGAGATGTAGCACTCGATTTGTCAGTCAGATCTTTTTAAAATCAATGTGAACGCCAACTGCTGTGAAAAGCATATACGGAGCTACATCTAGCTAAATCGCCGATAAGCGGTGACCATTAAAGCATGCAGTTTGATAGCGAGAGATTTTGCACAGTGCACAAGACCATTAGATGGAGGTTCATTTCCCATAATGGTATATTCTTGACAGATGACACTGTGAGAGACAGTTTTGCATTACAATAAGTGAAGCATTGTGGTAATTATCTTTTAGAAAATGGCAATTAAAATCCTCAATTTTTACCCATTTTGTCATATAGAGTAGCCTGCTCCATAAATCTCCATAAATCATCACAGGGCAGCACGGAAGGTTAGTGCACGGCATTGTTGTCTCACACCTCCGTGGATGGGGGGTTTACATATTTGTTTCTTGTATTGTGAGAGTTCCCCTGTCTTGTGCCCTATGCCACCTGGCCCTGGCCAGGATAGGCGGAAGGTGAATGGATAAGTCATATAAGTCAGCAGTGGGTGGGTCTTGCAGAGAAGCAGCGTGTGAGGTGCAGAGCTGGTCACATGCATATCACATCGTGCACAAGGCGGAAGTCGCTGCGCATGTGTTTTAGTAGGTACCCCGGAATTAGAAGGACTGGGGTCACCTGCAGGTAAAATCTGTAAAGAACTGGGCTGGAGAAAGGATTCAATGTACAGCTAATCTGGAGGTACCGTTGTGCATAGGTCTTTTATATAATGCTTTAATGAATTTTCTATTTAAGCTAATCAACAAGCATGATAGATATTTAACATTTATTAGCATGATACATTGTGAAGGTTACTGGGCCTTTAATGTACCTGTCCACATAAGACTGGTTCTCCATTTCAGGAAGCTACCACGCTAATCATTATCCACAGTTTGTCTCACAATGTTCAAGGAAGGAGCTCGTTAAGCTTGGATGGGAAAAGGACATGTTGCTTTGATCCAGAACAATAACGCAGCAAGTGTCTGTGCTCACCACCACTGTCATGTGACTAAAGGCCATTAACGAGGCGCAACGCCCCATGTATGTACCCTCAACACCACAGTGTGGGATTTATGCTTCTAAATACTCTGGGACACAAGCAACATACGAACACAGACGTCTATGGATATAGAAAAGTGAATATATATGTTTACCCAAATACACATTCATTTACATATAAATATACTATCAGACAGAAAAACACACACAAACTGCATGAAACAGAAATTCTTAAAATCCCAAATGAAGAATACAGAAGAAAAGAATATGGCCAGGTGACCCATCAAGAACTGAATAGTGGATTACACTCAAATATCGAAGCATACTTTTGTATGACAATAAAATTTTAAATTCCAGGTCACATACTATGTGCTCACATTTGAATCAGCTTCACTGCAACGCAAACCCCAGTCACCTCATTCTGGGCTTGTATCCAATGTTTTCTATCTTTCCACTGCTGAAGACATCCAAGGCACATCACAGCCGTTTCATTTTTTTTATTAACGAGTTTCTGCCCTCTCAGGAAATAATTCAGGAGCTCCTGGCCTTCACGTAAACGTGTGTGTGTCTACGTGCGTGTGTGTATGTGTTTTGGCTGCCAGCCTAGCAGTTGTTTCCTTTGAGATGGGTGGAGTCCACTTTACACCCGTGCCCCAAGAGCTTTGCCCCTCATTAGAAGGGAGATTGAGAGGAAGAGTGGTCCAGGTCTCCCTGGGAACTCACAGGTAGAAGGGACCCTTACTGCCCCTATAACAGACACTCAGGAAATCCCAGACATCTCCCAGCCTGGCCATTCAATACAGTGCTTTTCTGCTGAACCATTTAGCTATGTGACTTGTAATATTTCTTTTCTTTGACCAACCAGATGCTTTATAAATGAGATAAACATGAAAGACTGATCCTGTCGTGAAGGAACACTATGGTTGCCTCACTGACCTGTATCCTTATCCATCTGGATGGGCGTGCTGGGGCTCTGAGGGGCAGAATCTCCACTGAGTGAGTAGCTGTGCTCTGCCTGGATAGCGGGGTTGGGAGGGTCCAGCTCCATGTCCAGTAGAGGGTTCCTTTCCGACAGCAGATGGTCATCAAAGAAGCTGCAGAAGAGCTCATTGGAGAACTCCTCCATCTGATCTGAGAAATGCTGCAGGACACACACACACATGGCCTTCAGTGAATAAAATCTGCACTAGCTTATTATATTTGTGGTAGAACCGCTTGGTTTTTAATCAAACACCCTATCAGGTTACTAATAAAGTATTAAATATACTGAAACATTAGATAAAGTTGTACTTCCTGAGGCCTGAAAAGTCTAAAGTTGTAAGGCTGTATGTCCATGGCTGAGATAAAAAATTATTTAAAATACGACCTGTTCAAGTCCTGCTGATGAGTAAATAAATCTGTTTGAGCAAGTAATACACAAAAAATATCACAAAGTATATAAACATTTTGAAAACTGAGAACATTGAAAATTGAATTCATTAGGCTAATACAAGGGCTTTTACACAAATAATACCTTGGTGGGGAGTTAGCAGATTATCCACAGCAAGGCAAGGCCACTAAGAATTGACTCACCTACCAAAGCACCAATGACCCGTGAAGCTGAACATGTTTATTACACACAATGACAAACATCTGTGCCTTTTACAGCAAGACTGTACAACTGTCAGTTGTCCAATAAAAAGGCCTGAAATGCTATTGGCTGATGTGAACCACTGGAAAAATGCACTCCGAAATCTGGAGACAGTTCATTCCATATGCCTGGAAGAAATCACCAAAAGAACTATAGATCAAGTAATAATATTACTAATTAAGATAATCTGTGTAGTATATTCCATCTGACATGGCAATTATATCCTTGTAGCGTGAGCTTTCTGCTAAATTCATTTAATTACTACTCTAATGCTAATCTGATCCTACAAGCTCCACAGGGGCAAAGATCTGTGAGAAATGTCGGCGTGCATGGAGACCAATCAATTGTCAGACGTGGCTACAAAAACCAAACCTGAATCACAATCGACTTCAACTGATTTTCATTCCTCAAAAATGAAATTTCATGAATTTTTCATTTTCCATTTTTATATCCAACGTCACTTGATAAGTAAAGTTATTGCATAATTGTGATATCCTGCCAGGTGCTTTGGCTGACATACATCTAGTAAAATCACCAGTAGATCTTAATAAATAATAATAACAATAATTGGAATAATAATAATAATAATAATAAAAAACAATTTCAGCAATATTTCATGCCATAATACAGAGTACAGAAGTATTATGCTTTGAAAATTTCTTACTGTTAAACTCCGATTAAAGGGTTTTACGTTTGCCTAAGCAAAGGGAGCACTGTGTATGTAAACAAGCGTCACTCTTACTAAAGGGAGGGTTTTATTTGCTTATGAAGAGGATGTTGAGGTGTGGGGGAAACCGGCAGGTGTGCACATCCTGTTGACTTAGGGCAGTGCGTAAAAGCTCAGCTGCAGTTACCAGGCGGGGTACACAGAATGTGTCTTCTTAAACTGTATCACAACTCCACCCCCATCCCAAAGCACCATCGGTTTGTAAGGCAAGGTCCGCTCTGTACACTCTAGTTCTCTTCTTGTCTACTTGATTCTTTATAAATGTTTCTGGTGCCCTCTACAAAAATGAATGTTGAATGTCTAAAGGCATGAAAAATATATATATTATTGCTATACTATACATCTCTGCTTCTCAATAGACTGTCCATTGAATTGGGGGAGCAAAAGTGTGGATTGTCTGACAGGGAACTTGGGGGGAACAATAACGTGGACCTGTGTGTCCCCGAGGACCGGATTGGGAAACAATATGTGATGGGTGCATGAGTGTATGACTGACTTTACTCAGTAAAATATTAAGATTTTATGGAAAATATTCCTATGATCATATGATATAATTGTCAGTTTTTAAAGATGGCTGACTCTGCCACTAATGCATGTATTTGGAGAAGGAGGGAAGTAAAAGCCTTATGGCTCACAGAAATAAAAAAAAAATATATGGAAAAATCTCTTTCATCTGCTGTAGCTGACCTTTGGCATGAGAAAGCAAAGCAACAGGCCCATCGTGTGGCCTGAGAAATTCTTCCAACCTGCCTTCATTTCCTATAGTCATTGTGGTTCAGTCTAAATAAGATTCATTTGACTCAATAAATCAAAATTTAAACTGAGTATAACAAAGTATTACAAATGTAGCTAATCTAGCTAGGTGGGAGTCAGTGTGACACAGAGTAATGACACCCGGGGCCTACAGAGCCTGTAGCTTAGTGAGCCACAAGTGGATTTATGTCCTCCCCAAGGTTAAATAGGACCAGCTGGGTGGTGTGCTTCCATGAATGTATTTTATGGTGCTTAATTCATGTACCTAAATGTGTGCGTGTATATTGTGCACATATAAATATGTATATAAATATATAAATCTCTCTCCCTGTGCGTGTGTGTGTGTGTGTGTGTACAGACACTCCTCACTTAACAGCCGAGTTTCCCGGTTCCTAAAACTAGGTCGTTAAAGGAAGTGGTTGATAAGCGAGAAGCCGTCCTTAACCGATATTTATAGATGAAAAGTCTCTGAGACTGCAAACGCTAGTGTAGTGTATACTGAGCGACTGCGGGGATGAGACGAGATGCTCGGGGCTGAGACGTCATGCCTTTTCCACGAACAAAGTCCTCATACAGCGTACAATACCGGCTGGTCGTAAGTCCGCGGGGTCGTTAAACAGGTAGCTCATTAAGTGAGGAGTATCTGTATATATACATACACACACACAGTACCAGTCAAAAGTTTGGACATACCTACCCTAGAAAGGTTTATTTGTACTATTCTCTACATTTTTAAATAATTATAAAGACATCCAAACTATAAAACAAAATAAAGTGAATTATGCACTGACTGAAAAAGTACTAGGAAATCCAAAGTATTAAACAAACTGTGGATTGGGTTTCAGAAGGTTGCTGGTTCAAAGCCATGGGTCGGCAGAGTGATCCACCATTGGGCCCATGAGCAAGGCCATTGGCCCCAATGCCTCCAGGTACTGGCTGATCCCACTTCCTCCTCTATGCCTGTTTCATGAGGTAGCCGCCTGGGATGCGTTTCTAGCTGTCCTTAAGAAGGTCCCAATGCATGCTGAGCCCTCATTGGCCGCTTTTCCTTCACTCTCTGGTCAAACTCCTCCAAAGCCATTTCCAGGGTGATTAGGTCTGGTGATGTGACCTTTTTAGGCAGCGTGGTGTATCCAGACTTATGAAAAACATGAGTAGTGAGGTCATTTTTTTTCAGTCCTCACTATTTCAAACATAAATCTGTGAATGCAATCAAAACAGTAAAAATGCCAAAACTTGTATTTTGTTTGGTTACTTATGGTTAAGGTCAGAGCTGGGTGGGGCTTAAGGGTGTCGTGATTGGGATTAGGGTTTTTCCCCATGGGCAGTCCTCACAAAGATAGGAGTACAAACATATGTGTGTGTGTGTGTGTGTGTATGTATATGCATTGTGTATACGCACACTCATACTTACATACATACGTACATACATACATACATATATACACACGCAGATATACATACAGCACATGATATAAATCTAGCACAAAATGTAAAATTAAATGAGATTTACACTTGCCTTTGGCATCTATAATAATAATAACATAGCGATCTCTCCCATTTCACACATAAGGCTTTCTCCAGTTCCTGTCTATGGTTAAGCTGCCATCGGCCCCTCTGAGCTAAGTGGCTCAAGGCTGATGCAACCCCCCCATCTTCAGCAGTAAGTGCAAGGCACCCGAGGCACGTACATAAAGCCAGTTTTTTGATAGCAAAATAGATTTTTCTTAATCTTTCTATCAAGGCCTATTTTCATAAATAGAGCCAAAATAAATACATTAAATGTGAAGCAAAAAATAAATAGTGCTTAGATTGAAATGATAATTGGTAATTATTCAATTGCTTTGCTTTCTTACATCTCAATTCTTAACTACAAAAGCAGATAAGAAACACTAAGAAACATCATTAGGAAAATAAGATAAAAGTATATTTCAGTGCACTGCCCTTGCAGTAGAAAAGTGTTTGACGTTGCGGTGGATAATGAGCCCATAATCACTGGCTGGGTATACTGGACGCTTTTTTTACCGAAATGGTCATTAAATGTCATTCAGATAAATTGGGCACAGCTTCACTTCAGTTATTCAATGAGAACAGGCACTTATTATATTACAAAATAGCTACTTTAAAAAATCTGTCACAAAAAACCCGATGACTTTCAAAAACCATTACGGTTCTTTATATAGTTGAAGTACGTTGGCTGTGATTAAATAACGTCCCGCAAATGGTGAAATAAGCAGTCGGGCGCACATGTCATTCAGGCTGTGTTTGATCTCCGCGTTAAAACATCTGTAGATGAAACAGCTGCCAATTAAGTCACACTGGAAAGTCTCCCCAACTTCGGTATTCCCTGCCGGTGAAATAACAGCAGAAATTCTAGCCTTTGCTATCTGACACTAATTAAAAAGAAATGTGATTCTGGTGCACATGCCAATCACCCCAAAGGAACAGATTACACAAGGCGCAGTCCAAAAACAATAATTACCTCGGCCAAAACGTAACGCGAGCAGCGATATGTGAGATAAAGAACAAAGCCAAACTACTACATTTGTGTCTTCTTCACCGTAATGAAGTTGTTTCTAAGAAACTGCAATGAAGAAGAAGAAAGTGCAACTAGAAACTGTAAATAATTTACATACAGATATATCGGTCAAAATAAAAGTATTTAGCTTGAATAGATGTTTGTCTGAACATACTTGTGTTCCTGAACCTATGAATAAAAGGTAAATAAAGGGTAGCAACTATATATATATGACATTTTAATAAAATACCCTTTTTAGTTTAATTTTCTCCAGAGTAATTTTATTAACTTTGTCAAATTGTGACTCATAACCCAAGTCTGACAGCAGTTATTTAATAAGCACTTTTATTTGCATGAAATATAACAGCACTACCGTCTACAGTTGGTAGGAATTATGTATAAGAATTTTTCAAAGAGACAAATTGCTCTGAGAATCGGCCAGCAGCTGCTGCCTACCGCTGAAAGCATCTTCTTTCATTCCTATTTCCCCCACCAGTCAGAAGACAGCATGGCGATCCGCTTTCCACTCGGGCCCTTTCTCGACCAATTAGAGCGCAGTATGCAGATAAGCAGGCCGGCAGAGAACGGGAGTGCAGGGTTTGCATGGAGGAGGCAAGCAGAATATTTCTGCATGTGGGAAACAATTTGGTGGGGGCACCCTTAGTCTAAATAAACCGGGACGAAAATAGACGTGCTTAAAAACCTACACTTTTCCTGTTAGTATAACTGCAAGAAAAAATGAGGTGACTGCTTGCACTTGGATGGCTATAAAAGACAGTTACATATAATTTACTATGAAATTAGTGAAATAACTCATTTAAAACTCCTATTTGTTCATGCTGCCATTATTAAACAACTTATTACATAATGAAATTATATAACAATATTTTAAAATCTATTTTGAGCCATTGATTTTCTGAAAGCACAAGCTAATGGGTGGCTTTTGTAGATAAGGGTTAATGGCAATAAGTTCATTACTTGCAAATGTGTCTGCCGCTTTATGGGTAACTTTTTTTTTTATCGCTTCTGTATCCAAAGTTCACATCTGTGGATTCTCTGCCTGCGCTCGTGCCCCAGATGCAGCCTATCAGGATCCCTCCTGCCTTAGCTCTGCTCCAGCTGGGACTCATCTGCGAAGGGGGGGGGGGGGGTTGGCAGGGACAGGGCGGCACATGGGCCGTGAATGCTGCATCAGGTCCGGCCCACAAGAGCAGGCCCCGAGAAACACCTGGACCAGCGCAGAGCCAG
>JAODKN010000008.1:14433737-14444325 GCA_026774425.1 Petrocephalus zakoni | reverse complement strand
AGGGGGAACATGGGCATAGCAGGGGGAACATGGGCATAGCAGGGGGAACATGGGCATAGCAGGGGGAACATGGGCATCGGAGTTCCCAAATAAAGCCCTCATTAAAAAAAAGTCAACAAAAACATGCCTGTGCCCATTTACCCAACTTGCAAAATTGCTGACTATTAAACCTGTGTAGAGAAGGAAAAGTAGTTGCCACACCTCTCTGCCCATAGCCCTCCTCAAAGCTAGCCAGCAGGCCCCTTATATTCCTGCAGATCTGAGTAGTACCACCATTGTTTGCCAGGCTTCACTCTTGGAAGTCCATCCTAGATGTTACATCACATGGCTTTGAGACTCTCCCTGCCGCTTCAGGATTTTGACTTGACTTCATCTCAACTGTCTACTGACACATCTTAGAAAAACATTGCAAACCAGGGCTGTGCAGAAGCTGCTTGAGAGGCAGGTGCTGGGGTTAAAAAGGGGGCACTCAGTACCTTTAAAGCCCACGCCTAAGTTCACAGTAAATAGTTTGGGCAAAACAGGCAGGTGCTCAGACAACCCCCCCCCCCACAGGTGCCTGTTGAAAACCCCAACCAAGTACACTGCAGATGAGCTCTTTCGTGTGAAACTAATCCTACTCAGTCAAGAAAGTCCAGCTACTAAAACCCAGAGCTGATCAAACATCTACAAAAGAGTTTGCAGGCAGATGGGCATACCTTTTAATATTTATATGCCTGAAACCGTACCAACTATGTGAAGAGTTTGCATAACCTCTAAGAGTCAAGGACACCCTTTCAGTTTAGACATATGCCTATTGACTTAAGGCATAAGAAAAATTGCATTTGGGGAAACTGATGTGTATTGATGGCCCAGAATCCTGCTTTTCGGGAGGCAGCACATGTTGCCAATAACATCACCATGGACTGAGCTCCCTGTCTGCAGACTTCTTGCATAAACGACAAGAATCCTTCTGACACTGCTTCAAGACAAAGAAGTGTCCTTAAAATCCCTCTGCACCCTTTCATCTCATTTCTAATACAGAACTTTTGTTTACAGTCTCGGGGATAGGTACTTGTACTTGTAAAGAGAAAGGTACTTGTACTTGTACTTTTTTGGTGAATTACAATGGCCCTGAAAGTGCAGAGCACAATAGCAACGCAAAAACATAAAGATGACATAAAAACATCAAGACAAAAAATTTAACAAATTTCATTCTTAAATATGTTGCGTTCTCTTAGATCTTTAGCTAATCTGCAAAGCGGTGCAAAATCTACTTTTTTGAACTTGCATCCAGTTCAGACAAAAGTTGAACTGCCACATCTTGAGACCAATTACACAAAAAAGATAGCCGTAGGATTTCAGTCAGAGTATTTGTTCCGACGCTACCGACCAATTCATTTCTTGGACGTGGCCTGTTTGCACTTAATGAGCTACTTTTCATCAACGGAACATCCAATTCTCACCAAAATTGCTAAGTCTAGTTGGTATGACATTCTGAGATTAAATCAGCCAATGGGGGTGCTATAACTCAAAATAGATTACAACTCGGAAACCACTGGACATAAAAAGATGAAATTTTGTGTGCGTGTTCATGGCCAGATGTGCTAAAAAAATCATATAATAAAAGTTCATTTGCTCAAACGTAGCTGACAGCAGACATGACAACATAAATTACCCTTGTGTATGACTGAGGATCATGAAATTTGGTGCAATACTCCCTCCATTACTCTTGCCAAAAAAATTACACAGGCAGTGAAATAGCACCTATAGTCCATAGGCCCTTATAGAGTAATGCCATTAATAATAGTAATTAGCCAAAAGTGCCATACTTAATACACATTAATTTACAGACATTCTAATTCTACCATTTGATGTTAAATGTGGCCAAAGTATCTAATCAGGCCATAGTGTTTGGACCCTGGTAATTGCTGCATGTGTCTATTATTAGTATTATTGTGTAGCAACATTATTTGTTCAAACACCAGCCTGGTAAAGGTATAAATGTAACCTAAGTCGGAAGCCTGCAGAATGACCTCAGGCATCCTTATAATAATAAGTGGTGTCAAAGGCTGACAGCCAGCACGTGCCTTGAAGCACACCTTAAACTATATAACTAAATTATATGCTTCACCAGTGACTTTGTGCACCTCTTAAATTAAGTGTATCGTAATTGACAATAATTCATTGTAGCCCTCTTTGAACACTAGTGCCTCCAATGAATCTGAAACGCTCAATTCCAACCACATTCATCACAAAATCTAGAGGTCTGCTCAGTAAGCTTATCATATTTTTTGTTTGTTATGTAACAATAAACAGAATTATAATATTATTTTACTATCTCACAAATGAAATGGCCCAAAAGAAAGTGTAACAGATAAGTGGTTGGAATCTGGATGCATGGACAAATTGAAAGAGCACACTTTCCTTTTCTACACTGGCATTTTTTGTAAAATTACTGGCATTTTTTGTAAAATCAGACAAAATCAGAAGAATTCTCAAAATTCTAGCACATTGTTGTGAAGAATACTATGAAATTCAGTGAAGTGAAATTCTCACTTGGACTAGCCCCTGGGCCTACATTTTTCCTTGATCATTTTGGGTCATCAAGTCATGACCCAAGAAATTGTTGACCTTGTTGGGGGGCTGTTGACCGGGGGGCTAAAAGTAACTTTAAAACACAGTCTTCACATCCTACCTATACTGAGACGATAACACTTCCTGCTGTGAATGTAGCATGCACGCTAGCACAGAATTGAAAGCAGAGTATTTACTCTCATACAGATCTTTAACAGTCCTCTCTTTCATACAGAATTGATAGGACATTATTCATAGTCACTACATAGGTCATCCAGAAGGGTATCACAGTTAAACCACTACAGAGTGCTCTCTATATTATAGAAATGCAGCCAGATGTTTCATTATAACTCTGGGGTCCATGCTACAGCCTCACTGCTAATCTGCGGCATGTAGGCTATTTCTATATTCCAACTAGTCAATATGCCTGATGAGGGATGCAAGACGGTCAGAAGATCATCCACTAGCCCTTGTGCTGGGGTGTGGGAACAAGAGGGATTTGTTGGCAGGAAGCTGTTTTAGACATCAGAGCTGTCCCAAGCGAGCTTCTCGAGTCAACGGACAATAATCCAAGCAAAATGGATCATTTCCAGTATACTCATAACAACTCAGACAAAAACACAACTTGTTATTAAAAACTTGTTATTTACAAAAACCAGTCCCATGAGACAGTGTCCACTTTGAAGAGTGAAAGTGATGACCCCAACAGACAGAAAACTGAACAAAAAACTATTTTAGTCCTACACTTGTGTTTACAGAGGGCGAGAGAGAGACAGAGAGAGAGGGAGGGAGAGAGAGCGAGAGAGAGACAGAGAGAGAGGGAGAGACAGACAGACAGAGACAGAGAGAGAGGGAGAGGGAGAGAGAGAGAAAGAGAGACAGACAGAGAGAGAGAGCGAGAGAGAGACAGAGACAGAGAGAGAGGGAGAGAGAGCGAGAGAGAGACAGACAGACAGAGAGAGAGGGAGAGGGAGAGAGAGAGAGAGGGAGAGACAGACAGACAGAGACAGAGAGAGAGAGAGAGGGGAGAGAGAGAGAGAGAGAGAAAGAAAGAGATACTTTTTTCCATCCAAACTGAATAGTTTTAAGCCAGAAACAGTCTTGCCTCAGAACACTTAAAAACTATTCTACTCCTAAATCTGAGTTTATTAAGAGAGAGGGGCAGGGAAACATATGAAAGTATGATAATGTCCATCCAATCAGTTTAAATAATCACGGTGTAATATGGTTAAAGCATTCATGAGGAAGCATTGCGAATAAGAGGAGGCATGCCCTGGATGTGACACCAACCTATTACAATGCACCCACAGAAATTGCAAAATTCACACACAACTCAGTCACAGCCTCACTTGAAGAGCAAGTGTTGAGAATCCAGAGGAAATCCACAATGAAAACCAACAGAATCTAAAAAATCCATATGACTGGCACCGGAAATTGACACTGCAGAGACATAAAGTAACAATTGCCATACCTAACTTTTCAAGCTGTTCATTTGCAAGTCAAAACAGCGATATTGAAAGGCCATTCATTTCATCACCAGGCCCATAAAGACCAGGCTGTGAAATGAAGGCTTGGTGGGCCTTTTTTATATATTTTAATGACTCTGATTACATATATATAGATAATAGCTTCAGGTTTTGTTGGATTTCGTTATTCAGATTATACCTGCAGTCTATCAGGACCAGAGCTCTCTGGAAGGATGAGGCAACCCGGGTAAGAGCAGTGCGTGCGGAACAAATGAGGATCACGCCCCCTCCACAGCTTAACAGCCGCCTTAAGTCCCTGCCGTGTTTCATGTCCTCTGAAACGCAATCGTCACATTTTTATCACACGTTTTGTGGTTTATCAGCCTGGCGTTTAGATCCTGCACAGCCTAAAATCCGCGACAGAAGCTGTCACACGAGTCAAGTCCCTTAAGCGCGTTACAATGGCCACTGATGGATTTGCACCAAACACATGGTCAGTCTTGTAAACGTTTGTACAAGAAATATTTGCAACTCCCCCCATGCATTGTCCCATGGTGCTCAAGCAAGTGCTGCAATATTAAAAAGTCAAAATATGTAACGTACCATATTGCCGAGAAAATCAGACTCATTCAAGTCCTCCAGGTCCAACAGGTTGGAATTGGGGAAAAGTTTCTCCGAGGTGAAATGGTCCACAATCGTGTCCATTGCAATACGTTTTCTTTAAAATCCTACTACACCAGACCGGTGTTTAAATAAAACAACCAGATTTTTCTAAAAAAAAAAAAAGTTAGTCGGTACGTTTTAATTGTGACTGATTTTATAGCATGTGCATTTGCTACCGTCGCCCTGGAAATAACTCGCTTTCTGCAGATGTCGCCGTAAAATAAGTTGATAGGGATAATAAAAGCTGTTTATATTTGTTGCCTGCGCTCTCGGCTTTCTGTCAGGTCTGTCATGTCCAGCTGTGGGCTGTCTGCAGGAGACAGACCTCCGCATTAATATTGATGCTGTCGCCGCCTTCGGCGCATTTCATTAGCCGCAGTCTCCGCCCACTTCATTTCTCTTAAAGCGATAGTATTTGTAAGGAATCACAGTATAATCTATGAGTCTGTTTTGTTATACAACAAATGGAATGTAAAGACGCCTTAATTTCTCATTTCAGCTTCTTTGCTTTGATTAAATGCTACTGCTGAAAATAAACTTGTAAAACTGGAACTGTCTTGTAGGCTGCCATACAGTATTCACGGCAGTGCCCATAAGTACACTGGCAGTGTTAAGACCAAACGAATCAAGTCCATTTACCACCCTTTTGCTGAGGACTGTAAGTTCCTCTTGGTATTCTATATAGCATTCAGAATAATTTAAATAATGGGTTATGTAAAAAGTACACACAATTCAATAAATTGAGATAGCAATGACCCAAAGATCAGTCATGTACATCTTATTTAATCTGGCACACCTTTGCACACTGTAAATTGATTTATATTTCTTACAAAGTATCATGTATAAAGTAAAAAAAAACAAAAATAGTGAAGTTCATTGGGTTCCACCTATCAGCTTCCACCTGCAGGGCTGGGGGTTTGAATCGCTCTGGTTCTGTATATGTGGAGTTATTCTTGGGATTGGCTCCTTAATATATGTAATACAAGCAGATATAAGATATACAATACAAGCTGATCTCTTGAACTTTTAGTTCTTTTGTATCGGTTAAGTTCATAAAAGAGTACATATTGCCCTGGGTCTATGGTATTAAATGCCCCTGCGTCATTCCCTGTGCATCATGGGATAGGCTCCAGGCTCACCATGACTGGTGAGGAAGCAATGGAGAATAGGTAGGTAGAATTTTATAAATTCTTTAATGTAAAAAAGTTTTGCCTCTATACAAAAAGTTATTCAAGGCATATATTGCGAAAGCAAGTTTGAACTTCAGGTCTCTAATTCATGGATGTCTGGTCCCCTGTTGTTATAATTACCAAGCGCTATCATTGATTACAAGATCTGGGCCTCTTCAAAGTGTAAATGATAAATGGTTTCCTACACTCAAACAACCATAAAGTAGGAAGAGTCTGATCTGGCTATCTGCATTGAGACTGAGCACAGTTGTTAAGCATGATAGAGCCTTAAGCCATCTTTGTTATATTCATTACTTATATTACAATCTCAGATCAGAGTAACTTCCATTCTAGCACTACAAAACTGCTTCTGTCTAGCTTCTCACTCTTGTGTTTGGTCTTGTAAGACCAAACACATATAACAATCTATTTTGAAAGGCCATAAAGATATTTTCCCAGAATGAAATAGAGGTATATGCCAAGACAGAAAACAAATGGAAGTTTTCTTCAATATAGTAATAGCTCTCTTGTTCCTTCTCACCACTTGACTCTAGACTTGGAATTAATTAAATGAATGGAAAATAACCCAGTTACACCCTTTAAAGTCATTGTGAGACAATTTGTACCAGACCAGTAATGGAATAACATCATCAGACACGGAATGAGACTTTCGGCCGTACTTCAGAGAGTGAAGAGGTGACCTCACCAGGAGGATGATAATTGTTTTGGGAATTCTGTTGCTGCATCCTTGTTACATATTTAAAAGGGACAGGCTATGGGTTTTAATGGCAACACTGAAGCACTCGCATGCTCCGATCAGGAAAAAAAATCTATGCCGGAAGAACAATCTTGACTTTATTCGCTTGCCTCTGCAAATTTTCCCCTGAGAGGCCAGGTTTCCAACATACTTTATATTTTAATTTTTAGTCCTCCAGGTGGAGATCACCCTTTACGACACTGTCAAGTGCCCTGAGGGTATTTAGCAGGCCTGGATATCTCACTGTGTAATGATTCCATCTGGGATGTGTCAAGATGAATCAGGAAGAAATTAATGAATTCACACATTGGCTGTTTCCCATGGACCCGTGAAACATAGTGGTGATGATGGTGGCAGTACTTAATCAGAGCAGCTCTAATGATATGTGTGCTGCCACTTCCCAAAATTCCCAATCCCTCTCATGTGACTAAGTAAACATCAGTCTTTTCCTACTTATCAGCAATCCTCTGTAAACCTTCCTGACCTCATTAGAACAGCTCTCATTGGCTTTATTTTGTAAAGGTAGCTGTACCTGGCAATCTGTTACCTCTAAATAAAAACATGCCACTGACTCAAACCACTGACTACTCATTGTTTTTGAGGTGGTATCAAATGTACAAATCTAAGCCGATTCATCCTTCTGCCAGTATATAGTGGTGTTTATTTCATACAGTAGTCTTGGACATTTCTGCCACCAGCCATTTAGTCTAAGCTATGTAATGTAAGTTATGTGATTACAAACATCCCTCCAAAGGACAAGTACGGTAAATACCGCTATAATTCTGCGCAAAGAGAAGTCTGCAGCAAAACTTTAAAATCAGAAAAACTCCATTCTCAACCTTACATGTAAAGCTGATGGGCACCGCAGTCAGGGTTATTCTCAGTTCTGTCACCTGTACTCGGCCGCGAGACCTACTCAGGCAATCAGGAAATCAAGCCGCAGTGAATTCTGGGAAGTGGCTAGATGGTGACAACAGACTAGCACGGCTATGTTGTTGCCGAGGAACAAGCAAAGGGCATCAATCTCCTGTGCCTATCACCTCAGATTACTTTAAGTCTGCATGTGACAGAGTGGCAGAGGTGTTTGAGGGATGGCACTTGCATATCCCCTTTGGTTTGCTGTTTTGCTCACTCTGCATGCAAAGGTGAAGGATAGGGCAATGTTATTTGTTTCTAGCACTGACAGGAAAGCCTCCCATGAATTCACACGTCACAGAACGTCAAAGCCAATGGGCCCAGTCAGTAGAATAACAATGGAGTCCAGCAGAATATGGTAATTACATTTCCTATAAGTGTGTCAGTGTTTTAATGTTGCTCATCCTGTCTTCTTTCTTTTCCAGTGATTAATTAATTGCAGTTGCTTGCTAGGACATCTCATGCATTCACTCACATTTGTCTGTTTATATGGCATTTTATGGAAGGGACTCCATTTTTTTTTTCTCACAAATTCAGTATCTGGATTCAGTTTCCAGTTCTGTCTAATCTGCTTTCTTTTTACTCACAACATTCCCTCCGTGGTTCTTCTCTATGGATGGCTCCTCAAAACTCTCTATAGATGGAGGCACTCCATGCTGTGGGTTCTGGGCAATCTCCATATTGTCATGACCTGTGCCAGGTGCGGAGCGGGGAAGCGTAGTCGGGAATCCAAAAGGTGAGGTGAACAGAGGTTTATTCTCGACACGATCAGGGAACAGTTCAGGACAACGTAACGATGTCAATGACCGGACTGGGGAAACGAACTTGAACGCAGACTAAATACGCAGGGTCACTAATACAGAACAAGAGACGGCTGGTAAACGCAGGAATTCACACGAGGGTAACAAGGGGGCGTGGCACATGGGAGGATCGAACAGGCAGGACGTAACACATATGACTCATATCAGCAGGTGATTCTGGGTATCTTGTGGAATAGGGGACTGTGAACTCGAGGACCTTTCACAGTAACAATCAAGTTGACACAGTAACCCTGGTGCCTATGATGCTCCCAATTTTTTTTGAATGAATGAATGAATTTATTCTGGTTCTTTTACAATAACATCAAAATCATAATGACAGATTCCACCTATTTGACGTATAAGTCCATCCTCATGCAAATAAAATCCAACAATATCTAAAACCCGGAAAGATGTATGCTGAAGCTCCAACAATCAATGCTTATTCAGTCATTATTTATTCTTTACAGCTCTACACTCATTTAAATGTATCTTTATTATTTATTATATTGTCATTTTACCAATGTGTCAGTGTAGTACTAGCTTGGCCAAACACAGTGTTACTAGAGGTGACAATCATCCACCATCACTTGTCCTATGTGCATATAGAGACCATCCTTTATGCTACTGTATAAAAAAATGAGCAATAATTTACCATCTCACATAGCCATATCAGCCAACGAGGTCGGACTCAACCTGAAACAGGTGTTTCTGGATGCTGTAGACGTTTGCCTTAATCGTAGTTGTCACCATTTGTGATCTGTTACATGCCAGATCTCATGTCCGTAGGATTGGTTCGAATGTAGAGAGGAGTACAGCATTTGGAAGCACGCCATGCTTATGGAGGGCTTTCTGTTGTTTGGGGTGCCCGTGGTGTAATTTGTACTGCGAGCAGCTCACCCATGTGGGTTCTTCCGCTGAACGTCTCGGCAGACTCACTGAATAGTCTGTAATTATGGGCTGAGTAAAGAATGGGACGTGATTATACAGTAAGAGCCATCGGGGCAGAGCCGTGGCGTTACAGTCGGCCAGTCTCACCATTAAAGGCCGCGGTTATCCTCCCAACTACACCCCACCTCCCCCCCCCCGGCCGCCCTGCGCCCCGCCAGACCAGATGGTCATGGGTTAACGCTGTAGACACAAATCTTTCTGGCTCCATGTGGCTTCTCTAAAATAGCCTCCACAAAAAAAAAACTGAAATACTAAAATACTAAAAGTAGGTTAAATAAAGAAACGTAACATGTAATGACTCAAATATAATATCAATTGTACAGGCATGAAAATGAAACAGACAAACAGACCCATAGTGGCCTCAATGAAAATATGTAAACAGGACTGAGTGATCCTGATGCTAAAATGTAAATAATTATCCAAATATTTATCACTGACTCTAACTTCGTAAAATAATGCAGAAATAGCAATAAAACCGATTTTCTTAGAAGCAGCACTATAAATCTGTGATAAGACTCTCGTCATTTCAGCTTAGACCTGGGAAAATACTCACAATTCCAATTATGTGTATGTGACCAAAGCTTAGCAGCACTTCCATGGAAAGATGAGGGTGCTGTGTCACCGAGCCTGGGACCTGGTCACCCCTAGCCCGCCCTCCCACCGTAATCAGGACTACACAGACATTTTCTCCTCATTTACTGCTAGAAACGGGGAAAGGTTCATATGAATAATGAAGCTTTTTGACGTCAAGGAACACAATATAACTGATTCTGTGACTCACCGATCCTTTCCGGCCGGGGCCAAGGTTCTTAAAGCATCCCTACGCACATTCCCGTTGGATGACAACCCGGTACCATGGCAACCGATTTTATATGGCTCATACATGAACATTCAGCAGTGGAGTCAACAGACTTCAAAAAAACATCAAACACTTAAACTCCGTACTTTATTCTATCTACTGAGCTGGACCAGCAGATTATTAGAGACCATCAGATGTGATTGGTGATCTCCTGTAGCTGAAAAATTTCATATTTTCACTTTTTTTCCCCTGAATCCTCAAGACTATGTTTTTGATTGTGATGAGGGGAGATGAAAGCAATGCTGCATGCTTCATTCTTACAAAGCCAAAAGTCAGTGGCCACAGACAACAGAGACCAAAGCTAACCAGCAGCATTAGGAACCCACTAGTGGTCTCTCACTGACTCAGTGAGACCTTCAATTCATTGCCATTATAGTTAAAATGACCAGGCTGTAATTTTCTTTAAAGGGGAATGACTGATTATTTTGTCTACTTAACATGCATAAATGCTATAT
>JAODKN010000008.1:14382983-14393693 GCA_026774425.1 Petrocephalus zakoni | reverse complement strand
AGGCCTCTGTGCCTGTGACTGCAGTGTGTTAGGCCTCTGTACCTGTGACTACAGTGAGTTAGGCCTCTGTTCCTGTGACTGCAGTGGATTAGGCCTCTGTACCTGTGACTGCAGTGGGTTAGGCCTCTGTACCTGTGACTGCAGTGGGTTAGGCCTCTGTGCCTGTGACTGCAGTGTGTTAGGCCTCTGTACCTGTGACTGCAGTGGATTGGGCCTCTGTACCTGTGACTGCAGTGGATTGGGCCTCTGTACCTGTGACTGCAGTGGGTTAGGTCTCTGTACCTGTGACTGCAGTGTGTTAGGCCTCTGTACCTGTGACTGCAGTGGGTTAGGCCTCTGTGCCTGTGACTGCAGTGGGTTAGGTCTCTGTCCCTGTGACTGCAGTGGCTTAGGCCTCCATTAGGTCACCAGTTCGAATCCAGTGCTTGGCAGAGAAGCAGCATCTCTGTTGGGCCCTTGAGTGAGGTCCCTAACTACCTGAGTAATGCCTGGGATACTGGATGGAGCGCTGGCTCTGCATTCAGACTCTGACCTTTGCTCTCACATCTCCCATCTTTGTCTTGGGGGAAAAAAACAAAGATGGGGTTATATAAAATACACTTTTCACTGCATTTGTCTTCATACTCGTGCGAACGGCAAATATAGTGTTTCTTCTCTGTAGCACTGAGCTGTTTTCATTTTTTCCTGTTCCTGTCTCCCCCCACCACACACACAGAAAAAGGTAGTGGAGCAGCTGAGGAAAGACCTTCTGAAGCAGGAGCAGCCAGCGGTGGTGGGGGGCAAGCACGCCCTGCAGCTGGACGGCAAGACGGTGCTGCCGGTCAGCCAGGCCCCACTCTCCCTGCTGCCTGCACCCAACCTCAGTGCTCAGCAGGTAGGAGCTGACAGCGCACTATGGATACCCGGGCCTCTGGGGTACCGCCTGCATGATGCAGTATGTCAGTGTGCAGCCCGCGCTGGACTGGCATCCCACCGCGTCCACCCACTCCCCAAGCTGTGGTTTGCTGTAAGCGAATGTAAGTGGCTGGATGGCTGGATGGCTGGATGGCTGGATGGGTGGATGGGTGGATGGGGCACAGACACATAGGTAAATGAGTAAGGTAGTAAAATGACTTTGAACCCCCCTTGAAATCCAAAGCAGATCCACCCCGCTGTCATAATTTTTTTACACGAAGGACCTATCAGTACAGTTGCCTTATTTCTGGCTACAGTCCTGTTATAAAACACCTCGTACTTATCTGTCAGTGCATAAACCAGTGTGTGTAGCAGCTTATAATAACACACAGCTGCAGTCTTACTAGGAACATCACTGCCTTATGTCACCCTGTGTCATGATGTCATATCCTGCCCACAGTTTACCCTGCTATGATACCCATGGCATTGTGCCGTTATGATGTTATGCCCCTTGCTGGCTATATGGCAGCTTTACCACATCATCTCACCCCCTGCTGCCTAATTGAGGCCCTTTTTGTGACTTCATGCTTCACTGTTCCTCCCATTCTGATGTACGCTGATACACACCCCGTGCTGTCACATCATTCCGCGTTTTTGCTTCCCTCTGCACTGAGTATCATCTCCTTTCTCTTATGTCTTCGTACTGCGTGCCGATAAGCTGCGTTTTCACATTATTACTTTGTTAGTCTTGGTGAGTAGCATTTGGGTAACTATTTAAGAATATAAACACAACCTCTAAATGCAGGTCAGTGTCTAATCATTTTGAGAACTTGAGCCAAGTTGTAGCATGTTTCCCAGGGGCCATTAGAAAGAAAGGAAGAGAGGACGGACGGATGGAGAAAGTCCTGTAATTTAGTTAGTTCTCGGTGCTGGTCAGGTTAGTTGTCAGAGCCAGAGGATCGTAGGCCACACCCATGATGTTGGGGCACTGTCACTAAGAGCGGATTGGGGCACCGTCTCGGCCAAGAACGGGGTCTGAGACCCTGTGTCTGACAGCCAGGGAAGGGTTTGGGCCAGGTTCCAGCCGGCTCCCCACTGGGGTCTCCCCAGCGGTGCCACTGAACAGAGGAGCCGCGTTTCATCAGGAGAGCAGCAGCCTGGCAAGGGCTGAGTCCGCATTTGAAAGCAGCCTCTCTCGAGTGGGCTGAGAGGCGCCCATACACGCACACACCCCAGCGAGATCTGAAGGGTCTCTCTCTGCTTTATAGGGCTTCTGAGGTTGGCAGCCGCTCGCACAGAAGCCCACTTCCTTGATTCAGTGTGGCATACAGAGGGCCGGCAGTGCGTGAAACAGCCCTGCTCAGCCAACGCTACAGCTGAGCGTCTTTTGTGGCTGTCTGCTAGCACTCTGGTCTGCAAAGTGCTGCCATTTGTCATGACTGCTTTTCTGGCATGCATTATGAGCAATGACCAAAGTTACCTCCCTGTATTTGGTCACCATTCCCTTTTGAAAGGGCCCCATTCAAGGCTAGTGGTACTGAACTGACTAACCAGCTGTGTGCTGCTAGTTAGTTCTTGGCTTTTTAATCACTGGAATTTTAATTGGATGTCAAAGTTTTTGCAAGTCTTTTTCTACTTGCATGTAATCTTTCACCAAGGATATATAGCCTGAACAGAGTTAAAGGCATGCTTCTATAATGGTTGCACGACCCATGGCAATGATGACATCCTCCAGAAATATCTTATGGCCATCTTCCTGTTTCTTTCTGTGGTTGTTTCTTTCACTTTTCAGCTACAGTTTGTTTTAATTATTGGATGTTTGCCGAATCCCTTCCACCAGTATAGGTTTTCAGGTCATTGCAGAGATGCTGTGAGTTGTAGAAGCAGGGATGCCAAGGCCTTGCACCCTTTTGAATGTATGTTTGGTGATCAGAGTCCCTCATGGTCAGCAGCTCCTTAATGTTCATTATTGTCAAAAAGAAATGTAGAATCAGGACCATTTTAAACATTAAAATATATCGTTGGTTACTTCATGTAATGTGAGTACTGGCAGTCTTCCACAATGCAAATGAGTGTCCAGTTCTTACAATCAAACTTATTTGATTTGTTCCAATAAACTGTCATGGTAACTTCACAGATTTATACTATTTCCACACATTTCGTTTTTATTCTCATTGCTGATCCTGTATCAGACCAATAATTTCAGAAAATATTATGTATAAAATGCCAAAAAGCATCAATGTCAGTGTTGGCCAGTACTGTATTATTTGGTGTATGCTTAAGAAGCTTCTGCTGCTTAGCTAAATCACTTTGAATTTGAATTGAAGTTTACACCATGTCTGATCCATCTATTCCTTTTAATAAGTTGTTGTAGTTGCTTTCATGTAGACTTGTAGACTGTTTCAGAAACAGCCTGCCAGGCTTGGTAAACATTGCTTTTTTGTGTATTTATTATATGAGTTTCTCAACTGTAGAACATTTACAGAATTTCTACTTGATCGTGATTGTAATTTAAGCATCTTTATGCACATCTGCTTAATATAATGGATTGTTTTAATTTGAAAAATGTCACCGAGTTTGAGTGTTCCTAGAGAATACTGGAAGATCTTGGAAACATGCGACTTCAGCACGCATCCGGCAAACTTCCCAGGCTTTCCACGCAGTTAGTCCGGGCGGCACTTTCCCACTCCGACCATTATAGATACTGTGCTCCGTCTGTGCCCTCCGCTGTGCGTGAGGTTTGGCCGCTCTCATTGTGATTCACATCAGGAACGTGACATTTTGGGTGTTCCCATTCAAAAGGACAGGCCTGATTAGCTGGGATTGCCGGCTGGAACGGCTGGCTACGTCTCCAAGGCACGTCTCAACAAAAGGTTGCTGAGGGTTAGCGTTCCGGCTCTTACCACTTTAGCGGCAATTTGTGTTTAACTTCTTTTTGTTTATGTGCCGCTTTGGAAAGCGCTGCGATTTCACCGGAGTACTTCGACACTGGCCACTGACTCACTGATTTTCTAGGGAATGACTTAGGGTTATACTTTATGGTTTCATTGCTTTTACAATGCATTGTCAATGAGAAGTGTACCAAATCTGTAGCAGACTCACTGCCCGTAGCTAGGTTCAAGGAAGAGGAATACTACTAATGTATCTGTGACTATAAATAAATGTTTCCCAATCTGGTCCTTGGGGACCACACTCGGTACACATTTTTGCTCCCTCCCAGCTCCTGGTAGCAAAAATGTGGACTGTCTGTGGATTCCTGAGAACTGGATTGGGAAGCAATGCTATAGAAATATACAAACGTTTGACTTGTATAGCCTGGAACATCCTGTTTATTTTATATATAATATTTAGCATATATTGTATACTATATAATATTGCATAACGGCTTGGGTAACTGAAAAAATGAATTACATTTTATTGCCGATTTCAAGTAACACTGACTTCTTAACCAGTTGGTCTTTATGTAGTATAAAGGCTAAATTAAGGGTAACACTTATGTATAAGCAAGTCTGCCATAAAATATCTTTTGGGGAGTTTCAGTTTTAAACAAAAAACTCACATGCTGGGGAGGAACTGAACTGTTTCAAAGAAGGCGATCGGGCAGTGCTGCTTGAAAATTGTCCATAAAATGTGCAACTGCATTTGTTGTTTGGGCAAAGTGTATAAAAATGTCCTAATGATGGAAGACGGCATCTGTGGCTGAGTGCTGTGGTCAGGGAGAGGGCTCATAGTTGTCGGCACTTGTAATAAATATCATCTGGTCTTTTAAAACACTGAAAAACAAAACCAATACAGTTATATTCTTTCAGTGTCACAATCTCTTTTTTTGTCCTGGTTTGACTTCATTTATTAGGATTTCATTTGAGGAGCAGTGAGGAACATGTTCTGTGTCGTCCACATCCTTCACTGGAAAAAATACCAGACTTGCCTTAAGTGAGTCTTTTTCACAGTCAGGCAAGTGTCTAGCTATAGGTCTTGTTACGAAGATACTTTTGTTCTGATTATTATTAATATGTATTTTTCTCACTGTTACAACAGATAGAATAAATCCCTATTTGTTGAAAGTTATCCGCATTCGAATGTGCATCCTTGTGAGATCGTCTCTTAATTTGATGGCACTATGATTAACGAGGATGGAACTGTCAGGTCAACAGCTGTGATTGAGACATTGCAAAGGTAAAAGCATTTTAATGTGGTTGCACACTTGGGCTAGCAGAGTTAAACTACTTCAGCTCTGAGTACAACATATGAATGCAATTTAGCAGTTGGCTATCTCTGTAGGATTACTTTTAATGAAGCATGGGAATTCTGTGTTAATGGTCTCCCTTGAAGATGTATGCATGTAATTAACTGCACAGATTTTCCTGCGCTTTCATAATTTTACAAATCAAATTAAACGTTATTCCTGGCGGTTTCCACAAATGATGGATTTCTGTGCAAGTTGGGTAGATTTTGTTTTCTGTTCACACGGTGGGTTTCGTGATTCTGGCTGTGCGTGGCACATTTTGGAAATCATTGGGGTCCAAGTATGGTAATACAATCCAAACTGCATCAACAGAGCTCCCTGACGTTTGCTATGTACAAAAGAGCTTTTGTTGGTCTGATTTCATCAGCATTATATTGATTATGATGAATGGTCCTAATGCTTAGGCTTCATTGTTGTTTTCATGTCTTTGTGCATGTCCTAAATCCAGCCTGTGCCTGTTGCTTTGCAGAAAACTTTGACAGTTACCCCTGTCATTGCCACAAAGACACTACCTCTGGTGCTGAAAGCCGCTGCCCCAGCAAGTCCTGCTTCCATTGTGACACAACGGCCCACTGTAGCCATGGTCTCCGCCATCAGCAGCATCCCAAGTGCAGTGAACTCCGAGGCCCAGAGCGCACCTGTCAACCTTCAGACACCCAGCAAGCTGACCAATCAGAGTGCCGAGGGTGTGCGGCTAGTTTCCAAGAATGCTGTTGTGGTAAGTGCCGCCGTATGCCGCGATGCGTCCTTACTCTGTTTGCTTATCATGCATGCATCACATCTCAGATTGCCTGAATTAAGCAACTAGAGGTGGAGGAAATCATGTTTTGCAGAGTAAGGGAGCTATTTGGTTTGTTTGCATGACACTAAAGGGAGAAAAGATTCCCAAGTACATTTGAAATGTTTGGATGCCAGTGGTGTTGCATGAAAAGATTTTAGTTTGTATTATGGTTATGTTTTGAGCGCCTGTCAGAATGCATGCGGTATGCGATGGTTTGGTACTTAGAGCTCCACCGATCATCATTTTCTTTTGTCCTGATAAACTTTTCTAATAAAAAAAACATACACTTTTTTAAATTTCTCTCTCTTTGAAACTTTTTTTATTGAAAAGAAGCCAGTTGCACAGTGTTATAACTTATCTGGAAGCAGTTAACACTGAAAATGTAGTGGTCATTGCTGTAGTAAGCAAACAAGTATTTTATTATGTCTCAGTGTGATACTCACAGCTGGTCTGGTATGTGACATATATAGCATTTTTAGTTAATTGTAGTCAGTTATGTGAAACTGTTCAAAAACACAGCACATAATTCAATGGTGTAAAGTTCATGTAAGCTACTATTCAGCTACTGTGCACATTCACGTAATAACCGAATGTGCTTGTAGATTGTAAATTAAGATTTTTACTATTTTATTTGGACCACACATTAAGAATAGCCATCTTTGTGTACAGTGAAGA
Organism: Petrocephalus zakoni; assembly: GCA_026774425.1. Classification (NCBI taxonomy): domain Eukaryota; kingdom Metazoa; phylum Chordata; class Actinopteri; order Osteoglossiformes; family Mormyridae; genus Petrocephalus; species Petrocephalus zakoni. The sequence goes on along the minus strand of JAODKN010000008.1, from coordinate 14,387,097 downwards.
TACTTACATGAAAAAGCACCGAAAGACCCCGTGTAAATAATTCCCTTTTACATCGTACCTGCTGATTACTAGGATATCTTGATTATAGTGACAGGAAGCATAGGAGGATCATCAGAACCGAGGTAGAATTGTCAGCAATGGATGTTGTTAATGACCTTATCAGTAGAGTAGTGGCCTAATTCTGTCACACAACAGTGCCAATTATGCTAAGAAAGTCCTGTATCTACAGTGTCGGGTCGGTTGGGCTCTGATGGTTTGGACCGGAACAGCATGACCGGTTCTGTTTACTCTCTGCAGTTAATAATGGCATGACAGCTGTGGGTCAGTCTCTGCTGTGTTATGAATAGTGGTCTCACCGCAGGTACAGGCCACCTCCACCGCCCAGCCTATCAAAGTTCCTCAGTTTATCCCTCCTCCCCGACTGACGCCTCGACCCAACTGTCAGCCGCAGGTTCGTCTCCTTGGATACGCCCTTTCTTCCCTCATGTTACAACTGGGAAGGGTAAAAGCACACTCTGTCTCTAGAGGGCGCCTTTTCCCACCTCAAAGAAAACTGTGGAACACTGAGTCTTACCTGGCACTACAGCTGTGTTTCACACAAAATATTTAAATACCCGAAAAGTGCAGGGTGTTTTGATTTATATGTGCACTTTAAAAGGGGGAATAGGTTGCAAAACCACATGAATGGGGGAATAATTCCTTTGCTTTTTTGGAAGACTTGGAAAATGAAATCTTCCCTTACCTAGCTAGGAAAACTCAAGAAAGAAGAGGGAAAATGCTAATTCTCCATAGTGTTCTGTAGGAAAAAGAGGACGGAGAGCCCTGTAGGTTTTCAAAAGGGAAGAAAAAATAGAAAAGTAATGTTCTATTGTGTGAATGCTGAGTTGTCCTGTATATACACTGGAGAGCCACTGACCACCCGTGGCAAATTCTCTGTGTCTTGTCTCTGTGTCTTGTCTCTCTGTCTGTGTGTGGTGGCCAATACACTTAATTCTGATACCACTGGGGGACTTTGAGCAAGACAGCGGTTTGAATTATTGATACGGGAAAGTGCAAATTTTTTTTAATAGATATTTGACTTGCACTGTATTGGCCAACCCAGCGCTGTCCAGAAAATTTGCTTTTTAATTGAACATGTAACTGTGTAAATAGTTTATAGTTTATAGGTTTGTACAGTTTAGTAATGAAATGGTCTCACTTCCTTTTTAAAGTTTTAGCCTAAATGGGGTTTATCCTGCATACTGTGGCTGGTTACATGTATGCGGTCGCCCTTTGCTTAATGAACTTGGGAATCCTGATGGCTGCAAGACAAATTCATGAACATATCTGAGCAAAACAAATCACATTATTTAACTTTTTCCTAGTTAGGGTTTTCCTGTCTGGTCCAGATTCACAGTGGAGTTTTTACCTGCTGGAGCCATATGGAGCGCTCAACCAGAAAGCGATCCAGTGCAATGGAGTGACTTTCCCTGGCTACTCCTGACTCTTATTGCTGTAAACTCACAGCAATAATAGTAAAATAGTCTTGGCTTGCCGATTTTCTGCGAAGTCATTTAAGAATCCTATATATATATAAATAATATAAACATACCAGGCTATATCAGCTTGGTGCCCTCTTCACCTTAATTAAGCAGAATTTACTGTAGATGGCACAAAAATAATTTCTTAATGTGCAATACCAATCTGGCATTACCCAGGGCAAATGGGAGCAATTTCTCAGATTTATTTAAATTTACCTTGAGCTGTTAATAGAGCTGTAGTCAACCGTGTCTGCCGTACTCTAGAGAATTTTCATCAAATTTGCACAAAATCATTCTCTCCTGTATCTGAACAACCCATCTGATGTGATATTTGTAATGTTGTAATTTGGTCTAAGAATACTACTGTCCTGTTGAATACATTCACCCCTTACATTTTAAGCAGCTGTAAATAAGAGTGAAATTGTATGAACAGATTTAAAGGATAGAAGAGGAAGCATAATTAAATGTATTATTAAGGCAGGGGTGTGTGTTGTGATGTCATCAGTTCTCCCTCTGAACTTCTTGGTTTCACCAGTTCTTAAAAATAATGCCACTAAAATCTTCAGTCTCGGCTTTCTTTTATTCACTGATTGAGTTCTGTGTAAATGAGTGCCTAAACTCCGGGTTGGACACATGCAGTCTCTGACCACATATCCCTACTGTTCAGCAGTGAGTAGCAACTGGGACCACAAACCCTAGCAGCAAGCAGGCATATGGAGTCTTGTGCACTGTCTGTGGTTGCTTATGTGTGGCTGTAGCATCTGCAGTCTGGTCCTGTGTCCCTGCGTGCCTGTGTCCCTGCGTGCCTGTGTCCCTGCGTGCCTGTGTCCCTGCGTGCCTGTGTCCCTGCGTGCCTGTGTCACTGCGTGCCTGTGGCCGCGTCTGATCCTCCCCCCATACGCTTCCTCTCCGCTCCACTTTCTGTTCCTGCCGGTGTCCCTTTAGCTTCTCACCGCGTGCGGCCTGGCAGTCGCACGGTGTGTTCAAAGCGCTCTGTCGGCGCTGTTTAGCCAAAATTTCCATCATCCGGTGGTGAGGAACAGACAATGGGGAGTTTGGTGGGGGGGGGCGGTGCTGAGGGAACGTCTTTGAAGCAGTTTTCTTGACAGCCAGCTCGTACGCGGGTTTCAGGATAAAACCCCAGCATCCTTGGTTCAGTTTCACCTTGGGTGCTTGATGTTTATTACTTCTAGCATGCCACTCCTGTACTGTTAGCGGGTATCCAAGTAGTTGTGCTTAGAATCAAGTAGCTTACTTACTAGAATCGAGTAGCTTACTGATTATAGTTAGAAGATTGTAGGCTGTTTTATAGCTTAGTTGTAAGGGTGTTCATGTGGAGCTAAAGACTATGAAGATCACTTCTGATCTGTACCCAGATCCCAGGAGGCCTTCTGAGTTGCTGGATGTAGGGTACCTGCCAGAGCTGGCTACCAGGTTCCCTCGATGGAGTCCTGACCGTCCTCTTCTCCGCCTCCTCCTCCTTCTCCTCCTACCTAACCAGGTCCGGCCTAAGCCCGTCGCCCCGAACAACGTGCCCATCGCCCCCGCCCCGCCCCCCATGGTCGCAGCTCCCCCTCTGCTACAACGGCCCGTCATGCTGACCACCAAGGTGGCCGCCACGGGCCCCATCCACCAGGTGCGCATCGTCAACGGGCAGCCGTGCGGCGCCATCGCCAAGACGCTGCCAGCCGGCCAGCTGACCAGCATCGTGCTCACCACTCCGGCCGCCGCGCATCCGCCAGCCGCGCAGCCCTGCGCCGACGCCAAGGTGGGCCGCCACGTCAGAAGCGCTGCTTTAGGGTGCCGCTCACAAAAAACATGCTAAAATGCTGCGTTGCGTGCTGCTGTTGGCTAATAATACCAAAAACGAACGAGTGAGATGAGTCAGTGGTAGCTTCCGTGCGTTGAGCGGTTTGTCACCGTTTCAGACTGTTAATTCTCAGGGCGCGACGGAGCAGAAAGCCTCCACAGCAGCTTGTTCATCTCCGGCACCGACCCCACTACCCCCACCCAAACCCAGACGTGAGGAGAACCCCGAGGTAAGGCTTCTTTCCTCTTTTAATAGTACTGTAGGGAAGTGTGAACTTCTCTTGTTGCATGTAGTGACTGTGGTCCATAATCAGCCATACTACTATGATGGAACAAAGTTATGGACAAGGCTGGACTCCACTAAAAGCCCCGTAAATTGTGTTTTAAATCAAGAGCAAGAAATGTAACATCTGTTGGTACAATCAGGCTTTTGACAGGTTAGGCACAGGTCCCAGTCTTATCTGACCAGACAGAGTTTGACATCAGACTGTGGGTAGTGCCTGCTTTTATTATTATTTTCCCTACACTGCAGAAACTGGCCTTCATGGATGCCCTAGGCCTTGTAACACATGATCATCTAGAAGGTGAGAAGACCTTCAGCTAAGATCATAATACTCAGTCATGTTGGTGTTTAATGCTACTTGCACAGAGTATGTCCCTTGTCCTCTTGCTGGTGTGTGTGTGCAGGGCTTGACATTGGCACCCGCCCACCTGCCAAATGCGGGTAAAATTCGGCTGTGGCGGGTAATAACTTTAGTCTCACTAGCCACTTTGGCGGGTAGTTT
>JAODKN010000008.1:14334986-14357816 GCA_026774425.1 Petrocephalus zakoni | reverse complement strand
GTACACACCATGATACCACACAGCACAGTGACTACTTTTCACCCTTTAAATAGGCAGACTGGCTGATTACAAGTTAGCAGACACCTGTGATGCTAATTAGAGGACACACCTTAGTGTAACATGTCCCTATGGTCAAAATATTTTCCAGGGATACCATCATTTTTGTCCAGACCAGTTTCATTAGTTTGTTTTTTATCTATATATGAAAAGCCATATCTACAACAAGTATAACTTCCAAAAAATGTATGTCAGTGTGTTTATGGCCAAGTACTGTCACTTATCACTGTGGCATGTTTTAGCAGCAGACAATCACCTGAATTATATCTGTTCTGTATGCTCTTGACAAGGGTCACGTTGGCAGCCCTGCGGAAGATTCCCTCTATCTGTAGACCTGGTACATTGCAGGGGGAGAGTGAGGGAGAGTAAGGACAGTGAACAGGAAGACAGCGACGGGGGCTGCATTTGATAGACAGCCCACCACACTTATAGCCAAACTCAATACTGCCTGTCTGCGTGAAAGCTTGGGCGAGGAGGGGCGAACTCACCGCGTTCCTTTAAGAAGGCGACCGTCTCTTGCATCACCAGCGGAATCCCCTCTTTATCCGCATTCCTCTCACTCAGCCTTCATGCAGGAAACACACACATCAACAAAACAGCCCCAAATCCACCTCAGAGGTGGTGGGGCTCCATCCCAACCGGGCCAGAGACACTCACACGGAGAGCGGGACTCCGAACTGCTGGTGAGGAAGTGGGGCCATGGGTGGCATGAACTGAGAGCCCTGATTGGCTGGCTTCAGTGAGGCGCTGATCTTCTCGTCATACCTAGTAAAAGAGTCAGAGGAAAATCTTAAACTAAAGACTGAGAACTAAAATTACATGTAAGATACAAATATTCAAGTTGTATTCTCAATGCTATTCGACAAGAAAAAAATCTATTGCCAAGTAACAATTAAAAAATTCTTGTGCTTGTAGAATTGTAAGTGCAGCAGTGTTTTCCAGTATAATGCCCATTACATACCTCAATTCTACCCATTTATCAACCCCCCTTAGAAGCCTTCATCCAGTACCAGTTTGTGGGGGGACAGGGGTGTGTGTGTTTGGGGTGACATTGCTAACCAGCGAGCCACCACACCCCCGGACTTAGAGAGCAGAAGCCTCAGAATTAGGTCTAACAGCACTTAGTGACTGCCAAGCAGGTCCTTACTGTCTGACGATGTCCGGGATCACCAGCTGCTCGCACTTGACAATGCCTTCCAGCTCACTCAGGTAGTTCGCATAGTTGATCTTGCGTCCAAACTTGAAACTGTTAAAGAAAAAGTATTTTATTTGGCTGATTTTGGGTGCAGGGGGCAATATAATTTCTTATAAGACATGCTCAGTCTGGCAGATTAGTGGAGAAGTCGATAATTTTACTTCAGTGTTTCAGTTTTGGCAGAAGAATGGACAGACCTGGTTGCATACTTTTGGTATATATATATATATATATGTTTGTTTTTGCAAGACAGACTGTGCCGAACTGGGTACCTGATCAAAGGCTTGAAGAGGAAGAACAGGGTCCGGATTAACATGGTCGGGTGCACGATATACAGAGCCTTGATATTCTTCTTATACCTACATAATGGATGGAATGGTCAGTGGGCTCCTCTGTTCATGCTAAATAAAAAAGCTATGCAATATAGCTAAGATTTGTTAAATACAAATACATCCTGCTCGCGATTGCTGCTAAATTATTATAACTCCAAAATTATGGATAGTGGTACAGAAATCTTTCTTGACTAAAAACAATCTAGCATGCACCCTGCTGTGGCACCCTTGCGTGATCTCCAACAGGAAATGAAGTAATCTTACTTCCTGTCAAATTCCCGATAAGCATCCTTGAGCCAGCTGAGCGAGGGCTTGTTCTCTTTGGTGAGGCCGTAATGAAAGTAGATGAGAGTGTAATCACTCTCGACATACTGGTCCAGAGTGTGCTTCAGATAGCTAAAAGGGGGGGTAGAGGGTAACACAGATCAGCTTTTGCACAGATATGGAGTCTTGCTTGATAATGAACAACTTTTCTATGAATTCCACTTCAACATCTCCAGCATTTCAATACATTTTACTCAAAACATATGCACAGGGCTCTCAAAAGAACATGGGAAGAGCAAGACAACACACAATTCAAATTCAAAATGCTGAGTGGAACTCAAGATCAACAGTAAAGTCAATCACACCGGAGAGCAGCTCTGAGTAACCGAGAAGTTCATGTATAGCAGACACCCACTTCAGCAGGCTGTGGTGGTTCAGCTGATGACAGGGGGGCATCCGGCAGGCACTGAACAGGATGACCTTCCTGCCATAGTTATCGTCACCTGTGTACAGGACAGAAATGTGGTATCAGCAGGCCTAGAGCACCATCGTCAATACTCAAAGAAGACCCCAATCCGTCTCCATTCAGCAAAGTGCCTAACCACCCTATATCGACAGTATGATGCAGAGCTGAATGATACAGTATGTGACACAGATATTTTCCTTTCCCCTAAAATCTTCTTTCCCTTCTGCTCTTTTTCTCCTGTCCTGCTCCAACCTTTAGGGCAGAGGCAGCCATTATGGAGACACCCTTGCTGACACCACGTTCCGTGACAGCACCATTCTGCAGTTGGTATTCCACCACAAAGCAGTGGCTGTCAGTAAGCACTGTTAAAGCGCAGGGACGTTACATTAATTACACAAGGTGAGTAATTTACTTCTGTTTGTCCAGGGAGCAGTGTCGTGAGGTCCCCTTTCACTCATCAATTCCTCATTTTCAGCTAGCCATACAGCAGTTCATCAGACGCTGATTTTATATACGTAACAAAGCATGGCCGCGCTCATTAACAAGGCGTTTCTGCCCTCGGAATTACTGGCTCTCTTTTGTTTAACACATCATGCTCTGTACACTCTAGGCACTGTAGCATGTGAAAATCCCTGGATGGCGGCTGTTTCTGAGATGCTGGAAACAGCCACATCTGGCACCAATGCAACTAACTAACCATAAAAACGCAATAAAGCTCGCTGAGATCACACCCACTGCCCATTTTAAAGCCCTGAGGAACAGTAACTGAGCCTCGTGACGCAGTCTGCATGGTTTATCTATTGAGTTGCAGTCATGTGATTGTTTGTGAGAACGGGCTGTAGGCATTAATGAGCGTTCTTACCCAATACATTGTCCACCGAGTGCACACACACACACACACACACACACACGTGCGCACACACACTCTGTAGTTTTACCTGCCACCTCCACAATCTGGTGTCTGGCAATATCATAGTAAGGGTCATCCCACTGTAGCGATGCGCCTCCCCCTTGCTCTCTGGAGATGTTGTTCTCTGTGTTGGAGAAGAACGCATAGCATCTTACACTGCTCACGACGTCTTTGACATCTGAAATCAACCATATCGCTTTACTCCCTGCTCCTCTCACAGCTTAACGCCGCACCTAAAAGCATGACGTGGTTTTAAGTCCTTGGATCAAGCCCCGATTGCGTGAGTCACCCGCACGTCAGGCCCAGTCAGCGCACCGTAGTCAGGCTAACCCTGGGCACCCATTCTCATGCTACACACTCCTCCCTGGGAACCCGAGGGAAACTACCGCAGACTTTAGGTCTTACACTGTGCTTATTGTTAGTTACTCACAGTACACAATAACTTCCTGTTATCTTGCTCTCACTGCCCCATGGCTTTTGGTAAAGTCTTGGCACTTTCTGTGCAAAAGCACAGTGTTTGACCAGGTCTGGAGCATAAAATGCACTGCAGCTCACACTGTCAAGAGTACTCAGTTGTTTTTCTTGTATTAGTACAACAATATTTGTCCCAAAACTTTCCTGTTCTGCCCTGGAATCTCTACCTTCTTACCAACAGGACCAAAACAAATTTATTGGCAAACAAAGAAATCTGCTTTACTGTTTTCCCAGAAATGTACATGAAAATAAATTTCCTTTGTCATCAAACCGGTCCACATCGTTGAACTCCTCGATCCAAAGAGTAAATGCATTAATTAAGATGAGCAGAAGTTCCAGAGATCCTCATTACAGCTCCCTGATCTCATGTGCAAATATTAAGCTGGTTCATTTACCCAAGCAATGTATCAATTATTACACTGTAGGTAGAACATCTTATAGGAAACTGGCTGTCAATACAGCATTGAAAGACAAAGTGAGGCATTTTAAACATTAAAACACTGTTATGCAGTTTCCCCTCCTATCAGATATAGCGGTGGCCTTGTGGAGGACTCGTGCTGACATTCAACCTCCCGCGATCTGCTCACTTACCCAACTTGCTCCTGTCTTCCCCATCCTCTCTGAACCATTCCTCAGCTGACAGCTTCAGCTGGTCCAAGTTCTCCTCCTCCTTCAGGTCATCTGTGAGGTCAACTAGCAGGTCTGAAGCCATTACCCACAAGGCCCCTCTGAAGTGGCACACACGTGGGCAATTCCTGTGCCAGAGAAACCTGTTACAGTATTAAACATTTTTAATTCCTCCAATCTATAATGCAGGAAACCACAGCAAACCAACAACCATTTAACCCTAAAACATGGCAGATGGCATAAGTTAATACATACTAAGATGAAGTACTCACTTCATGGAACATGGACACGTATTTGTTTTCATTTTCAAAACTAAAACATATCTGTCAGCCCTCCATCAGCATATACAGAACAGCCACGTCAATATATTATCGTCAACAGTCCCAGGAGTATCAAATGACTGTTCAAGCAATATTATTTTAAAAATATCTACAAACAAAGGGACAAAAACATAAAGTTTTTTATGACATAATATTGCCATAAACATTTGCGTATTGCGTATATACACCTACCAGGCTAAAAAGGTCCCTTCATTTTGCATTTAAAAACAGCACAGCAGAAGCACGTATAAGTAGGCTATATAATGTCTGGATGGGAATATTTAACTCACTAAAATGCCTGTAAACGACTGTGATCCAGTGGCATTTTAGGGACACGCTTGAGCACGCTTGGTATTTTATCAGGCATAAAAATCACATGTAATTCTACATACTAATTTATTTATAAAATACACCTTAACACGGAGAAGGTATCCCTCTTGCCCTAATACGCTCAGTATCCGAGCTGGAAGCACACTCTGATAGAGCACCATCACACATATTAAGCAGCAAAACACTGCCCCCTCATTAATACGCCACACAAACAGGCACCGCAGCAAGGCGATCGTTACAGAATTACCTGCAATAAGCCAGCATTACTAAATGCAAAAGCTGCGGTTTACATGATATACATTTACTTATATACATGTGTTATGGACCCTACGTCGACGTTAAACGCGGTCTCAAAGCATGCACTTTATATACAATGTATCGTATCGCGAACATGTAACTATTTTCCCTTCACTGAAATTATGCGTCATCTTGGTGTATTGTTGTTGTCATTAATTATTATTATTATTATTATTGTCATCATCTTCTGTGCCATCAGCACGAGCAGCTCGAAGAGCTTCCGTCTTCATTGCTAACAAGACCACATACAGTCCCCAAAGTGCGCCGGGGCCGGGAACAATCGGCGGGCGGCCGGCCGTGCGCTGCCTTACGGCGCCCCAGCCAAATGCAAGCCGCGGCACGCCGGGGGCTGCTGGGCTCGCCGTGCGACCCGCAGCGGCCCCACCGCACCAGCGCCTCGCACCTATATAATATATAATGTAATATGTAATATATAATATACACTATAACATGCGCGGGGCGACGGCTAAGCGGCTAACTGCGCGCGCACTGTCAAAAACACAAATACATTGTTTTCTATGATGAAGCTGTCGCTGGTAGCGAGGGCAGCCCGGACAAACGGAGCGACATAACAGCAGGAATACGCGCAGCGGCGCCAGTGCTGGAAGAAAAGCAAATATATAATATATAGAGATATATAGATATATATAATGTACCTGGTAGTATCTTCTTCTAGCGTGTGAGCGAGCTGCGACGCCTCTCCCAAGCGCCACACGCACACATCCGCTTGGTGGGCGGATGTAAGGCTTCGGACGGGGCGGGGAGAAGCGTGTGTGTGTGTGTGTGCATGTGTGTGTGGTGGGGGGGTGCGTGTGGGTGCGTGTCTGCGTGCGTGCGTGTGTGTTTACAGGTTCTTGTGAGGACCAGACCACTAACCAAGTATAGCAACTCCTCAAAAATACTGACTAGTGAGGTCGTTTTCTTCGGTCCTCACTACCTCAGTCTTCATTTTATAATAATCCGTGACTGCAATAAAAAAAAAAGTAAAAATGGTACTTTGTTTGGTTACTTATGGTTAAGGTTACGGCTGGGTAGGGGCTAAGGGTGTTGTGATTGGGATTAGTGTTTTTCCCATAGAAATGAGTGTATGGACCTCACCAAGATAGGATTACAAACACATATGTTGTGCATACGCACACATACCAATAATCATACAAATATGAGTTGAGAGACAGACAGACAGACGCACACACACAGATAGAAAGATAGAGAGATAGACAAACAGACATACCAAATCTGCGTATGTAGGTCTATTTGTTTTGTGTACAAGCACCCAGATGCAGATTTGTACTTTTACATGTCTATAAATGACAACTTTTAATATATTTAAAGTCATATTTACAATTATTAATTTTACCATTAATTGGGGGCCAGCCATTGTTTTTGATCATCACACAGATAACCTAATCACTTAATCCATGTACTTCACAGGCACTTTGCATGCTTGATGATGACAAATCATGAATACAGTACAGAAAGAACAGCAACAATCACTCCAAACTTTATTGCATATTGTCCTAAACAGCCGAACATTTACAGAAAGAAAGGCAGGTTAATCGATATCTGTAGAAGAACCTTCGATGACTTTCTTCAGCCACTTCATCATACGAAACACATGGGTATAAAATCCATATTTTCCATCCCTGTCACAACCCTCTCCCCAGGAAACGATCCCTATCTGGTACCACCGGCTGTCTTCTGGATTCTGGGGGGAATCACAATCATTCAGAAAATAGTCATCTAAAGATCAGTCGTGTAACCATGACACTAAAGAAAAGTTTAACCTTGCTATCCAATTATGCAATAGGACACTTCAAAAATACAGTGCACTATTGTGCTGTTTTATTACAGCAACACAGTGTCAATCATCAATGATATCAAGGTTAAGAACCATATTTTACCTTCATAACAAATGGGCCTCCGCTGTCCCCTTCACAAGCATCGCCTCTAGTACCTTCTTCTGGTTTGTATCCTGACATGTGGAGAGCAGTTATCATGCATGCGTGCTTTCATCCACACTTGAATCAGTACAGCGTTAGACAGAGCAGGGACTCTGCCGCCCAATGCACATATCATCAGCAAACAGGCCTCCATATCCAATTACCTGCACAGAACATGTTGTCTGTGATTGGGATGTTGGTGGAGGCCCTACAGGTGTCCTGTTCCACTATGGGTAGGTGGATCTGCTGCAGGACGGAGGGCAACGAATGTTGGTCGGGGTTCCACGTCTCCTTCAGGTTCCCCCAGCCAGTCACCCGACCCTTGAATCCAGAAAATAACAACCTGCATCCAGAAAGAAAACCTTGTATCCCAAGCTGATGCTTTTCTGAGGCTCCTAGTTTTACATACATCTTGATTGCTACTCTTCTCTGTTTCAATGGAAATTAATGCTTGGGCACAGTAACTATGCATGACCAGCTGGAAAATTACTAAGTGCTGTTGTCATTACCGAACAAGCTTAATATATTGTTGTCAAATATGCAATGATAAGAATAATAGCATAATAAAAAATAAGAACTGTGGAAAGAGGGTCCATAGACATTAAATGCATGAAAACTAAAAAATAAACAGGAAAAAAACTAAAACAGAAAATCAAAAACCTGTCCGGCCTGCTGTGATTTCAGCTGCTTTCGCAGTAATAATGCCGGTGAATTCTTTGCTTAGTCTTACATTCGTGTAACTGCCTTGGTTGGAAGACAGATGGGGTGGATCTTCGTTGTGAAGGAGACTGGGTTCTTCATGTGTAATAGAGCAATGTCTCTGTTCAGGTTCTTCTGCCAGTTGTATTTCGGGTGGACAATTATCTTGTCGAGGGCTATAATTTTTTCTGTGCCTAGCTCAAACCTGTGTGTCAAAGAGGTACATAAGGACAGAAGTGTGCAAGGTTCATTAGTCACATGAGCTGGTACTAGAATGATGTTCCCCCATTTACTCACTTGGCACGGGAATGTTTCCCGAGGCGGACCAGAACGTCGTCAGTGGTGAAGTTCTTGCCCCAGGGTGGGTAGAGGATGCAGTGGGCTGCGGTTAGGACCCACTGAGAACTGATCAGACTGGCTCCACACAGAAGTTCTTGGGGACGTTTCTTATACAGCATCACCTGCCTGTCAATCGGACCAAAACTCGTCACTGGCCACCCAAAATGCACCTCACCAAATGCTCCATCCGCAACATTTGTTTAGAATGCTGATAAAACAAGGCCTATAAAATGAATTTGCATACGTGCTAACAAGACCACAAAAAGCCTCTCACTGGGGAAAAAAATGCATCAAATGAGATTACCATGGTGCGCTGCCAACTTGTGCATCCAAGCCTTTTACGATTCGGATTTCCGCGGTGTAAGATTCAGTAAGTTCCTTTTCATTTTGATCCAGCGTACTTTCCTTCTCAAACATGGGCCTTTCACCACACACTGAAAATTATGTCCAACCACAAAATAATAAGTATTGCCAAAGTGTAGCTACAAGTAAGTAAGTAAGTAACATGGCAAAAAACAGTAAATTGAAAATAAAACCATTATTAAGTTCTTTCTAAATTATTATAAGAGGATCAGGTCTGTTACAGTTTTAGGAACATAATTTTTTAAGTGTGTCACTTTTTGTTCAGGTTTATTGAATACCCTCTATCGTCTTACCTAATTCTCCATAACCAAAACTGTCAGCGTCAAAGAAGGCCTTGCGCGCTCCAGCATCAGACGTCCTCTTCTGCCCTGCACCCTCCTCGTCAAAATTTGATAGGGGATCATCTGTTTTTTTCAGTAAAATCAAACATGGTTTACTAAGAATGCTACACAAAAGGTCATCATCAGTCTGAAAACAGGTTATCAAAAAACTGATTAAAACATGTGACCGAAATTATTACGAGACATGACCTATGAGACATGCCGTTTCATCTGTAATTTAGAGACCATTTATGTCATCCATAAGTTCTGGGATTTATAGGCAAATATGGTCTTACCACATATGTCCAGATCACAATAATCCATAGTGACATTGGGGTAATCCACAAAGCACCAAGGTCCGTCAAAGTCGTCATCAGGGTTTCTACAGTGGTTCTGCACCAGTGTTACTTCTGGGATGAATTTTGCTTTAGCTTTGAGGGCAACAGCTTTTGGGGAAGCCCAAGGAAGACATTTGAAGCCTCCCTTTGTGACAGAGAGGGTTCCTGTGTAGTCCAGACCATTATTTTTAATGCATTCTTTCTTGGTGGGTGTTTTGGACTCTGTAGCAGGCCGGGATGATAAGGGAACAAAGGGCACCCCTGTGGAGAATGAGAGGCATGGATATTTCCTCAGGCAGTCACTTTGCCCTAACATTTTCTGGTAAACATCTTAATGACATGGTCCATTGGTTTGTACCCTGGGAAGATCTTATTTATCCTAAACATCTAAATAATGTATTTCTCCCCTCCTACCCATTCACCTTTTAAATACATATAAAACCAATAATTTTCCTGAAGAACATGGATAAATGTTTTAAATGAAGAAATGGATAAATGTTTTAATTTTCTGTTAGAAAATAGAAATGAAATGATGTTTAGTACAAGTACTGGGGAATGATTTCTTTTTTTGCATATCCATCCGCGCAGAGTTATGCTTGGGGTCTGACTGTAGGGTCCGGCCATTCATCTGGTACATTCCTAATGACCTTCTGATCACACTGAGCAACCGCCAGCCCAATCCACAGAGACCCACTTATTTTTGCTCCCTCCCAGGTCCCAGTAAAAATGTGGACTGTCTGTGGGTCCCTAAGGCCTGGACTGGAAAACACTGAAATCGAGAGTGGATAAGAGCTGCCTACCGCATTTTGGGACATGGCACTTCTCCCTCCTAACAGTGGGGTCCCGAGTAAAGCACCATGGCCCTTCGGGGGTCTTGTCAGGGTTCCTACAGTGGTTCTGTGTCAGGCTTTCATCAAGTGATACATTAAACTCCCTTGAGACACAGACATAAACAAGGCATCAGAAGACTGTTTAAAGGGGCAGCAGTAATGTTTGTGCTCATCCTTAGACGTACGTGATTCTGTGCGGGAAACTGCTTTTCCAGTACTGACAGGTTTTCCCTGAGACTGTCACCGAAGCATTTCCCTTGTACTTCAGTCCAATTCCCATAATGCAAGTAGCTAAAAAATACACCACAGGAATTCACAGAAAAGCAAACGCACAGTCAGCATCATGCTGTTTTGAGACAATATCAGGAAGATAGTATTTTAACACTGAATGTAGAAAAGGATTTATGGCATCTTAATTTCTCAACGAGTGGCAAGATTGCTTAGAATCACACCTCTGCTCTGTGTCGGGCTAATTGGTTCCTCTAAGTGGCCCGCAGAGTATGGTTGTGTGTGAATGTGTGCCTGAATGTGTCTGGGTCCATGGCCAGGATATGAGATTAGGAGGAGAAGGCATGGATAGTATCTTGATTTGAGGAACAGTTGATACTGAAAATTTGTTTACCATTGGAATCCAAACAGGCTCTGAGTACATTTAAGCTTTCTTTGCTCCGCAGCATTTTGGTGCCTGTACAAACTGATAAAACAATACATATTTGCAAATCATGCATAAAGGAAAAGTACTGTATATACATTTTGCAGAACACAAATATCCAGGTGATCATCCCATTCGTTTTTAAACTAGTGCCAAAGCATTCCAAATTTTTCTTAATTGTACTTTGTTCCTGGTCCTATTGCAACTATTTACACTTGATGTTGAAACTACTGGCCTAGCACTTTGCACTTCTCAATGAAAATGCTTTGTTCACATGAGGTAAAACATTCTCCCTTACCTTCATAATTGTGCCAAAATATTCTCTGAATGAAAAAGAAATGCATGTGAAATAGAATAAATGTAACTTTCTTTTTGGCCAAGTATCAGTAGATTCTTTGGTTAAGAGTTGTTCATTAAGCAAGAATGTTCTGAATTCTAATGAAAGCAGCACGGAATCTAAGATATTAGATTGAAATGTATGATATCTTGGCCCGCCACCAAGGTCTGGGCCACTTGCAAAGTTAATTTTCTCACCGTGGTGTCAGTGTTCTCAAACACCTCGCGAGCTTCCTCATAGTTGCAGACCTCCTCGACACACTCTCTCTCCAAGTTGCCCGGCTTGACTTCCTCAAGCAGTGTATTGGCTCGCCTCGGTCGGACGAAGACTTGAGAGGCCGATTTAGCATCGAGAAATACTAAGAGTCAGTGTGAAAAAGAGTCACATTTAATCAGAAATGCAGTGCCAGTTCATTACTGTTTCCCAAAATATATTAGCAGTAAACACCTAAATAAATAATTTTTTTAACAAAGTTGACATTTCTCTGTTCTTTGAGATTTTTTCATGATGTACAAAATACTACCAATAAGGTTGCAACTATTGATCAATCAAATTTTAACATACAGTGTTTTTGCATGCCAGTTAGAGAATGGGAAGTGAGTGCACATGTTAAATTACTGAATATTATACAACAAAAAGTATATTCTCCAAATTTATTTTCCCCTTCCTCAGGTTTGACTATTCACCTATTTGTATGACCAGTGCACTATAAGACTGGCATTTGTTAAGTGAGAATTAGAATTTCCTGGATTACAGATTTTTGCCCTGGAAAGTCAAGGACAAAGATACTGCTTACCTTTGCCACCAACTGCAGCTTGAGAGAAAGCAAACAGAAGGACACAGAGGACAGGTACTGCAATTCTGCCCATCGTCTCCGATGGCTGGAGGCTGAATGAACCACTGCCTGGCTGAAATCCCACCTCAGATCTTCACCGAACACCCCCTCCCCCAAAGCGAAGCACACTTTACATGCATCTTTCTGGTTAATATTGAATTACTACTGAACCATAGTTCCCCTAAAGGTGTACAATGTCTAAACTGATGAGGGCTTGTGCCCCCTATCTGGTGGGGATGCTTACCAATGATAATCCCATGAAGTTCTACCATAGTTCTCCTTTACTATCAAAATCAAGGATATTCACACACAGGTACACAAGCCTGGTTCAGTTCCTTTTCTTTTTCGAAGCAGTCTTAACTAGCGACAAAAAACTGTCAGATTCAACTTATGCCTTTTGAATTCCTAATAATACGATGTTCAGATAATCAAATAATGAATGTCTCAAAATAAATATCTTTAAGAAAAACTGCTGCACTCTCAAACCTTGTGCAAGTCTGTAATAAATGTGGAAAAATAAACAGGGATTTCTACCTGAGATAAGATACAAACTGAAAACTCCCCACCAAGGAAGAATAAAGTGGAATTTCCAGCAAGTAGTAGGAATGGTTGACATCCTGATTATGACAAGGCCATTGAATATCTTGAAGAAAACTAAACTCACTTTTAATTAGCCAACTAAAAAGAGAAGAAATTTAAGTACAGTTTTGGGAATCGACTAGTTCTTTTTGAGGAATTTGCTTGTATCAAATCATGTATTGATTCAGGTGTGAGTGGTGGTTAAACAAATATTTGTTTCAAGAAATGGATAACAAGCAAGGGTGATAACGAGTAGTTATTTGTAACACAACAGGGCTGGAATACACCAGGAGCAAAATATCTTTCTGTAACTTTTTTTTTAAACTGGGCAGTACGGTAAAAAGTTATTTATAACACAAATCATCAGCACACCATTCTTTTCAAACACTATTTGGCACAGAAAATGTTTTTGTAACGTTTTAACCCACTCAGCTATCCCTTTAAGAGGGGAGCTTGGAATGAACATTGGGTACACACGGAGATGAAGCAAGGTCCACCAAGCCTCACTGTCAATATTTGTCAAAATGTACGGTAAGTGGAGACAACAGAAGCAAGAGGTGTTTGGCTTTCTTATATTTGAGAATGTGACAATTTTGTGGAAAAATGTTTTTATAAATGTAAATCAACAGTGAAATAAACAGCACAAGTACAAATAGGAAGCACACCTATGGAACAATTCATTAACTTCCTGTTTCAATTTCCACAGTCTCTGCGACTGAGCTTAACCCGTCATCCCCATGTAATATCACCACATTGCCTTGAGTTCTCTGCTCTTCTACAATGACGCATTTGTCAGTGGCATCAGAGATGATGATCTCTATAACATCCTCGCTCATCTGCATAGCCTCCTGGTCCTGTTCTTGGCTAGAGGACCCCATGACCTCATGCATGACATGATCGTGTGAGAGGGACGCCCCATCATGGAAGGGCCCTGTGGAGCTGATGATCACCTCATCTGAGCCGGGTACCAGGGCCAGGTTCTCCATGGCCTGCACGTAGACTACCGTCTGTTCTTCTTGAAATGGGGTTTTGTCCTCGGGTTCCACCTGTTGCCTTGCGTTTGCCTTCCTCCCGGATTTCCTCGGACGTCCCTTCACAGGGATGCTGTGACCGGACTCTAAGGTCATCAAAGCACTGTCTAGCTCTCCGGCTGCTTTCTCCTCCTTCCGCCTGTGCGCCTGCTGGTGACGGACCAGGCTCTGCATCAGCGCGTAGCCGGCTCCGCATGTTTGGCACTTGTAGGGCTTCTCCTCCAAATGCGACTTCTGGTGACGTCGCAGTTTGGTGGCCAGGGTGTAGCCTTTACCACAAACGTCGCACTTGTACGGCCGCTCCCCCGTATGCAGGCGCTCGTGCGCCCGCAGCGTATGGGGGTCGCGTAAGGCCTTGCCGCAGATGGGGCAAAGGTAGGCCTCGCCGGTGTGCGAGATGAGGTGCCTGCGCAGCTCGGGCACCTGGGAGAAGTACTGCTCGCAGTGGTCACATTTGTACGGCTTCTCCCCCGTGTGGATGCGCAGGTGGCCCAGCAAGTTACCCCGCTGCCGGAACGTTTTACCGCAGTGTGGACAGGGGTAGGGACGCTCGCCTGTGTGCAGGCGCATGTGGTTGCGGAGGGAGCCGGAGTTAGCTAGCTCCTTCCCGCACACGGAGCACTTGGACTTGGCCATCTTGACGTTGGCCTCCTTGGCGCGGTGGGCCTCCCGGTGGATGCGCAGCGACGGGCGGCGGGCGAAGGCCTTGCCGCAGATGTCGCAGACAAAGGGGCGCTCGCCCGTGTGCAGCACCTGGTGCTCCTTCAGGTCACGCTTCAGGCCGTAGCTCTTGCTGCACTGGCCGCACTGGAACGGCCGCTCCCCTTTGTGCATCAGGAGATGTGCGCGGAAGCTCTCCTGGGAACTGTAGTTCTTGCCGCACTCTGTGCACAGGTATGGCTTGTAGTCCGAGTGGGTGAACTTATGCTTCTTTAAGTGGCACAGCTGGAAAAAGCATTTGTCGCACTCGTCGCATTTGTACCGTCTCTCTCTAGTGTCAAAGTGGAAGAAGTCTGGGACGGGAGTCGAACCACCTCGTGACGCCCGCCGGTTCACAGCACAACCGTCCTTAAGGACATCGTCTGCGTTTCCCTCCAAAAGATAAAGGCCTTTGCGTTCTTCTTCGGTTTCTTCAAGGCTGGCTTGCTCGTTTCCATCCCCGACTGATGGTGGCGCTGTCGCCCCTAGGCAGGGACTTGGCTCTTCTCCCCGTTGCTCCAGGATTCTCATTTTTCGCTCCTGCAGACGCTTCTGGATCCGGCTGACGATGGTGTGCATTTTTCTGGGCTTGGCAGCCAGACGTGAGCTGGCCCGGGGAGCCGGCTGTCTTTGCTCCAGGCCGGAGCGCACGGCACCTTTCGGCTCCATGCCAGAGTCAGACGTCTGCTCCTCAGGATGGGCCCCGTCACCTTCAGCCAAAAGGGACGACTGCGGAAGCACAGCGGGCTCATTACTCACTACATGCATGTCATCCTCACTGCTTTGCTCAGCGTCTCGCACACCATGATGCTCACTCCTCAAAGTCTTTTTCACAGAGAAAGTCTCAGATCTTTTTCTTCTAGTTTGAACCTGTGAAGTTGTTTTCTTCTCTCCATCTACTTTATGTGTTGAAATATCTGCAGGGTCTGAACTCACAAGGTCCTCAGGGGGATTTCCATTAGTATCTGTTAGAAGAAAAATAGCATTAATAGTCCTCACGTAAGACTTAATAAATACTGGTGTCTTGTCTGAAAATTAAAATTTCCTTTCATTTTAGGATTATATCATATTATATTATATTAGATGTCCTCATGACCCAATAAAACAATGTATGTCCATTTTTTGAAAATTTTACTACAGACAGAATACACCCATTGTCCACTGTTTACTGATAATGTTTGGCATCTAACTGTCCAAAAAAACATGACATTTATGTTTGTAACATTTGTATTCATGATGGTCATTCGTATGGATTTCTTTATATTGCTAATTTTAACAATGTCAATAGCTTGATAGCTAGCAAACTAACATCATGGTTAATTGTGAATATAAAGTGACTAGTTTGTACATTTTTGTCTTGCTAACAACAATCCACATTAGTCAGTTCAAAACATTAATCCATTCACTGATGTCTGTGTAATGAAAGGTTTGTATGTGTGGTGCTATGGTTGTTATTTTAGCGACATTTTGTAAAGTAGTTTCTGAGAAAATGCACTTGAAATAATAGATTTTTGGAAATATGTTTTTCATAGGACAGAGATGATATGCTGAAATAACTTTTATATAAGTTACTGATTAAAACAACTTGTGGAAAGTGTAATACTATGGCAGCATACAGCATTTTCTATAACTCCTTGTCCTATTCTGGGTTACAGGGGGTCTTAGCTTATGGGCACAAGGCAGGGAACAATTCAGGATGGGTTCTGCCCCGCATAACTGAAATTGTACTGCACAATTTTTTAAAGACATTAGGAGTCAGATCATTCTGGTACTTTCCACTGAGGCAGCAGTTTTATGCCTGACTGACCTAATCACAAAGGTCCATATCCATCAATTTGCATCAGTGTAACATACTGCAGTACTTCACTGGAAGCAGGTGTTCCTGGACACCCTATGCAGGCTGTCAGTTTCTTACATGCTTGTAAAGAGCTGGTATCTTTAGCCTGTTGCTCCTGCTCCTTTGCAGAATCCTCCTGGATTTGGTCGACTTCTCTGTCAAGAAGTGGGTCTTGCTTTGTGATTTCCATTTCCTGGGCGTCGCCTTCCTCTTCCATCAGCTCAGCAAGTCTCTGCTGGTCTTCTGACCAGAGAAGAAGCTCTGTTCCTGGGCTGATGTCCTCACAAACCCTGAAGCAAAGTCTGCCACCTGCAGTATGGATACTCACATTCCTTTCTTCCTTATTATTTGCAATGCAAGCAAACCTGAAGGAACCCAGGCAGATCAAGTTATGCAATTAGCGGCAAAAACTAAAAAATGTTAGAAAGTATTCAAAATATTAAGCCTATGGTCATTAGTCATCATTAAATCTTATTTAATCGTATTTATCATTAATGCTTTTCCATTAAAAGATTTTAAAACCGAGTATAACATACTTCATCCAGTAACTCCTATAGTCAGGACTTCCCCATGTTGCAATCTGACTTAAATCTTCCATTCTGCCCTAAGGAAACACGAGGAAATATGTTCACAGGGTGCATCATACGCTATACAATTTGGCTAACTGATTATTTATAGTGCAGAAATAATAATAATAATTTTATATGAATACTGTAGATGACA
Source organism: Petrocephalus zakoni (assembly GCA_026774425.1). NCBI lineage: Eukaryota > Metazoa > Chordata > Actinopteri > Osteoglossiformes > Mormyridae > Petrocephalus > Petrocephalus zakoni. The sequence goes on along the minus strand of JAODKN010000008.1, from coordinate 14,341,022 downwards.
CATTTTCCCATGTGAATTGTGGCGGTATCAAGCTTTGTAATAACATCTCTTTTTGAAAGGATGATAAAAGACACCTTTTTTATGTCCCCATGACCTATAGTCCTGAGCCGGGTAGCCAGGTCCCCCAGCAAGGCGCCTTTCTGCAGGGCTCGCCCGACACACCAGAGCCCGAGACGGCCATCCTCCGTCAGGGACGGTCCCACCGTCAGTCCGCGGGGCACCGAGTGTAACACGCCGTGCAGGGCTGCCCGGCTTCGGGCTGAGCCGTCCGGGTATTTCACGGTCTCCTGTATCGCGGCGGCCACTAGATAGGAAGCAGAAAATGCATTCATTTACACCCTTTTCACATAGTATATGGAGGGCTTTATTGTGTCGTGGGCGCAGGCGGATAAAGTGTGAATATACTGAAGGTATTAGGAGATGCAAGTTTGGACGGACAGCCCCCGCAGTCCCCGGCACCTGCTGCGGGCACTAAGGGGCCGCGATGGGCGTGCGGGGGGATGCTTAGCCGGCTACGGTTAGTGAGGCAGCGAGCCAGCGTCCCGAAAGCCTAATGCATGCGTGCTGGGAGAGGATTCCCGGGGAACTCGCATTTCTAACATCCCGTCTAAAATGCCCAGTTACGTTTTAAGCACCTCTTCCGTACAGCTAATGGCAAGCTAGCAGCACAATTGTGTTACAACCGCGCACGGATGTACGATACACCAATACGCAAGCTCGGAAGTTCTGCTGGGAAAAAGTCGAGTTTATAAAGCGAACTAACTCAGGGATAGGTTTTCCTCCGCGACTTGGCCAAAGCAATGTCTTCTGGTTTCACCGCCGAAACTCCGGGAAAAGCATTCGCCAACCAACAAGATTCGCAGCCGGAGACTAATAGATTGCAACATGAGTCTTCCGTCGGGGAACACTTCCTATTGCGTAGTTTTCACACAGGCAGCGCTATTTCTTTAAACATGATGACCAAATTGTCGAAACATATGGAAATATGACTTGGTTGATTACAGTTTAATTACATGTTTACCAAATATAATTATTTAATATGAATGTGGAACCTAAATTCACAACACCGGTTTCCCTGCGGTCGATGTTTTGGTGACACCCAAGCATTGTTACGAAGTATGATAATCTATTGGAAGCCGTTTTCAAGAAAATGTATGCATTTCTAAACGGGAGTTATATTTACAATGACCCCATCATTTCAATATTCAAATACAGTTTACTTTTGTCTTTAATGCTGTTTGAACATCCTGAAAGTTTATATTTTTCAGATCACATTGATTAACAAACTGGAAAACGAAAACTGACGTATATCGAATTATCATTTTGAAAAAACACAATACAAGAATTCAAAGCAAAAACATATATGTCTGGAAATGATGATGGATATTACCTTATTACTGAAGAAGAATTTTAGAGAATCTGAAGGCCATGCACCCTAAAAATTCTGCTGGCCTGATGAAATAGACAAGATGTTTAAACTGTTCACCTTACTTAATTGTTGCTGCAAGATGGAGAGATGGAATCAGAATTACATTAAAATTTAAACCCAACAATTACAGAGAAAAGGTAAACTATGGCATGTCTTTTGCTATATTTTTAGCAGAAGGTGAATATACTTCCTTATCAAGACTGAAGCAAAAATAATTGTGGCTTCTTATGAAATTTCCTCTTAACGACATTTCTTAAGTAATAATTTCCATAAAAAAATATATCAACAGAAATTACAGTAACATTTGATGTATTGATCATTACATACTTGTATACAAAGATGTGTGTGTTTAAAACCTCAATAAACAGGTTACATTACTCAGGGGCATGGACCAAGACTGTAATTTCAATCTTGGCCTATTCAGACATGCCATAGTTTACCTTTTCTCTGTAATTGTTGGGTTTAAATTTTAATGTAATTCTGATTCCATCTCTCCATCTTGCAGCAACAATTAAGTAAGGTGAACAGTTTAAACATCTTGTCTATTTCATCAGGCCAGCAGAATTTTTAGGGTGCATGGCCTTCAGAATGCTTTAACAAAACAAGCATAACAATGCTCTACACAGGAAGCTGGTGGAGCTGGAAGAGTTCTAGAGCTAGTTCCTGACAGTTAATCAAAAAGCACAATCATTTTAATACAGAAAAAATCAAGATTTAGGGGAATTTGTCATAGTGTGACCCTTAGTCGTGCCAACAGAAGAAACCACAGTTAAACATTCTACTGGATTCTATTTTGAACAGAGAAAAATTAGAAAAGCCTTCTAAAAAATTTAAAATAAGGATGAACCCCAACAAAATGGGGCCCAGAATATTAAAATCTGGCACTGAATGAATTACACTGCATTGCAATGAGGTGTGGGGTTAATTTCAACGTGCTGCACACAGCATGTGTATGTGATGAATAAAACTTGAATGAATGAAACTTGAATTTACACAGCAGCAAAACTGGGGGAAAAGTCCATGCATGAGGAGTTTTGAAGGAAAAAAAGGGCAATGTCCTTTCTTCCCAAGTGTTTAAGAATTCCACCAAATTCTGACAATTTGGTCCACTCTTTCTCCATATTATTATATTACATATATTACACATCCTTTGCATATTTAAGATGTGCTTTCCCTGAAGTCAGTCAACAATAGTGTGATTAACAGTATTTAACATATTACAAAAATTTTCTAAGCCGTATATCAAATAGTAAATAACTTATGGTCAGGGTCACTGGGGGGAGGGGTACAGTATATATAAGTAATTAACACTATATTTTGATAATATAGTATTAATTTAAATCTAACTATATCAGAACCACCCAAGCACTGAACTGAAACCAAAGAAGTAATCCACAGTATTTCCCTAATTTCATTGCCTGAATCTACTCGTGTCCTACACTGCAGTGCATTACACAGATACATTTTTATTTGAAAACTTTAATTTGATTACAGCACAAGTATTTTTACCTCCAAATTAAAACTTTAGAATATTTACAAGCTTCTTCCTGATCTCAGGAAACCACTGCATGTGCTTGTTTTTCCTCGATTAGAAAATGCAATTACGTGTATTTATACTACTTCTGATAACGGTATATATGTAAAAATGTTTAATAAACACAGAGACATGCTTATACATATTGCCCTGTAGCAATAGGCCATCCCAATGCAACGCCAAACAAAAGCTGGAATTGAGGGGGAATGTTTAGCTTGCACTGCAGGCTGATCGGCCGGGTGTTTGGTCCCCAGCACGATTTCTACATTGATGCGGTTTGCTTTCATACGTCCAAAAAGCGCCTAAGAGGCCCAATCGTAGCAGCGTGTGCCTTTGGGGCAGCGCCCTTCCTAGCGCGTACTGCAGGTGCCCTTTGTGCCGTGCACCATGGGAGTCGGCGGGGGGACACGGAGCACGCCGGGAGGGCGGCACGGCATGCAGGCGCACGCTTTTGTCTCCGTCTTTGATTTGGGGTCCCGCTCCACTCAGCTCCACCGCCGCTTTCTTCCGTTTTACATGTCATTTCCTGTGCTAAAAAGATGGTGGTCAAAGCCGAGTGGAGCGGCTGACTCGCCCAAATCCCTTCCAATAAGCACCCCAGTCTGGCCTCCCCGGAGAGCTAAAGGCAGCGTGCGCGGCGCCGAGCCGGTGCCGGGCATGAGTGCAGGGCGTTAGGCACACGGGAGCGGCGGCGTCCTGCAGAAGGTGAGTGTGTCTGGCCAAGGTGGCCAATAAAAAAAATGGCTTCCGAAAGCTGGAGGCAGAGTGCCAGCCGTCTGCAGGCGAGAGGGAGTGAGGCGCCCGGCTGTGAGCGGAGCGGAGCGGCGCGCCGTCGCCGCGTTAGCCGCCGCTTCGGTGCGCCCGCGGCGGCTCTGCCCGGTGCGCCGCCGCTCCGCGTCGCGTCGGCCGCTTTCATGTACCGCACCAGTTGTTGTGGTGCCGTCTTGACGCGACCCGTTTTCATTTTGAGGGGCGTACCTGTCGTCCAATCAGAACCCGGGGTTTGTAAGCCGGGCACTCTGATTGGCTAGTCGCGCACGTCACCAGGTGTTTGATTCTTATGTTTTAAAAGGTCTGCTGCACATATTGTCGTATTCGCGCAGAATCGAAGCTGCAGGGCCAGTAACGTCTGCCTTTCAGTAAACGCGCTTTTACGCCATTCATACCCATCCTGCGCTATATAATATATCCTCCTGAGACCCGGGCTTTTCTTTGCTGTGCATTTTTTAATTTCCTTTAGCTTTTTCCTTTAGCATCTTGTTCTCTCACTGTTTATCTGACCAGAACAAATGTCCCTGAATAAATACATCAAGTCTAAGTTAAGCAAAATAACATTATGGAGCAGGGAAGCCAAAATGTAATGTCCCCATATGAGGACATAGGGTCTCAGGAGGTTAAAGGATAAATATTGACACTAAAATATTTACATATCTTTTACTTTTAATTTGCGAAGCATAAACAATAGAGGCACTTTAAATTATCTCTTATTGTGGTTCTCGCTTTTAAATTAGTTTATTTATTCATTTAACATGTTATTTGAATTTGCAGTACTGCTGTATTCTTCATTACAGTGTTTGAGTATATTTGAAACGAAATATAACCAATTGTGGAATACATTATGCATGTGTCTCAGTGTGTAAGTTAGACCACTGTATTGATAATCAGTGCCGGGCTGTTGTGCGTTTGCATGGAATATTATTTAGCACTGTGTAACACTTAGGGAATGAAATCATTAGGACACTTAAGCTTATGTTACCCATAGAAAATGCCAACCCATAGAAATGGACCTTGTAACCTTTTGAGAAAGCAGACCAATTAATTACCACTTCACAATGTAACCAAAAAAATGAGGTGTTTGCACCTACGTCTTATGATTAGCATCAAGGTTACTGTAATCTTTTGTTAGCTTTGGTTAAATGAATATGCTCATTATTTGGCAAGCTTGTTGCTATGTTGAAGGCTAATGAGATATCGCTTGAGAAGCACCTGGGTTCTCACAGAAGGCCTGAGCGACTTGCCTGGGTCTCCATGGCAATGGCCTTGGCCAATGTCTGGGCCCTTAGCCATCAGCATGCAAAAATATTGTGGAAGTCATTTTACTATGATTGTGCTTTCCGGAAGCTTGTCTTTGATTGGCAGCCCTATCATGTAGAGGCGGGGGAGTAATTGGACCCCAAAAACACGGAATAATAGGGACAGGCAAGAATAGCACAGACAGAGGGGCAAGAACTTCTTGGGACGGCCCCTGTGACAAGTATCTTGATAAGAGATATGAAAAGTGTATAAAAATCGGTGTAACTGACCCTTCTACAGATTGTCTGGCCTTGGATGTACCCTTTCCTGACTCCTGTTTTGGCTCTAAGGATTAACCACAACATTTACACTGTCAAAATATTTTTTTTCAGTGCTGTCATGTGAAACTGGGCTGGAGGTGACACCTCCCCCCCACCCCCCCGCACAGCAAACCATGGCAGGGTCCGCATCTAACCAGAAGGACTTTCTCTCTGATGTGGAGACTGACTGCAGGTAAATCTTATGTGCTCCTTTATTGGCTACACGTGTAACTACCTGTTAATGTTGCCAAAATTAGGTGGTTTGCTCAGCTCTGTTTCGACATGTAGAGTGATACCTTTATTTGTGGTATGTTGCCATACTGTATAAATACTGCCTAAGTCCCACGTACGCCAACCAGGCAAATGCTGTGGCTTGTAACTCTTCTTGCAGACATTGGTTTGGGTGTGGTGCGTGGCTCTGCGTTCTAAGCCTCTGTGCCTGTACTCGGAAGGTTGCTGCTTCGAGTCTGGGCTTAGCAGAACAGTCCTGCATCCATGAGCCCTTGAGCAAGGCCCTCAAGCCCCAGCTCCCAGCGGGTTGCTAGGTGGCTGCCCTTGCGCTGTGTCCCCAAGATTGCTCTGACCTGCAAATTTATCTGTGTGTTATGGTATACAAGATGGGATAAAATTTCCCCATGACAGGGGGGGGGGCAATTCCGGACTTGGAGGGCTGTGGTCCAGCACGTTTTGGTGATTTCCCTGCTCAGAAACACCTGGTTCACCTCACCAGTTAATTGTCA
>JAODKN010000008.1:14293504-14307731 GCA_026774425.1 Petrocephalus zakoni | reverse complement strand
TTGTTTGACTTAGATAATTAGTGCTTACGTCAGTGATATTTGTTTGACTTAGATAATTAGTGCTTACGTCAGTGATATTTGTTTGACTTAGATAATTCATTACTAATAAATACACAAATGGGATCGGAACGTACTAGAGAGCGCAGTACCGAGGCCACAGGGCTCCATCCTCATTAAATGCCGAAAGCAGACATTCAGACATAAGATTTCCTTACATTTACAGTGTATACAGACCTTCATAAAATTCTACTGCCAATATGCATAGTTTATAATTTAATGTACAGTATATTCTAGATTTTGCATATTTGGTTATTTTATATTTTCAGCTTCTTTTATTTATTTATGTATTTATTTTCTTTCTTCACTGTAATATATATTCTTACCTACGGTGCATGTGTACATTTTACATGCCCTCTTCTGCACTATTGTTTTTCCCCTTTTTTCATTTTCCTGAGTGTATTTTTTAACTGAACTCCCTCTCCCCATGACCCTGACCAACCACATTTCTTTGACTTGGTTTTGAAAATTGTAATACCAGTGATGATGTACTCAATTAATCATTTTATATGAATGAAAATAAATATTAATAGCAGACTGCTGTTTAGTCAAGAAGCATCAAGAAAGAAAATCAAGAAAACCCCTGTGATGTCTGGTTTAGATTGCAGTAAAATCCACGCATCCAGACAGCACCTACTACACATGATGCATCTGGATATACTGGTGAGGAGAGCACAGCTAGGTAAATCGCATGCAATGCCTGTATAGACTCCCTCTGGGCCTTCCGGTTTTACTGCACGCTGCTAATTAGCGAGTGAAAGTGCGGAAATGTGGAAGATTCACATAATAAGCTACTAACAGCCAATACGGGTTTTCCTTACTGCATTTCTTACCTGCGTTTAATTTGTACTGCCATCTTTTTTTTTATTCCAAATTGAACAGAAACTGCCAAGAAGGATTTACAACTAGGAGGATTTATGACTTTGTTGCCATCTAGAGGACACCAAAAGAAATGCAACCTTAAAACAGAAGCACTTAGGCCTGACTTTATTGTATAATCTCACACGGAGTTTGTCTATAAGAACAGAGGGGCCTTAAAGGGGAGTGGGGGGATGGGGGGATGGTGGCATAGGAGATATGCTGCGTTCCATTAACCTCCGAGATCAGAAGTCAGACCTGAGTTAACTGCGTTCCAGTACAGCAAGTGGGAAGGTAATGAAAAACAGTAATGAGGTAATGAATGCTGTTTTTGACAGTTTATTAATTTCTCTTCATAATTACACAGGGTCCATAACTTTTGAGATGTTTATTGTTGCAAGTAAAAGTATATATTTGAAAACAGCTCATTTCACATGTACAAGCAAGTTATTTTTAAAAGAATCCTCTGGGCTGCTTGACCTCATTTATCATCTACCCCAAACACTTCTATTCTGAATCCCTTCAATAACCTGTACCTTTAATTGGCCAGCCCTTAGTCATATCCTCAATCCTTAGCTGGTTTCAAGCCAGCTTCTCATTAGAGTGTGTCTGCAGATAAGTGCAAATACTCAGTCACACAGTCACACCCTGTCAACCAGGGGCAATACGGCAGGGGACATCGAGGACAATGAGCAGCAACACACACTATCCCATTTAAAAACAAGCTTCCACAGAAATAAATTAAGAAAAGAAATACAAAGTAAACGGAATGATAGACAGTAAACATTTGAGTCATTTCAGTGTATTACATCTAAATAGATAAATGGAAACAGAATTATAAATCCCAGGTTTTAAATTAAATGAATATTTTAGGTGGGAAGGTTGGAGCTTGTTATCCCCCTTTGGCCAGATTTCTTTCCCAGACCAAAGGCAGGATGTTCTGATGAATTAATTAGTAAGAGTTCTTCACCTACATTACCAAGAAATCACAAGATAGAAAGATGCAGCAACGTATTTTCTGGTATAGGGTCTGAGTGTCCTTATCCCGAATGCATGAAGGAGATCCTAACATATTAACACTAGTAGTAACACTATTCTTAAAATCCATAAATCAGAACAGGCTGGTTTATAGTTTTCTCTGTAACTGATACACTTGCAGTGGTCTATAAAAATTATTTTGTTTCGTCAGTTAGAAGGATGCACCATCTTTTTGCACTTAACAATCATAACCAGTCACTAAAATGGAATCTGTAGAAGGCGATGGCCCATAGGAGTCCAAGAAAAATCTGGAGAATATCACTGGTGGCTCGAAGAAAGGACTGAAGGAGGCAGGAGAAAGAAGGGAACCCTACTGGTGAAGCGGTGGCACTGCAAAAAGGAACTTCAGATGCAGTGTCGGCGGATGAATGTGAGCTTCAAAGGCAGTGATAATGGATGAAAGTGAGCTTCAGAGGCAGTGACAGTGGATGAAAGTTCAGTTCAGTGAAACTTCAGATGCTGCGTTGGTGGCTGAACGTGAGCTTCAGATGCAGTATTGGTGGAGGAACATGAGCTTCAGATGCAGTGTCTGTGGATGAACGCGAGCTTCAGATGCAGTATTGGTAGAGGAACGTGAGCTTCAGATGCAGTACTGGTGGAGGAAGATGAGCTTCAGATGCAATGTCGGTGGATGAACGTGAGCTTCAGATGTATTGCCAGTAGATGAACATGAGCATAAGATGCAGTGTTGGTGGATGAATGTGAACCTGAAATGCAGTGTTGGTGGAGGAAAGTGAGTTCCAGATGCAGTGTTGGTGGATGAACTTGAGCTTCAGATGCTGTATTGTTGGATGAAAGTGAGCTTCTGATGCAGTGTCAGTGGATGAATGTTAGTTTCTGATACAGTGTTGGTAAATGAACTTGAGCTTCAGATACAGTGTTGGTGGATGAACTTGAGCATCAGATACAGTGTCATTGGATGAACGTAAGCTTCAGATACAGTGTTGGTGGAGGAAAGTGAGTTCCAGATGCAGTGTTGGTGGATGAACTTGAGCTTCAGATGCTGTATTGGATGAAAGTGAGCTTCAGATGCAGTGTCAGTGGATGAACGTGAGCTTCAAATACTGTGTTAGTGGATGAATGTGAGTTTCAGATGCAGTGTTGGTGGATGAACATGAGCATCAGATGCAGTGCTGGTGGATGAATGTGAGCTTTAGATGCAGTGTAGGTAGATGAACGTGAGCTTCAGATACAGTGTTGGTGGATGAATGTGAGCTTCAGATGCAGTGTTGGTGGATGAATGTGAGCATCAGATGCAGTGTTGGTGGATGAATGTGATATGGCCCATCTGGCCATCTATTGATTCTAGAATCTACCAGGACCTCAGGACAAAGCGGAAAGGCTTTGGACCTTTTCTTACTACTCTTTTTTAACTTCAGATGTAGTGTTGGTGGATGAACATGAGCTTCAGATGCAGTGTTGGTGGATGAACATGAGCTTCATATGCTGTATTGTTGGATGAATGTGAGCTTCAGCTGCAGTGCCAGTGTGTGAACATGAGCTTCAGATGCAGTGCCAGTGGATGAACATGAGCTTCAGATGCAGTGCCAGTGGATGAACATGAGCTTCAGATGCAGTGTTGGTGGATGAATGTGAGCTTCAGATGTTGTATAGTTGGATGAATGTCAGCTTCAGATGCAGTTTCCGTGGATGAACATGAGCTTTATATACAGTGCTGGTGGATGAATGTCAGCCTCAAATGCAGTGCTGGTGGATGAATGTGAGCTTCAGATGCTGTTTAGGTAGATGAACATGAGCTTCAGATACAGTGTTGATGGTTGAATGTGAGCATCAGATGCAGTGTTTGTGGATGAACGTGAGCATCAGATCCAGTGTTGGTGGATGAATGTTAGCATCAGAAGTAGTGTTGGTGGATGAATGTGAGTTTCAGATGCAGTGTTTGTAGATGGACGTGAGCTTCAACTGCAGTGCCAGTGGATGCACATGAGCTTCAGATGCAGTGTTTGTGGATGAACGTGAGCTTCAGCTGCAGTACCAGTTAATGAACATGAGCTTCAGATGCAGTGTTGGTGGATGAACGTGAGCTTCAGATGCTGTATTGTTGCATGAATGTGAGCTTCAGAGGCAGTGTCAGTGGATGAAAGTGAGCTTCAGATGCAGTGTTGGTGGATGAATGTGAGCATCAAACGCAGTGCTGGTTGATGAATGTGAGCTTCAGATGTATTGTTGGTGGATCAACGTCAGAATCAGATGCAGTGTTGGTGGATGAATGTGATATAGCCCATCTGGCCGTCCATTGATTCTAGAATCTAACGGGACCTCAGGACAGAGATGAACGGCTTTGGACCTTCTCCTACTACTCATTTTAAGTTTTAAGTTAATGGGGTAGCTCTGTGTTAGACTAGCCACCTATTTGGCGTGGCCCCTACCTTTTGCCCCATGCTTTCTGTTCAAATTTCCAGGCTCACCAAAGAATGCTGATTGGATGCATCTTTCACTGTACATTCCACTCACTTGCTTTGTCTAGGGCTACATAAAGCCCCTTTTACAACTGCTTTGTATACTACTTGTATATTTCATATATTTCTTATGCAGCATTATTTTATTCCTGAATTTATTTCTCAGTGCTTAAATAACATAAACATTATACGTAGTCCTAAGTAAATAGTCTTTATAAATAGATCTAAATATAGTCTTGTTTCAAGGCAACCATGAATTGCAATGATAATTTTTGTAAAAGCCTCTGGATTCAATAATCTTTCCAAAGTTTGTTCAATAACTACAGGCTTTATTAAAACTCTCTACACAGTTAAATCATTTTACTTTGCAAAAGTGTGATTTAAATATTATTTGTTCTTTTAAAACAACTGATCTTCTGTGGCAAGCCCTAACATACAAATGCTCTATTTGTAAGGCCTGGAGATCGCTCAAATGCTGCCAGCAAGTATTCAAACACTCTTTGTTGTGGTCCAATGATTGGTTCATTGTTTAGCCAGGCTCACAACCAAACATCAATAGGTCGGAGATAGGGCTTGCTCCAGAAAGGCTTCCTGACGATTCTCCAGGAGTGTAAATGGGTATATGCCGTTACTTTCTTAGTTTAGCCCAACAGTTGTAATAACTTTTTACACACCGTAAATATTAAAATACATTTAACAGCATATCTTTAACAATAACAACAACAACAATAACAATAATAATAACAATAATAATAATATATTTAAAAGAAAAAATAAATTTTAATCGATCATTCAGTAATTAATGTACATTTGTAATGTAACTTCCTCAAAACACTAAACTATTAGGCAAGATATGATACGGAAGTCCTATTTGTTCATCAAAGACGCAAGGCCACAAAATACAATGCATGGAAACAGTGTTTCCATTGTTGTGTCCAGCTGTGCATAGAAAATTGATGCAATCATACTTGTTTTCTGGGTTCCGCCCAATTGTTTATAACAAGCAAACTAGTTATGGTGAACCAGCTAACAGAAAAATGAAAACCCTGAAACTCACAAGAGTCGATTAGAAATATTAGGCTTATCATACATAACGTCGCACCCCAACTTCATATTGAATAAGTTGTTGGAAGGATTGATTATTGATTTTGTGAAGATCCTGTTTTTCAAAAATTTTGCAGATGGTCAAGAAAAGGGTCCCAAGGATATTTAAATATATCTCCCTCCCCCCATTGTGGTATTACTGGGGGGTCAGATGAATGTATGACCATGTATGACCAATACATAAGTAACTTTTTTCCTTCGTTCGCTGCCTTGGGATTTTTGTTAAAAATTATCCAACCTTAACTACTGCTTGCAGGAATATAATGTTTTAAGCATGCCAATCTACTTAATTAGTCTTATTACTAAATCATTAGCTGTGCACTATGGGACGCCAGAAATAATTTCAATTATCACGGTATACTATTTACCAAGTGTTCCACATTATACCAATTAAAAAATATATTTATGTATTGGCAATGCTCGTGCTCATGATAAATAGCTAATTGGTGGATTCATGCAGTAACTGACTCCACACAGAGCCAAATTCGGACGTGAATATGGGTGGGAATTCGGGTGGGATTAAGGACGACGTCACGAGAGTAAATCTAATATTTCAGAGAAGTAATTTCACTTGGGGGTTTGTGAACTGTGAACTTGGTGAGTAGCACTATGATTTTTTTTAGATAAAAATACACAGCTTTGCACACGTGTATTAACATACTTTTATTGTTCTATAAAGATTAATATCTGAAAATGTAATAATGCGAGCTAATCAACCAATAATATGTTGGCAGTTACAAATTTATTTGGTTTATTAAATGAATTTTTTTTATTTCATACTATAAGTATCAAACTCTTTGTGGGGCATTAAATGTGTAGGCTTATATTAAATATGTCATCCTCTTCGGCTCTTACAAAGTCTTCCTCGCCCTCTTCAGGAGAGGTGCACAGGGATAACTTTGAAGATGAAGGCTTCTCTGGGGACATGCTTGGTTTTCTGTTTTGCAATTTTCAGCCTGGGTAAGAATATTACCGATAAAACAGGGGCATTATTTCCACAGTTTCGCACACTGGCAATAACCAACTTTAAACTGCATTGAACAAAAAAATAGCTAATTTGCCACGCGCATATGCATTTATACTTGTTGCGTCTAATGGACCTTTTCCCCATCAGGCTCCGCACTCCGATGCTATAGATGCACCAACTACTCTGGACGCTGCACTTATGTCCAGGAGTGCAGCTACGAGGACGCCTGCCTTCAGTTATTTGAAAGAGGTACTTGGTTAAACATACTTTTTTTTCATCACAAGACGCAGACGCGTGTAATGGGGTTAGGTGAATTTTAGGCACGTCGCTCTTTATTAATGTCTTTTGGGATTTCACGCTTTTTCATTTATCCGTGCTGCAGGAGGGAAGATTATCCGCCAGTGCATCCGGAACACGGACTGTGAACAAGCTCGGCTGTCTCAGATGTTTCCTGCCGTGTCTCACTTCACCCACAGTTGCTGCAGTAGTAATTTGTGCAATGGCAGTCCGGCCACCATAACTAAGCCCTTGCTGGGGACGTTGGCGTCCCTCGTTGTCTTCTGGTGGTGCCTGCTTTAAAACTTTGGGACACAGCTGAGTTCGCACCGTCTAACCGTATCACTAATTATCTGGGGTGTATTGCTAGATAGGAAGCGAAAACACTGACAATAACATTCCGGACCTGCTCATCTTTGCTTGTTTCAAGCATGTTTTATTAATACGGGCGTAATAACAAGCCGTCGACGGCTGGGTCATTTATTTTATTGCAGTTGTGATTTTTGTACGTCCTCGGAATGGATTGGATGGATGGATTCTTGTGTAAAAAGCATTGTGACTGTTTAAGGACATCATGAAATAGTCTAAACTTATGCTGATGGTAGTCTCGTGAAATAACATTCTTAATATGCGAGAAAAGCTTCAAAGAAATCGTTCTAAATGTGGTACGAGCAGGGTGTTCGCAGAAGTGTGCTTTTCTGAGAAAAAGAACGAAACTGAGCAATCCACTTTTGCTGTGTGTAAATATGGACTTTGGCATTTTAGATCTTCAAGCAAAACGGGATTGTGCAGAATTTTGTATTTTTCTCAGGAATTTCTCGGGTTTTCTAAAATGTTATACAAGAATGCGTGTATGGTGCTTTTAAATGGATTCTGTGTTATGCAACGCTTTGCCTGCTTTTTAGTTCCGTAAATCAGTCAAGAGTTGTTTTGCAGTTGGCATATAGAAATACATTACGGTATTGCGAATGTAGTCATGGATATAAATGTGGAGACAGTGGTCCCAAACATCACGTCCCCTGATTGTGTTCTCGTTATGTTTTTGCATGATGAATAAGGTTTTTGTTAATGTTCCCAACACTGTCATAATGGATGTCTGTTAACAAATAAGAAAGACACAGTGCATGAATTTATTTCAACATAAAAGGAAGATTAAAATGCACTTGTTAGATTAGTGCACAATACATACCAAGCTATTGTCACAAAGACATGGCATATAAATATTTTCATCCTTCTGCAGCAAAGAAGCCAGGACCAGTTTGGCTGTAGAGAGATCCCACCATGTCCAGCAACATGAAAGGGACTCATGCTTTCAGACTCGCACGCTCCTGCAAGAAATCTTACGGCAAATCTACATTATTCCATAATAAACCTAAAATGATCTACATCAGAAGTGCTATAGCAGTTTGCAAACCCTACAGACTATTCACAAAGTAATAAAACTCTTACATACATGTAAGTGTGTGTGCAGATTTATCTCAAAAAGCTCACGCCAGCCAGCTGACCAAAGTTGTTAACCCTGAGTCAAGTCTGAGTCCGTCACACCTGCCCAGGAGAGTATGAATCCTGGTAGGGAGATTACTTTGATGATCTTAATTATCTAAAAGTGTTTTTTTTTTAGTTAATCCAGCCTATGCGTGAGTCTACTTGGATGTGGAACGTGGAGGAACTGTAGTACAGGGTTTATGCAGCAAAGAGTGACAGCAAATTCCTATTTATTCATTTACCCAGCAGAGTCATGGTGAATCGCTATGGCATTTTCTTGCATTTTATCTAAAAAAAAAAAGCCTTAATGCCTCTGCTCCAAGGGATAAGGAAGCAAACATATTTAAAAGTACATTAACCATATTAAACTAAAAACAGTAAATACCACAGCAGTAATATTATACTGGAGTCTAAATGCATATATGAAACATTAAATGCATTCTGTAGCCATAAATGTGGTGTTAAATACAGCAGTTTCAACAGTCAAAGTGGATTCACTATGACCCTTACTTGTATTATTGTACTTAAAAATATCTGTAATTAAGTATTCAATAGATCATTTACCAATAGAGCAATTCATTCACAGTAAGCTAGACAGTACCACTTAGCAAAGAAGTAAGTGATAATATATGATTATGGCTAGGAAATGAACCGTAAAGGCCGCTCTACAGTCTTAAAGTATTGCAGTCCCAACTTCATCCTCAGTGTGTACTGGCCTCATAGCTGTAACAATGATTTCTTGTTAAACAGCGTGTGGCAATGAAACCTCTGCTCTGCTGCAAATGCACTGAAATGCAGCATTCATCAGAAAGCTGGGCTGAGCCCTCACTCTCCTCCCTGTAACTGGCTACTTCTGATGGTCCAGTTTCCTGCTTTTCATCCGAAGATTTTTCAATAGCTTGGCATATGTAGGGTCACACAGACTCATTTCCAACCTGCGGGGTTCTTCCGGTTACGGAACCCGCTTTGCTTTTTTATTGTTTCTTAGAGTGAAAGTAATGACAAGAACATGGTTCTAGCTTTACTAACTATGAATATATTTTACTTTAGCGTACATCGTTTTTTTTTACGATTAGCTAAAACGATTTTTAGCTAGTTTATTTTTAGAACAGATGTAAAGGAAAGGAATGTCATACCATCCTTACTAATTGCAAAAAGAAAACTGTCAGTAATTAAGTTTATTAACCTGTTACAACTTGGTAAGAGGATTGAGGCTTTGTGTTCTTCAATGACGTTTTGTGTGGTTGAAATGTTAATTTCAGAGGAGCCTGATGAGGCAGGACTGTAAGTTAGATTGTGGCCCACAAAAGTTAGAAATCACTGTTTTAAGCATTAAAAACATTTAACAATAACACGGTGGTTTGTTTAATTGAATGTGATTCAGTCAAATACAAAAAAAATTACAAGTATTCGGAAAAAGTTAGACGAAATGAGTTAGGTTTGAAGGGTCGGGGATTTTCATAAAAACATGCTAAATAAGTTAATGGCACTCATTCACTCATTCACCAGGGTGATCTACAGGCTCCTGTTTAGAAGGGATTTGTTACATTCACCTCTGTCAACACCAAGACCTTTTTACAGCAACACCAATCTAAATAAATATTATGAAGATGGGAAAATGTCTGACAAGTGCAATGAAGAGCAGCATACTAACCATCTGACATACTCGGCCAAGTGGGAATGTAGCAGCATACTAACCATCTAGCATACTCGGCCCAGCGGGTATGTAGGCTGGCAATTTTTACCATGGTGACCCCAAAATCCATTGCCCATGTATTATCACAGTTCAGCCCTAACAGCATATCAAACTATTGTCAATGTCTACAGTGAACCGAGCAGGCCAGTGAGAGCTGCATTAGTAGTTTGCAAAGTGACTTCAGACTGTCCTTTTCAAACATATTTTAAAAGTTTTATACATACATAAACAAAACAAATAGCAAAACAAAAATCAGCCATACTACTTAAAAGATACAATCGCTGATTTATTACAGAAAAAAAATGTCATATTCAAATTTATTTCTCACAGATAAGTTGATATACATATATTTGTTACGTTTCAAATGTAAACACGGGTGAAGTAAACAAACAACCAAAAGTCTTTAAGAGCATAAGTCTGCTCTGACACAAGCCCAAAGTGATTCCCATCCTGGTGCACCAAGCCACACGGGGGCTGCACTACTCACATTGTGAAAAGCACGAGGCCATTACTGCCCGTCAGAACAGTAACACCCCCCGAAGTATGGAACAAATGCATATTCACAAAGAGTCTGTCAATACCAGAAACGGACTTCATCTTGCGAAGAGGTACTGCTGTGGACGTATCAGAGGGGAAAATGCGAGAGCACTCTGGTGTAATGAAGGGATCGGAACCACACCAGGCAAATCTGGGCGACCTCTCCCATGTGCTGAACTGTGTGACTCTGTGAAGGGCCTTGGTTAGCATAAAATAACTGCTTTATATCAAAGATGCTTTCCTGTTACAATAGAAAAACCTAGTATGCAACTAAACCACATTTAGCCTGTATTATAATATCCGCCCCCTGAAATAAGAATGTTGAAGATAAAATGTTTACTTATCTGAAGCAAAAAACTTTGGTCAAGCTCATTTGTAAACATTTTCAATGTTACTTAGATTTTCTGACTTTAATTATAAAATCATTTAAATAAAAAACAGCAGATACAAATTTTAACGATATTAGAAATCAGATTAATTTGATGGAGCTATTGTTTACTTTTTTCTGTTTTTACTTTGATTAATCATCATTTGTAAGGTTGAAAGTCATCTGTACTTAGTTCCTTCCATAGCGTAACGTGCCAAACTGACTCAGGCTTTCCTTATACAAAAGACAACGTGTGAAGGTATTAAATAAATGATTCCTTTGAGACTTCAAGCAAAATGATGAAAAGGCTGTTGTTCATATTATGATCTGCTCAAAATGGCTGCATATTTAAATGTGCTATTTTCACTAAACAATCAAGGTGAAAAGAAGAAATATAAATATATATTTTCATGTCTTTCATTTCTTAAAGCTTCAACACAGTTTTTGAAAATGCTTTTTAAGTCCAGTACAGCGCTCGAAAACCGCAACACACTGCAGGAAGAATTCTAGATAGAGTACATCATGCTTGACAATTAATATAATCTCCATGCAAATGTTGAGTGCAAAAATATTTCCTGAAAAGCAGAATATCTTGTGAAAATGTAGTGAGACGTGATCACCCTTAAAGGCTCACAGGACACCTGAGAAAAGCCGCTGCAGGGTCAGGCAGACAGGGAAACACGTAGATACACAGGCACCAGCATACGCGGCGCTTATCACTGCCATGCATCAACTTGCACGCAATCCACTCGCTGTAAACACTCTCAAAATGCATATAACAGAAAGCGATACATTGCCATCGCGATAGCATCCACATCTTAAGAAAAAGCAATCACATGCAGTCGAATTAAAAGTGCCAACAGAATAATTTGTAGGACAAACAAATTTTTAACACACAATTCACAGCTCTGTCTGAATGGCAAAATTCCCTCTGATCACCATAAAATATCTGCTGATCATTTTCTCTGCGACCCCCCGTATCTGTAACTGCTGTCCTAAATTTTTTTTGTTTATGTTTAATCCCAGAAACAAATGGTTAATGTTTAAAGCTGCAATTAGAGGCAATGAGGACTCGGAATTGGCTAAGACAGTGTTTCTCAAATCAGTTCTTGGGCACCCCCAGACGGTCTACATTATTGCTGCCTCCCAGCTGCTGGGGAATTGGAAGAGAGCAAAATTTTGGACCGTTTGGGGGTGTCTGGGGACTGGCTTCAGAAACACTGGGCTAAGATACTTTTCTCTCATCACAGGTTATGTACAGATATGTGATATATTATTTTTCATTGCAAAATGTGTAACAGTATGTTTTTTTAAATTGCTCCAGGCCCGGCTTCATGGGGGGGCAGGGTGGGCCTGGCCAACCCGACAACAAGGCTAGTCTCACCCCAAAATCCTCCTGGCCCACCCTGTTACCGAGAGCCGGAGCCGGGCCTGAATTGCTCCTGAATACAGTACTATATAATAATATATAGGAGAGACTCCAGACCCCCACAACCCTAAACAGGACAAGGAGCTACAGAAAATGGATGCTTGGGTAATATCTTACTGTGTGTAATTTATCAATTAAATCTTACCATTTGTATGTACACGAAAACCATATTATGTATGGGATCTGCGGATGGTTTGCTATTATCTGTGGTAGGTGTCTACGGATATAGGGGGACTTCTGTACCTCCCACAAATTCTCAGCACTTTTCAAGTCTCTCCTGTCTTGGGTATCTGAATTTTGCATTTGAAAAGGTTTTGAGTAAGTCTCAGGACTGCCAAATGATCAATAAACTGGGGATACCTAGGAATTCCGATCTCATATACATTCCGCTCCCTTACAGGTGCAGAAACACAGCTCCAGCAGAGAGAACATTGCGAAGAGAGAATTTTGCATGCATGCTTAAAGAAATGATATGGCAGGTGTATAATTGTGGCCTACAAGTTAGACATTTTAGTGCTCCTAATTATACTGCATGTTGGACAGTTTATTCAAGATATGGTATAGATTTAATGCTAAATTATAATGATAAATCAAGAATTAACATATAACATTTAAGTAACCTTACTGCAAGCAAGACTGGTTAAAGCAGTGGGCCCAGCATAAGCTAGACAGGAATCATTTAATGTGAATTAAAAAATGATTAAGTAATGCAGTAATTAAATACAATACAGTACTAATACAGTAATCAAAGCACACAAAAATACATTCCCAGAAATGCAAAACACATGAAAATATAAAATTATGACTGAATCACAAATAAGCTTCTGATCTTCAAAATAGTATATTATAATATATTGTAATAATTTATAAGATGTTAAGGATAGTTTCATAGATGGTGCAGAAATCAAGCACTGGACATCCTATAATAATAGCAGCAATGAATATGGACGTCTCAGCTAATAAATGTGTTTGAGAAGGTAGATCTTTCTTATGATAGGCATTATTGTCATAAACATAAAACATTTATATACGCCATATATAGCATATATAAAAATTATTAAATATATAATATTGGTGCATTTATTTTACCTTAGCAATATTTGTCTTGCTTAGCTTCTTCACTGTTCAATATTGCATTTCAAAATCTAAATAATTATCCTTAGCATGTTGCCTGCACTATGTTGCAGGAACGTAAAGCAATGATCTGAGCAGCTCAGCGGGCATGTAAATACCTTTAAAGTATATTGCTCATTTTATATATAATTTTATTGTGATTGTTGAAGTCACAAAAACGCATCAATATCGCCTGAATATCTATCCATATTCAGTAACAATTTATGCAAGGTAGGTTGCAGTTCCGCTCGGGGGTGCATAGAGTATAAGGCAGGTTGGGCTCTGGGCTCTGGATTACAATGATAACTACTTAAAAAATCACCAGACCACCTAAACTATTTGACCAAGCTGCCAGTATTATTTCTGTGCATACAAGTACTCAAGAATAGCCCCAGGTGGACTATATAAATGTATATAAATGTAACCGGAAGTCATATTGAGTGTCAGTAGCATAAGGTGATTTACATTTGGTACACACAATGCCATTTCTGCTTGTTTCAGTTGTTAATGCATATCAGAATACCGTCCTAATTGAACATTGTGCTTATCGCCTTTATGAGCTACTCTGCCTAAATCAGTAAATAAAGAATTTTTCAAGCAACCACTCCAGGGTCTTTGTGCTTAAATTAGAAAATTAGATTCCAATGTGGTTTAACATGGATGATTAAGTTCCCAGAATCACACCAAAGACCTGGGAACCCGAGGCAGCCTGCTCAGAGAAGGCTGTAGCATCATATCCCAAAGACCTGGGAACGCGAGGCAGCCTGCTCAGAGAAGGCTGTAGCATCATATCCCAAAGACCTGGGAACGCGAGGCAGCCTGCTCAGAGAAGGCTGTAGCATCATATCCCAAAGACCTGGGAACGCGAGGCAGCCTGCTC
>JAODKN010000008.1:14250376-14266224 GCA_026774425.1 Petrocephalus zakoni | reverse complement strand
ATGGCGGCAGCAAAAAAAAAAAGAAGCTGGACATAAGGAGCTTTTTTTCAAAGAAAAGTGTAAGTCACTTCAAGTTCACTAGTGAATCCATCATTAGTAACGACAACAGTTAACGTTAATGCTAGTGGGGAGTCATAGGTCCCCACCAATGTACAGAGCAAATCTACGCCCTTGGATGAAAGCCACTATAATCTGCACTATAATGCACTATAATCTATTTTTAGAAACATGGAATATGAAACAATCAGCAGTATTTCTGGTTCTCAGAAGAACACGCAGTGCTGAGCCGTGAATCATAACCTCCTCTTCAGGCCTCCAAAAGTCCGTTTTCATACCTCATGGGGTGGAAAAGCAGCTTCGTAAGTCCCATTGCCAAGCAAGCGATTGATGCCTAAGAAGACAGATGAGTCATTAATATAGCTGTTTGCCAGACACACAAAACAAAATCACAATGACAATAATGTTTCATATTCCCAAGAAAACAACTTCTGCCAAGTATGTCAAGTTTCACTCAAGTTGATTGACATGAGAGGGCAGACTAGTTGATTGCCACACAAGATAACCTATCACCTGGCCATTGTACCCTGTGGTCCTCACCTAGAGAGTAAATCTTTGTCCATTTTACTTGTTGCAAAAATGATTTAACTGAGAAAAAAAAATCTAATTGGGCATGTATTTGTCATAAAACAAATACAATTGTTCAGTTTCAACACCTGATATGGTCGTTGTTCTATTTTGAATTAAGTATGGGCTCATATCATTTGCATACTATTGCATTGTTTTTATTTACATTTTACACAACACCCCAACTATTTTGGATATTATCATTTCTAGACTTATTTTAGTCATATACTGTAGTGTTCAAGTGCTACAGAGTTTATTTCAGTTGAACGAACCCACCACGGAAGTACTGTATGGTTTGGGTACATGAAGGTTACACACAGTGGGGCCCGGTTACCATGGAGAGCAGACTTCATAGAGGGAACTATCCGTAATACTGTCATTTGAAATACATCTCTTCAGCTGTATTTCACTTATAAGCATTCTAGCATCAGACAAAGAGTAACTACTGTCAATATTTAAGGGTAGTAAACTTACAGTACAGGGTTCATCACTCAGTAGGGGGGTGTGCTATGTGTTCTGCTTCAACAACAACAAGCATTTAAAGTAGAAAACTGCTACACCAGTCTTGTTTATCCTTACCCATTTTGGATTTTGTATCCTCATATTTGGTTCGCTGGAGAACATGGTGAACTATCCTGCTCCTTGTGGAGTTGGAGAAAAACGTGTCTCTATTGATGATTGTAAAACTGAACACAAAATGGAAAATTAAAAAATGCCTTTTTTTTATTACTAGAGCACAATCACTAAAGTTTTTTCAATCCTTGGTGATAAACTGAACAAGATTGCTAGACAATATTGCAATGTCTACCTGACTGCCAAATTTGTACATCAGTTAATTAAGAATTAATTAGCCAGAATACAATTAAAGTCAACCAATCAGAAACGTGCCAGGAAGTCATAGATGTAGATCAATTCCATTACCATGTGTTTAGACATGGTACATTGTTTTAACAATGCAACAAAAATCTGGCAAAATATCAATATAGCAGTTGTATAAATAAAATGAAAACCACAGTGAATCAAACTTTTCCAGACAATGCTTACATTCCAGAGAAAGATCTCAGTACACTATACTAGATTAGCTATAAACTTTTACACAGAATACCATTGCTTGAAGGTTCTGAAGAAATTAATGCGCCCGCGTGCTGGGTAGGAGTGTCATAGTGGGATGAAGCATGGAATTAAGCCTTAACCTTAGAGTGGCGTCGGTGTGAAATATTTGATAATCAAGATCTGAGAGAAAGGAGATAAGAGGGGATTGAGTAAATGGATTAAAATCTGTCTTAACTAAGGGGTACGGGATGGGGGTTTTGTAAACCCCAGCTGCCACTGTGTACATCTCCAGGCCTTAGGCCAGGGAATGATTTGGTATTCCCATTCCAACACAGACTAAACCTCTCATAATCCGGGGGACTGAGACAATAGGAGTAATGCTAACCTAGACGCCCAGTCCATGTCATGGCGGGTCAACCAATGAGAGCAAGGCAGTCCCTCTTACCTATGCGCCATCAGGCCATGTGTTTCAGGCTCTCTCTTATCATAATTACACTCATCATTACATGACAGAGATGATGGTTTTTAGCAGAAATATCATCAATCATCTAGTATGGGCTGGCTGCTTTAAAGGTTAGGACATTAATTATAGAGATATGGGTCAGCAGGTCATATAGCTTTGGCTCCACAATTGCTTCAGCGTATTTTGAAATGATTTGTGGGGCTGTACTGTGAGGGGAGGACCGTGGCTGTTCTCACTGGTGCATTCTGGCCCTGCTGAAGGGGGCTGTGTAACAGTCAGTCTCTTCCAGGTCAGGGAGTGCTTGCTTGTCCAGCTTCATGGGATTCTTGGGAAGCCAGCTCTTCACCTGACGCAGCCGGAGATGAACCCTAGGGGGGCGACAGGACAACATGCCCCCTTCAGGTCACCTTATCTTTGGGTCCGCAGCAGGCATTGTCCATACGTTCCTTTTAATGCCGTAATACGGGCCTTTCCTGCATACACTCTCCCCCAGGCATTGTCTGCAGGATTTACAAATGTTCTTTCATTTTTCTATAGCACAATAACTGAAATCTGGTTCAGTTCTGATAATACGTGTTCTGGCCTCTTGCCTTATTAAACCTCATTAGGGACTCACTCAAATATGGATTGTGGCCAGAATCAGACACAATGCTAAGACATAACAATAACATATAATAATGTTGAATAATGTAGTATAATTTAATACTGAAACTGACATGTCTCCTGCAAGGTAGTCAGAAGGCTCACCACACATATACCATACCTGCCCATAGTCTTACTCTTCCAATCAGTGAAGTAACATTTTTTCCTGAAAACACAACATAAAACTAAGTAAACATAATGTAATATATGAATCTGTAGCAAAAACAGCTAGTATTATGTTGACGTCCGTTGACTAATTTACAATACAGCATTGATGTGTATGACAATTTGCTTTCTACGAAGATAGAGTACGATGATTATTGACACTGATACAGACAGAAAGTAAAGATGATGGCTGATTATAGAACTATTTGTGATTATGCAGCAAACAAATTATATACTGAATATACTGTAAAACAGAGATTACGGACCTGTACACAAAAAACCTGTAACAGACCCAAAACGTAGTAAACATCATAAATGAAACGCTTTGAGCATATACTGTCAGCAGCTCAGAACTCCAATTCTTTTCTACAGATTTAGTTCATAAATGCAGGTGTGTGACATTCCACCCACTGTGCACGTTATCAACCGCACTGCCAGCGACTCTGCAGGGGACCCGCAGGCCTGGGAGTCACCTGAAGGGCATCCGTATGTTCATCTGCTCCGCGTATTTGCACAGCGCGTCCCAGGGAGCGTGGATCTTCACAAACATGATGTCGTTGTTGGTCAAAGACGGCTTCAAAAGATACAAAGCCAATGCTCAGGTTGCTTCTCACTCAGCAGGTAGCGGTATTGTGTTAGACAGCGCGCTGCGGTGCTCTACGCTAATAAACTACTGTACTAATTTGGTTCTTCTAGTAGTTATAAGGAGTAGGGCCCTCAATTTGCATAGCTATTTTTAGATCAAAGGTAAATAATAAAAAAAATCTAATATTTACTTCCGATATTAAGGTTCTTTTGGTCATCTACAGTCATATTCAAATATAAAGAAAAACCAGCATCTGTATTTCCCCTATTTTTTACTTACTGAGATGCTGTGGCTATTAAAGCCACTAACATGGACTACATTACCCACGATGCATCAGGTGGAAATAAGATGGCTGCGCACCTCCTTCTCCAGCATCAGCCCCTCAGCTCTCAGGTTTCTCTCAAACGTGCACCGTTTCTCCACCTGTGGGCTGGACTTCTTGTAAACCAAGATGTAATCAATTCTCTTCTTCCCATCTCTGAACGTTAGGCCAGAAGGGGCTGCTGGGTTGCGCTCCTGTAGAAGAACTACTGGTTTCATCCTGACCATCGGCAATGATGTCGAAGGTGGAATCCAGGTGCATTTTTATAATTCCACCATATCTTACTCTGTTCCTTATAATGCAAAATAGCCTTCATCGTGCAAGATTCATGGATAAAACTGAGAGACGCAAACGAAGACATTAAAACCAACGGCATCATATATAGTCAATCACCAGTTGCTTTACAACGACGCCCCCTCAGAAGATGCCAGCCTGGGCAATTGCCAGAATCATCTACCCCTGCTATTAGGTCAAAGTGAGTACTGATTAACTGCACGTACTAATCCTTATAATTATGAAGCCTTGGTTCTCAAATCATAATAGGAATACTCTATTTATGGTATTTCCATATACAAATATATATTTTTTTCAAAGCAGGTAAAATTTGGGTGGAGGTCAGTTACTACCTGCAGAGACTCGGTGCGCCTCTCCAGTCGCGCTCTGGTGACAGGTTGCTGGATCAGAAGTGAATGGTCAGTCCTGGACTCATAAGCTCCGGCCTCAGACTCCTCGGCATACTGGTCCTGCCCATCCTCAGCTGCAGACAGGGAATTATAACTTCAGCTACATCTGAACTGCATTTGAAATGTAAGAGTAATGTATTTTAAAACTAACAATAATTTAAGGAGACAAGAGCTCCCCTTCTTATAACCACAGTAACATCTAATATATTCTCACTTACAGCGATAGTTTGCTGATTGGTTGACCATAAGCACTGGCACTAACATGGGAGTTACGGGGAAGTGCCAAAAACTGAGCAGATGGAATTATTTTTTAAACCCCAGTTACTGCATCAATTAATAAATTTTTGCATCTCAGAAAATTCGATAGTTAACTGATATGATTTTGTCTACAATTGCCAGTGCTGGCTGAGAAACTTCTTTCGTAATAGTCATGAACACGGTCATATAAATTAAATATAAATATAAAGTTGTGTCCCGTTTTACAGAGTAACCCCAGTAACTAACAAAATGACTTATTTACCCTCCATTGTTTTGGGGTGCCGCATAGTTTCATATGAACTTATGTGTGAAGCATTATCTGCAAGCTTTTTGCATCTCTCATGATTATTTAACATAAAATTGCCAGTTCCTGCTGTGCTACTTTTAACAACTTATTGCTGATAGCTAGATAGCTAGCTAACTATCAATATGATTAACTTTGAATATAAAGTGAGTTTAGTATCTTGCTGACACTGACAACCTTTGTTATTCTTCGTTAATAACTCATTTTTGTATTATTGTATTATTCCATGCAACATTATTTCTCGATCTGCCCCCAAGGTGGCCACCGGAAGTATTCGTCAATATTACAGATTCTCTGTGTCAACGGTAATAAAATGTGTAAATAAAGAGATTACTGTAATTGCTCTTCATTAATTTCCCTCTTAGCCATTTCCTTAATTTTGTAATTGCAACAGCTCATTAGTATTCAATTAAGTGTCTTCTTACTGGCTGGATGTAATCTGTGGCTTACTGCTAGAGGCTTAATAATTCCTGGGAGTTTTATAAATCATCTGAACAATTTCCCTTATTTGATATTACACAGCGAAACAATATATATATATATATATATATATGTTGTTTTTAGAATGTCCATTTAAAACTGTATGCTTGTTGGTATATGAGGTTTGAGCTCTGTCATGCCATCCTCTGTGAACTTTGAGGGGATATATGCAAATCTCACATCTTCAGAATTATACTTTGGATGTTTACTGAAAAATTCCCACTGAGTAGCAACAGTTACCCTCATCTGGTCCAACCATCTGGGCACAGCTGAAGCTCCTTGACAACGTCACAGCGCCGCCGGTAATTTCTCTGTGTCATGTTCCTCAAGCTGAACACACTTGGTCACTTGGCCAGTTGGCAGGTGGTAACTGCCCTGCAGTGCACAGCTAAGGATCTGATTTATGTAATATTTAACCTATATATATGAAAGTTATGCTATGATCATGTTAAAGGGTAATTGCCCATCAGAAGGCCAGTATATGTCAGGGGCTGCCCTTTGTCCATTTAGTGTCATTATCTACTGAACTAGTCTTATTGTTCTGTCAACCAGTGAAGTATTTAGGTACATTCCGTCATGCTTTACGGATGTGAAGGGGAGATCAAGCTGTGGCAGCAGGCTCAGACCTTTGCTGGAAGTTGGAAATATTCAGCAACTCAGAAAGCAAACCGGAGCAGAAGCAGTACTGGGTGAGTGGCCTGGCTTATAAAACACACTCCAGACTGCACCCTCACTGCTCAGGCTACACTTCAGGTCTTAATAATGTCATAGGATAAGTGGATATAAGGGGAGAGATAAGGGGTGCTGGGAAGTAACTGTTATCATTCTGCTGGATTGGAGGGCTTCATGCTGGCTGTTACACTGCTACCTCATTCAGAGGGCAGGCGTTCAGTTAGGTTTCCACCTGCCTTACATCCAAGACCATAACTTTGGACTGAACATTGGGGGTTGAGGCCCCCACTCATTCATCATGAGAATATGGTTATTTGGGTGGGTTGTATTAGCTGGTTATAATTATTACGCCCATGCTTGCATCCCCAGTGTGAAGTCTCACCACTCAAGCATGCTCTCTCTGTACACACTACTTGATGTAAAAATTGTGATGTAAAAATTTGTAAAATGCATAAATAATTAAATTAAGAAATTAGGAAAATAACACTGAAGCATATTTGTAAAATAATTCTGAAATGCCCCATTTCACATTTCATTTCAAAATTAGGTTCTGCAAATATGATGTTTATTTTTATTTTTTGTCAGTCATTAAATATCCATCCAGCCAAGGACCTAACTTTGAAATGCTTATCCTAGTTGGGGTTAAAGATGAGGCAATGTCTTTCAGTTTCAAGGTATCTTTACTGATTCTGGTACTTCCCAGAATTTTATGGCTGGCAGTGAGACGCCCACACCAAATATAAACTACAACTGTGGCTGACATTCTCATTTGGGTAAATGGTCTGTCAGAACTTTCAACTGTACATACATACACAAAACCAAAGAAGTGGCTAATTTCTTCAGTAATGGCTAGAACTATTGACACAAACAACAAATATAAACAATATTTTCTTTTAAAAATAATAGTAAAATGTGTGTATTTCCTAGTTTATTGTTTAAAATCCTTACAGTACATAGTCTGAATGTGTAGAGCATAGTATGATTGACATTGCTTAAAAATAGGCTTAATTTTCCTGGGATACTTGTCATTGGTTCTGACTGGATGATGCATCCCCAGGGAATATTGTAATCATTCTGTTCTCCCCACAGCCTCTCTCTGACATTCCCTGTCACGGATTTCACTTTCTCTTCTCTGCTGAGCCATACTCCTCACCAACTCTTACCATCATTTTGGAAGCATATTTGAATCTTTAATTAATATTAGTGACCTCATAATAAGCCATCAGTGTTGTCCCCTAGCTCTGCAAAATGCTCATATTGTGAATCTCATTTGCACTGGAGGAGATTACCATTATGAATCTCCTTTGTGGTGGAATAATAATGTTTTGACTGTAGGCTGTCACTGTGACACTGTGGGTTCATACCTCTGCAGCAGCGCTGTGTGTCTGTAGCGTTTGCATGTTTTTCCCACCTCGTGAGTGGATTCCTCTGCTACTCTGGTGTCCTCCAAGTACTCTGATTTACACATTACAGTGACATTATCCGATACCTCTAAATTAACCTAGTCTGAGATTGTGACTTTGTGTGTACCCTCCCATCCAAGGTTTCCAGTTGCCTGGTGTGACATTCTGGCTGGGTAACACTGTGCAAGCCCCACCCCCCCACACTCTCCCCCAAGCACATTAACTTTATTAACAGCTGGAAAATATATTCATGGTTTTAACTTTGTCTTGACTCCAAAGAACAACTTAGATAATGTGCCAAAAAGGATGACCCAGTTTTTGATATTTGAATCATAAAGCATATATGAGGTCTATAAAATTATAATACAACCAAATTATGCAAGTTTGATATGTCTAGCTACAAGTCATAGTTTATATGTTTTGGTAAGACTTACTATGAAGCTCCTATTCATAGAGCCTAATAAATTATAATTCTTGTAATTCATTGTAACACTCATGGCAATAATAGTAAAAGCCTCTAGTCATAGATAGTCAGTATATATGATCCATGCTCATTTATAATGTACTACAGATACCTTTACAATGCAATACAAAGCATCCTTAATGCTATTACTGGCCATTATAGTGCATTATGACAGCATCATAAAGCATTCAAGATGCATAATACTCATGGCTATAACCAGAAGTGTTAATTTCAGGTCCAGAAAGTAAAAATCCAGATCAGGATTTTGTTTCAACCAACTAGTTGAGCACTCTGTGACTGTGACTCTTCATGCGCAACTAATTGGTTCAAACAAAATCCTGGTCTGGATTTTTACTTTCTGGACCTGAAATTGACACCTCTGGCTATAATGTGTGATACCTTAGTATAAATATTTACAGCCATGCTTATAATGCTTTATGAATGCATTATTATTTATGAATGTGTTCATAATTTATGAAAAGCATGGCCGTAAGTAAAGAGTTTTAAACCTAACGTTTTTTAGTTATTGATATTAAACAGTAAGTAAAAATTTCCAAGTGGGATCGTCAAATCAGTACAATATCTCTGTTAACAGGATCCTTTGTTCTGATGTCATATTTGCAGATTCTTGATTTTGGAAAATGTAGGTAAATTCCAGTCTTCAACTGTGATGTGCTGGTTGAAAAGATAACCGTATTTCATGAAACATCTCCGTCCCCAGGGTATTCATATGCAAGGTTTCTTCACTAGCCTGGTTTAAAATCAAAAAGATTTAACATTTTGCTGAGGTTTATCCCCTTTTAAATGTACAAAATGTACTTTTTCCATGTACAAAATATGTTCTCTGTGTCCTAATGTGAACATACTTATAATGGTATGGCAGTTGTAATGGTCATACTTAGTTATCAAATAACTAATAATTGATCCAACTGTCCACCTTCAGGAAAGGAGAACATAAGAATTTTGATTTACGGTAAGTTTTCAAATTGTTTGGAATCATACAAAGTCAGTCAGAATTAGATGAAAATTCTATGGCTTCTGCAAGAGAGGAGAAGAGA
The DNA here is from genome assembly GCA_026774425.1 of Petrocephalus zakoni. Taxonomy (NCBI): domain Eukaryota; kingdom Metazoa; phylum Chordata; class Actinopteri; order Osteoglossiformes; family Mormyridae; genus Petrocephalus; species Petrocephalus zakoni. The sequence goes on along the minus strand of JAODKN010000008.1, from coordinate 14,257,048 downwards.
CCCAGTGGAACACAGCAGGAGCGTTCTGCAATACTAATGATGCCAGCTTGTATTCAGCGCTTGTGCTGCACTTATACTGGAACATTTGCGCTGCAAATAAGGACTGACTCTCAGTAGGTTTCCACGTCGAATTGGAAATAGCTGTGATAGCAGCACACAGTCCAGCTTTGCAGTTCAAAGACGACCAGAAATATAAGCAGGGTAGCTTCACTGCTATGCAATACACAGTACAATCTAGTTTTAATTATATTAACCAGGGTGGTAGTTAGCATATTTGGTAATGATGCAACTTGTAACCAGAATGTTTTCAGTTCAGGCCATAGGGACCGCCTTACTGTTGCATTTAGTATGATATTACTTACCTTAAACTGTCAAAAAATACATGCAAAATGGGTAAATGGGTAAAAGTGTGAGTAATTTTGATGTCATTCATGAAATGACAAAAAATTATTATATCTGTTTTATGAATGATGGATACTTAATTATCTCTGCTTAAGATAAATGAAAGGTGCCAGCAAATAAATCCATGTGATACATTGTGGCGGCAGATGGAGGCTGACTAATTGGAGTCAGCCACCAGTAATTAAAGTATGTGCTTTTGTTACTGTGTCAGGCCAGCCATACACTGGGCTGCCGTGGATTAAGCCACGCCAAGTAATCATTTCTCAGCTTGAATTTGTTTTTGATCTTCTCATTCCCTCACTGTGGTGGACTACATGGGACGGCCAAGGCGACTGGCTAGACGCCTCTTTTTTTATTTGACATTTTTACCATTTCTAAAGCTTCCTCTTCCATTTAATTGAATGCTGAAATTATATATTTCATTTTAGTGGATTCAAAAACAGTTCAGCCATTAAACACCTGAACCATCCCCTGACATTATTTTGAATATACGTCAAACAACATTAGAAACACATTTTATCTTGATAAATTTTGGAGGCAAGAGACAGCAGTAAAAATAGCAAATAAGCATTTTTATTCTCCAGTGTTGTCTGCTCCTTACAGCACTGAATTCTGAGTGGCAGGTTTTCATGAGACACAAAAGTTCAAGCCGAACTCCGGTAGCCACAAGTGAAATGCACGCTGCAATGCTGTGCCATTCGAAATAATTGCATTTTCTAATTATTTTATAACATTTTGCAGTCAGATAATGGCATCTGGGTTAAAACAGTGAATATAATGTTTCACCTATAGATTGTTGCATTTCAAGGAATTCCTTGTTTTTTCGGTAACACTTTATAATAATAATATAATACCTTCATAATGCATTACTATGCATTCATAAAGTGTTACAAAGTCTGCTATTACTATTTATAAAATGGCATAACATTATAGTCATGTGTATCAGGCATTATGAATGCTCTATGTAGGTTTCATCTATAATGCACTATAAACAACTTTACAGCAAAAAGCATTCTTAATTCTTATACTGACTATTATAATGCATTATGAAGGTATTTATAGTGCATTTATAGATTATAGAGACCTTTATATAGCATTCATAATGGATGAGAAACATGGCTATAATGTCTTTTTACTTATTCATAAATATTCATAACCATGTTTATAATACCTTATGAAAGTTCAATGAATTATAAGAACAGTTATAAGGCTTTATGAATATGGGTTTCATTGAAAGTGTTATCACTTTTTTCCCTGTTATTTGGCTTTGGTCACTGAACTATTTCTGTTCGCTTGGTGCTCACTGAGGTTTAGCTGGTTACTGACAGTAAAGAGGACTCAGGGCTCCAGGCTTGTACTGAAGTGAGATATAGTTCATGGAGCTCCACTTATCACCGCATTGACTGCATTAATTTACTCCCCTAAGCTCTCTTGGAATCTGTCGTTTCAATCTGGAGCCAGGCTATAGAGCACTGACTAACCCTCTAGTGAAAGCTGGCACATTCAAATAACAATTAGAGCAATTTTTCACCTTTCCCTCTTAATTCTTCGTGCGGCCCTCTTACCCAAAGTGATTTGCAGAGCTTCTAATTTTACACCTTGCCAGTTTTCTGCAGCCAAGTTCAGGTTTAGTATTTGACACAAGAATCTGGGGTTTAGTGCTTTGCTCAAGGGCACAACATGAGAACCTCATTAATGTTTGCATGTGCAAACCCAATCCAACTCTTTGAAGCATGTAATGCACAGTATAATAGCATCATCTCATTATTGCTTATTAAATAAATATCGAGGAGGACAAAACATCCTAGGTTAGCTTTAGTTTTATTTGTAACATGTTTTAATGTTTTTAAACTGTGTTTATTATATATTTTCATATATATAATTTTTATATACATAGTATATATTTTTTGGCTGCAGAAATCCCAGTACTGTAGTAATGGGAAAACATGTTGGGCTCTTTATTGTACTATAATAGATGGCTGAAATGAAACAGAAACCTGGGTGTGTCGCGACAGGAAGAATCCCGCTATGGAAGCTACTGCACTGCGGCTAGATAAGACACAGCGATTGTAACTGCATGCTGGAAACGCGATAATACAGGCAAGGAAAGAAGAGGGTTCTGGGGGGCAGGCTTTGGGATAACCGGTACACCTGATAAATAATGCAGGCCTTGCAGGCCTTGCAGGCCTTGCCTTCCGGCAGGGTGCCCAGCATCCAGTGCCTGACTCCCACACTAATGCATTACTGAGACACTGGCAGTAAGACAAAAACACTTTCCCCACTGGCCAATAAAATCATTACATGAATTACCACATCTTTGGCATCTACAGATGGGTGCTTGTGTTTGTGTGCTTGTCAAAGGACAAGACAACATGAGTAGCCTGTAGGAAATCCTTTTCAGTTCATCCAATTAGCTTAGTTGGTCTGGACCTTGTGTCGAAAAATCAATTACTATTGATTTGTGAGAACAATTTAAAGTATTTCTCTGAGGATTTGTGGAAAATCCTTGGCGACGAGCAACACAGTGAAAGACAATCTGGCCTCTGGAGGATTGGGACACCTGACTGGAGACAGTCATGCCAGATTATAGTAACAGTCCATGACGCAAAAAAACAATTTGCATTGACGTTGATGGTGCTCCTACTCCCGTCACTAACAGAACAGCCATGTGCTGCCCTACTCACTGGCACAAACAAAAACAACTGCAATTCTAACACTGCCTAAAGGAGTCCTGGCCATTTGTTTAGCGCAACTGGTTTTTCCAGCTATTAGACGGAAAAAGAAGATTGATGTCAGAGTCAGGAGAAAATGTCACTGAACAACCTTATTACATTTGCACCAGCGGAGCTTAGAAACGGAATGGGGTTCATAGGCTGAAAAAGTACAGAAATATGCCCTTTTGTTTTACTGTCGGTTTACAGGTCACAGTTTAATGCTTTCTACATACATTTTGTGGACTGAAAGTATCACACAAACAGGCATTCAAGATTAAAGGACTAGTCTATTAAGATATAGATCAAATTCCAATTCCGAGTTGAATCTAGGTCATCGTGTCACTGTCACAGTGGAGTCAGTTACACTCAAGCTAGTGTGACACCAGTGCAACCTCATTCACAGTCGCCAGGCTATAGAACCTGAGCACCAAAGTGCCTGGTGTAGCACCAACCTGGGAGTGAGCTGCTATTGGCACAGCAGAAAAACACACACGCAGTCTGTGTATAATGGGTATGCGCCTTGCTGGGGGCATGTGGGCCTTCAGGTACCTACAAAGGCAGCTACCGCTACCTGTTACCCATAAAAAAAGCTTAGATATCAGGATTGTTTCTATGAGATCCTGATGTTCATTGATCATTGAATCGTCCGGGCTGATAGTCAGTCCATGAACTGAAAAGCATATGCTCCTGAATTCCCACAACAATGTCAGCAGTCACCAAAGTGCAGTAGCTGTGCATCTCTATGGAATGGTTGTTTGTCTATCCTCCATGTTGAGAGGAACAACCCCAGAACTGCAGAAATAATGTACAGTTCTCGGCCCAGAAGCAGGCATCTGTCTTTGGCTCCACTGCCAAGGATGTGCCATAGATTTTGGGCAGGACATCTGTGCAAAAACAGATCTAACAGTGGGTGCACTACAAAGCTGGCTAGAAGATCCATGTTTGATGGACAGGACAAACACTGTCGTTTCATGCGCTATACACATCATTCGACTCCATTACTTTAACATAATGTACTGCAAGAGAGAAAATGATCCATCTGGCTTCTATAATGGTAAAGACCGAGGTCCATAGAAATTCTGCCAAAGCCATAACTACTGTTCAAATAGCATCAAATGATTCTTTACTTGAAAATCACTGGAAACATTTAACATTTAATAACGACACTTTCTTGATCGCTGTGGGGAAATTCTCTTTTCACCTGTCTCGTCTTGCTCTCCATGTAACACAAACGCATTTGTAGGTGAGAGCAAGCTTGGCAGGGAAGGGCAGATTCCTGCAGGGGTGCCCTTGGAGCCGGGGGTTAAGGGCCTTCCTCAAGGCCACACAAACAAGACTATTCCGACGAAGCTGGGCTCGACCCAGCAACTTTCCGACCTTTAAAAAAGGAATTAAACCACTGTACTCAGTCTTCGCAGATGACTGATACTACCAGTTTGTCAAAACAATACAAACAAAATAGTGAAAACCGAGTCCATACCCAGATGGTTGATTTTATTATAGATCCACCATGGGCTCAACACAAAATATTTGACACTAGGCCTTCATCAGTATCCACACGCACACACGTTTGTGTTCCTATCTTAGCAATACTGTCCGTTCATGTCTATGTAGAAAACTCTAATCCAAACATGACAACCTTAACTCCTACCCAACCCTAACTCTAAGCATAAGTAACCAAACAAAACACGAGAGTTTTGGCATTTTTAATTTTTTTGATTGCATTCACTGAACACAACAACGTCAAACAAACTGCCTTTATCAAATTGCCCCCCACAATGTAATATAAACATAATCCAAATACACAAACATATACACACACACACACAACCAATGGAAACAGAGATGTCAAACTGCATGTCATCTTCCTAAGAGTGATCAGTACAAATATACATACACTCACACACATTCTTGAAACCAGAAAGTAACTGTTTTAAATTCCCCTAATAAATCTAACATAATCGGTTTTTACTGTAGTTTAACGATCCGGTGAGCAAACTAGTAGACTGCAATTCATCTTCTGATATATACTCGGGATATTTAATCTTTGTTTCTTTCACTGCTTAATGAAGTAACCTGAACGAAATTACTGGTGATAGGATAAAAAGGGTAACAATTTACATGCCGTTTTGTGGGGCTGTTATTTTTGTATGGACCTATAAAGATTATTTAGGTTAACTACCATAATAAACAGTTTTGTGTAATTACTCAAAGTGGTTATTTAATTTAATTGAGCTTGCAAGATTATCCCTCTACCACGTCCTTTCATCATGTTTCTGTTTGACCGAGACATCTGTACTGTTATTCAGAGAATGCACAATGCAGATAATGTTCAGTGAAATGCAGCCTTGACAATGTTCGGCACACAACCCGCTCCTAGTCCCACCCATAACTGTAACCCTAACCCGGACCATAACTAGCCCTAACCCATATACTAACACTAGCCCCAGCCCAAAAGCCAAACCAGACCTGCAAATTTGAAAGCTAACTCCCTATTAACCCTCCTACCCATTCTCCAAACTTAACAATAAAGCTAGCTCTAGCCGTCGCCAATCTCTACCCTAACCCTAGCCCTACCTACAATGTCAACCCTGTCGGCTCTAATCCTATGAGAGCCAATAAATCTCATAAACTTCTTAAATTATATTCTAAAGTTGTCCTTGACAGCATTTCCCATACAGTGGTTTCTTGTACACATGATCCATCCGATTAAACACCCCAACCATGGCCCTTAGGTCTTCCCCTGTGATAAACATATAGAAACCCCTCTACCACACAATCCGCAGAATGAGGGCATACCCAATTTATCACCAAATCAAAAACATACTGTTGGAGCCAGAAATCATTTCATTATCCAATAATTTCATATTCTTATTTTTATATATTATGTATTTCATATCTTATTTTTGTATATTTATTAATTAATATTTCATTGAGGTTATAGTAATATCTGTTTCTGTTAGCAATACTGTGTAAATTGAGACCCCTATGGTGATGGTTTTGGTATGACCCGTGCATAAGTAAAAGATGCATATTCACTTATGGTTTTTGTTAAAAGAAGACTGCTTGATGAAAAGAAAGATTATAGAAATGTGAAGCAATATAGTTTTTTGACCGTGCTAGTGGAAATTGTGAACTCTTATTAATTTCAGGAAGAATCTGTGAAGTGTATTATACTTGCGTTTATAGATAATGTTTTTTTGTTGCATTTTATATCTTTGCACGTCTCCATTTCTTCACTGAAATGCTTTATGGAACGGCACAGATATGGAATCTGTCATCATAACATTTACAATTCTAGAGAGTTGAACATCACTGAATTGCCTACTCAAATGCTGCAGCATCATGGCTGGTGTGGCGGGGAGGCTGTAAGAGTCTGTCCTTACACTCTCCCTGGCGGTGAGGCTGTAAGAGTCTGTCCTTACACTCTCCCTGGCGGGGAGGCTGTAAGAGTCTGTCCTTACACTCTCCCTGGCGGTGAGGCTGTAAGAGTCTGTCCTTACACTCTCCCTGGCGGGGAGGCTGTAAGAGTCTGTCCTTACACTCTCCCTGGCGG
>JAODKN010000008.1:14239951-14250276 GCA_026774425.1 Petrocephalus zakoni | reverse complement strand
GAGGCTGTAAGAGTCTGTCCTTACACTCTCCCTGGCGGTGAGGCTGTAAGAGTCTGTCCTTACACTCTCCCTCACATCACATGCTCTGCCCTTTCTCTCATGCGCAGAGCAGATGATCACAGAGATTGGGTTTTTTATTGGATTTTGGTTCACTGCAAAAACCATTTGAGACTGAAGCTAACTGAAGTTTACTTAATTTGAAAAAAAAAAATCAAATAGTGATGCGATTTGTAATGGTTTTATCAGTTATTGGCCAATTTCCATCAACTCTTGGCTGGATTGGGGGTTTTGAATTGATGTAGCTACATCCTGGAGACTCAACCCAGATCTCTGATTCGGAATCTGTGTTTAAAACCTAGTTGTCAGTGAGTGAATGGGAATGGAAATATTGTATTATACCATACAAAAGCTTTAGAACAGAAAGGTTTTTTGTGTAAACAGTCCATCTGTAAGGTATTATTGTAGAACAGACAATGCTCTTTCAATATCTGCACTTGTTTGTAGGTTGTTTATGTGTTTTAAGGTCTACAGTGGCTGGTTTTATATTTCTATTACTTTAAGACTTGAGTTTCTGCTGTTTGAGTAGTTAATCTAATCACATCAATCAACAAAACATTTTAAAATCCTAGTTGTCTATTTATTTTTTGACCATTTACAATTATGTCAGCTAATGCCATGGGTTATCAAAACTGCCTGGGAAATTGACACAAAGTGGGTCCCAAAAAGGAAATATGTCAACCAGGGATTATAAAAGCCAAATAGCTTGGTGCCTTTATTCAAACTAAGATGCGATGGCTCAACTATCTGATGCTGGTCACCACATCTTGTGCACTTTAAACATTACTCCAGATAAGATTATTCCACTTAAGATTATTAAATTATTATCATAAATTAATATTATTATATTATTAGATTAAAGAAGGACACCAGATTTGCTCAGATATGATTTGGCTTCATTTCTATCAGAGAAATTTGACAGCAGAAATAGGCAGTTTGGATGGGAAAAGCTGAGGACCTCCCTTTGAGGTAGCATGATGGATGACCTTCCTCTGAGGAGTCAGGACTCACCCGGCTTGCTGGTGGGCTGGGTGGCAGGGGGGCTGGAGCTCTGGGCGGACAGGGCCTGTCGCGCCGAGGGAGGCACAAAGAGGATCTGGTTGAGGTTCTGGGGGTGCGTTCGGCTCTGGGCCAAGCAGGGCAGACTGCGGCGAGACGGTCTCAGACTCTTCTCCTTGATGATCTCACTGATACTGGTGTGCATAGCTGGCAAGAACAAGCAACACAAACATTACAGTGACTTAGCGGAACGGGCACCCAACCAAGTGATGCTACAGAATGCCAGTGTTCTAAGGAATAATCTAGAATTACCTTACTAATTCTTCAATTTTCATTACCTGCATGTTCAATGCTAGGGTGCAGAGACCCAGAAACAATGGTCAGGACCCATTGCAGGGCACTCAAAGCATTCATGCACATTATTCACACCTATGGACAATTTGGCAACTCAGATTCACCTGGGAAGCAGAGGGCCCTGAAGAAACCCCACAACAGCACAGGGAGAACATGCAAACTCCACACAGCCGGGGCAAAGAATAACATTCAGGTCTCCAGAGATGTGAGGCAACAGGTCTGACCATAGTACTTCCAAGTCTCTTCCTATATTACAAGGACCTTCAAAAAATTTCTAAAGCAGTCAATCAGCTAGAATGTTTCTGCCTCAGTAATAGCATATGCTATTTATGATATAGCTCATTATAAATGTTAAATTCGCAGGTACAATTATCGTTCTTGATTGATGGTCTTGGTACTTTAGGTTTTATTGGGCAGAAATGAAAAAATGCTCAGAATTAGTTAGGTCAGTATGCACACCTGCTGTGTTTTAAATTTACATTATTACAGAAGCTGGAGCCAAGCTTCTATTTTCCATAAACCCTAGGTGGATATTCCATAAGCTATACCTGTAAGTAAGTGTGGCATCTTGACTTAATTCAGGAATTCAACTGCTTCGGGAAATGCAACCCATTTCCCAGGGCCTTGCCTTTCAGGCTGGAGAGAATAACTTCACATTTGGGCCTAGGGTTCCATGATGAGTCCGAGTGGGCCGACACGGTTACACGTTTGACTAAAGAGGCCTTCAAAGACAATATTGAGTCAAGAGCTGCTGATGACAATGATGGGTTTCGGGGCGGAATGATGATTCTCAGATAGTGGAAGTTCTTCTTTGGCATTCAGATTAGAGTCTGAATGGTGATAATACTTAGTTTTTGTAAATGTAGGTACTCCTTTGTAGTTGCTAGGTTATTCAATGCCTTGCAGCCCTCTTTCATAATACCAGTCTACAAAGCTCTGGTAAATCCAATTTACAGAAAATATTATGGAAATAGGGACTCACACTTGCCTTTGACAAAGCTGTGATTGAGCCTTCAAATGTAATTAGAATTATAGGTTAAACAAATCACCTTTTTTTTTCCCCTTGTGAACTGGCATAAACATGTACAGTACACCCAAAATATGGCAGCATTGCCATGTGATCTTTCTCTAGATAACATGCTGTAAATTGGAAGGATGATGAGACAGAGTAGGGTGCCCAAAATCTAAAATATTGTAATGTGTGGTTGTCTACAATAACGGGTAATTATTTACATTATCAGAACTTTCATAATGCCTTTATAATGCATTATAATCAGTGCACCTTCATAATACATTCATAAGCAGTATGGAAGTAACATGATAACATCCTGACATACCTTAACAGCTTTAATATACATTAATAACAAACATTGTATGGTTATATTATTAAAATGGTTATTTCCATATATTGTTTACTATTAATGCATATTAAAGTTATTAAAGTATGTTATGTGTGGATGTTAAGGTATACAGTCATACCCCACCTTTTGACATAACCCAAAAATAATGCCTGAGAAGGACTAATAAATAGACGCTGTTATTTTCACTGACGTAAACGTACCTTTAATTCATTATAAAAGTTAGTGTTCACTTTGTAATGTTAAAAGTCAATATTCACCTAGTACAGGGATGGGCAACCTTATCTGTTGGTGTGCATGCAGGTTTTCGCTGCAACTCTCTATTTAGGTTACTAATTAGAGGACTGATTGGCTGAAGAGTCCTCACACCTGGGTGTGTACAGCTGCCCTAAAGATTATCCCAGAAACCTGCATACACACCGGCCCTTTGCGGATAAGATTGCCCATCCCGGACCTAGCACATACTTTAGTGCTTTATTGTTCATTTTAACCCATTTTAAAAGAAGTGTTTATTCTTCTAGTAGTACTAATTACCACAGACAAATGACGTAAAGTTGAATTTGATGTAAGCCAAAATGACGTATGCCAGGGTGCTAATGTACTTACATGATGATTATGAATGTTCTATGAATGAATTTTATTAAGGTGCACTAACTGCACTATAAATGCATTATAAAAGCACCTGTCTGTTTTGCCCGAAATATTTACTGTGACCTTGTGGCAAAATTCTCTTTTCTCCTCCCCAAAGTTTGGACATGAAGGGCAGCCCCCTCTTGCAGCCTCCCGGGAGCTGGGGGCCGGGGGCCTTTCTCAAGGGCCTCAGACATGCCGAGGCCAGGCTGGAACCAGCATCCGCCCCATCAGAGGCCCAGAGGCTTAGCCCACTGAGCCACGCACTGCAGGTCGCAGTTCCCCGATTCAACGAGACAGCAAACCCCCAGGTTTGTCTCCAGTTCCTGATCTTTTCCTACTGTTTACTCGTGCATTCAAGGGCCTTTCCTGAAGCCAGAGGCTTTATGTTTAATTGATTAGAAAAGACGCGATTACCATCTTCTATTTATATCTTGGAGGTTTTGACGCAGCTCTGCAGACGCTTGCCACGCAGTCGGAAAAGGGGGATCGTATGCCATGTGGAGCTTTCCTCCAGACAGGAGGGGAAGGCACCGTACCGGCCCACTCTCTGCCGAGATGCATAATGCATGTGCAGGCTCCTCGCTTAGTAGGGAACATAGCCTGGCCACTGAGAATGAGGGCTTCACCGAATTCCCCAAGCTGCTCGCTCTATTATTGCATCAAACAAAATAGAACCTTCCTTTTTTCTTTCATTTATTTTGATCTGGTATGCCAGGAAAACAGGACAACAGGATGCACAATCAGTAATGCGTTCTTCTGTATCTTATTTATATTTAGAGATATGATTGATATGCATTCATGTTTTTGGCGCTCTGTACGCAAAAAAAATATCTAGACACCAAACTGTTAATTAAGATGTTAAGATGTACAGACAAGCAGAAAAGTCATCGGATCCACCGTCAAATGAGATTAAGTACACAGGCACTCCTCACTTTGCGAGCCGCTGTGGGCTGCCCCAGAACGCAGCATCCCATCTGGCTTCCCCCTTTCTTAAGCTCAGCCTCATTCCTGCTGTCGGTCAGCATTCACTACACTCTCACTACAATACAGTACAATACAGTACTGTAAGAAACGTTTATAAATATACTAAAAATGTCATCAATGGTGCAAAGGTGGCATCAAAACAATATATAAAGATGGTTGACAAAGCCACTACCAGTACAGTTTTCTTGAAGTATCAGTAAGGGGCGACTCCCTGCTTATCGACCAATTCGCTTAACGACCTAGTCGTAGGGCCAGCACTCGGCTCTTAAGTGAGGAGTGCCTGTGCCATCATACCATTTGTCATATGGGGGCGTTTCATCATCTCACTGAGGACCAGCAGGGCCCCTGATGCTTCATGTTCCTACATGGGGCAGGGGTGGCGACTGTGTACTCGAAAGGTTGCCGGTCTGAGTCCCCAACCTGCAAGTACCACTGCGGTACCCTACGCAAGGTACCGTCCCCAAGCCCTGCTCCCCAGGTGCTGAATTAGCTGCCACTGCTGTGTAACAATGTCATATGAGCTAAATGCAGAGGCCACCTTTCATTGCTTTGCACTGTGTGCTGTGGTGTCAGCAATGACAAGAAATCGCCCTTCTCATGCCCTTAAGTCTCAAAATGCTTGCATGGAACGGCAAGAAATCTCTAGTAAGTACTGGAACAACATCTAAATAATGTGGTGATGATGATTATTATTGTTGTCAATAATAATAATGCTCACTGTGGTCTCTGTGGACCCATCTGCCAGCTTCCTTGTAAAATATAGACATCCGTATTTGTCTACCCACATACTTTTATCTCCCACATACACTCATTTATCTCCCACACACTTTATTTTATACACACCAAGTCAGTAAGTAAGTAAACTGTGCTTATAATGCCGTTTAAAAACAACCTTCGTTGACCAAAGTGCTGTACAGAGCAAATAAGTTAATAAATAATACAATAGAAAAAATATGCTCACATATAAACAGACAATACTTTTAAAGTCTACTCAACAGTTAAGGACTAATAATAAGTTTTCAGCTTTTAAATCAGAAATTGAAGAGGTAGCCGTAATGTGGGAGGGCCGGCCGCTCCAAATCGTCAGTGCTGCTGGTGCAGGGCAGTGAACCTTAATAATGACTGTTGGTTACCTGACAATTTCACATACAGACTGACATTTAGTCATGCATCAAAGTCTAGTTACACAGATTACATCATGAAACAGAGGAAGGATACAGGGTCTCAGGGGTTGTGGGTTAGATTCCAGCCCCTGGATATGTGTGGAGTTTGCATGATCTCCTCGTGTTTGTGAGGTACCTTCCAATCAATCCGGATTCCTCTATCAGTTCAAATCTGCTGGTTAGCTGAAGTGGGGTCTCTAAATTGCCCAAGGTGTGCAATTGTGTGTGAGTGAGGACCCAGCCATGGACTGGCATCCCATCCAAGGAGTTCCTGGCCTAGTCACGGTTTTCCCGGGAGAGGATCCAGGCTTCACACAACCCTGTACTGATTTAAAGGATTATGGAAGAGGAAAGGATTAGCAAAGCGTTCCGATTTCAACAAAAAACTCCTTTGCAATACTGTAATTTCACAAAAAATGGAATGATGCATATGCATATTCAACTTCTGTCTGTCCTAAAATTTCTTCTATCACCACATAAGACCTGGCTCGCATTTCAGGGCAGTTTGGCCTCTGTGAGCAGACGCTCCCACACTGCATAAATTGCCCAAACAACACTGGTCACACTGTCAGTTATTTACTGGGAGACATTATTGTGTCAAACGTCATCCATCCCCATTATAAGTGCCGACACGATTTGTGTGGCTGGCTGACAAATCCCACCTGCCAATTCAAACCCAAGGGAGTTATAACTCCTTTTCAATTAGCCTATCTGGGCCACCCACTCCTACACCAAGGGCAAATTCGGAATTCAGAGTGCCAGCATGGCATCTCACAGTTTCATTCTTCCCGGAACCTCTCCAGTGTTACACCCATATAATAATCCTGCAGGCACGCAGGAGGTTATTTGACTCTGAAGTAGTAGAAACAGATACCCAGTCTATTGTATCACTCACAATCCATTATTAGATGACTTACAAGCATTAATCATCACCCTCCACTATTTGCTTCAAAGTAGATAATGATAAAAAATGGGACCAAAAGTATTAAATATTCTATTTTGTACAGGCCTAATTTCCATCCAATCGTGCATCTATCAGATCAAAACTCATCACACATTCAAAATCATGTATAAAATAATATGGCAATTTTTGTCCATTTTGACAAGGTCTTTTTTTCAAAACACACCCTGACAGAAGTAATTATTCTCCTACGCAACAGCGAGCTGGCTACCTTCACGGCTGCCGGCTGGTTATATCCGCACATCCCAGAATCCGGCGCTGTTCAGCTTCATGATCTATCAGGATCAAAACACCACACACCACACGAGTGTACCTGACTAACCAAAGGTGCGCCGTCGACGGAGAAGACCAACGCCTACGCAGCACAAGTGCTTCCCATCAAAAAAAAATCTAATATCTCGTTTTTATTTACATTGCTCATCTCAAATGGCCGATATTTGCTTGCAACCTCTGTGGTGGCTTTCGGGTATCTGAGGTGTTCTCAGGATCTAACCAAATACACTGTACTTCTGCTGTCATGCATAAACACATTTCATGTTTCTCACCAGGATTTCCGTCCCACGGCATGGGGATAGTTTCAGTCACATGCTCCACGCTGTGGTCTCCTGTGCATATTATTATTACATAATTTCGGGCTTTTCCTTTCGTTAAAGCCAGTTTCTAATTTAGCCGTTATCACACATACTGACTTGGACATGCGTATAAGCAGACAGATAAACCTAAAGTGGTGTGACAAAGGAGGGGGAGTGAGAGAGCGAATGTCGGCGAGGCGGAGCGGCGTGAGTGTTGGTGAGAGAGCTGAGACTGTGTCGCGGACTGTGTTGCTGAGACTGTGTCGCGGTGAGACTGCGCTGCGGTGAGACTGTGTCGCGGTGAGACTGCGCTGCGGTGAGACTGTGTCGCGTGTGAGACTGTGTCGCGGTGAGACTGCGCTGCGGTGAGACTGTGTCGCGTGTGAGACTGTGTCGCGGTGAGACTGTGTCGCGTGTGAGACTGTGTCGCGGTGAGACTGCGCTGCAGTGAGACTGTGTCGCGGTGAGACTGTGTCACGGTGAGACTGCGCTGCGGTGAGCTGCCATGTGAGGGGTTTCAGTCCCCCCCTCAGCCACACCCACGTCTGTAGCCACAGCTTGGACGGTGGAGGTTGGCGGGGAAGCGTGAGGGGCATTCGCCCACCGTGGGGGGGGATTGTTACTGATCCGCTTACAGTCCAGGATCCACACCGAGATGCCAGGGGAAACACAGCAGCGGGGAGGTGGGTGGCTGTTAAACCACAGGCAGCCGGCTGTGAGATACAGGTAGCCACTCCAGGAAACGTCTCCCTGGGTGATGCGTTGCAGGCAGACCATGTGGGCCAATCAGAGGTTTATCTGTCTCCCACACCCCCTGTCAGTGCTGTACCTGTGCCCGTCGTCAGAAGCCCCTCCTCCACTACTGAATGTCCAGAAGCAAATCAGAGACATTTAAATATTGGTTACCGACCTCGATTTATCCAAACCATTATTATCCCTTGCGGATTTCACATTGACTCTGAGCGAGCTATATGACAATATACAGGCCCTGTATAGCTGACACGGGACATGGGTAGACATGGAATCAGTTTACTAGTGTCAAAACAGTGCAGACTGAAAAGGCCCAATTTTCCAGCTCAGAAAGCCACAGTGACACAAATATAGAGCTGCAAAATCAAAGGAACGAGAGGCTGGTTATCTGAGCAGATGGACACTAGCAGTGGGTGTTGCCCGGAAGACCGGAATGCCTGCTTACTTGTCTCTGCTGCGTAACGGCAAATTAATGGCAGGGAAACTGACAGGGCTTGGTTTAATTCCCACTGAATGCCACGATTTGAGATTTGTCCAGGACAAGTGTGCTAATGATATGATATAAACATAAATAGCTCAAAAGCTAACCCTGAGGCATCCCATATGGCACAGTAATATGAAGCAATAAGAATAAGTACTGCCTTGTTTTTATTATTACTGAAGGAATGCCTTTTAGCTGTAAAATTTCAAAATCAATAGATAGCCATTATTGCATTATTGAGAATCCTCAGCAAGCCGGGAGCCCGTCATTGCAAACACAGGGTGTTGGGCGGGGTGCATTCAGCACAGGGCATATTGCAAAGATAAAAATGGACTTTTCATAATCACAAATGCACCTGTATTGGGATTGGGAAAACATCTGAAATCTACTCACAGAAGGAAACCACAACCACAAAGGTGTTACAGCACAGTGCAGCACCCATGCACCTGCATAAATGAATGTACATGCTGTCCACAGGAGGGTGTCAATACAAACACAGACCGCCGTAAGAGACAAATGTAAGCCGCTGAATTTACGGAGAACCTGAATGAAAGAAACACAAAAAAACACCACTTAACTCGCCACTTAACAGAAAGAAGACACACGGACAGATCAAAAGAAGAGAACGATTCTAGTACTCGGCTTTTTAAAAGTCGTAAAGGAAGCCCTTAATGTAAATGGCATGCTCCCCAGTTCCCAGTTGTTTTCATATTATTTCAAACAGTGGCTGTAATTTTAGCCCTTAATTAAATTACACAGAGAAATGTGACCTATATTTTCAATGCCACAAATGTCAAATGGTCTGGATAGTCCCACAGCAGGAGAAGTGTGTATATGTGTGTGTGTGTGTGTATGTCTGAGAGAAAAAAACAATAGAAAAATTATACAAGAAATGAGGTCACACAATACGCGCGGCATGATCTCTGCATACTGTATCGGGGACTGGAATCTTAGTCACTAAGAGGAAACAGCTGGAAGGTGAGAAAGTGAATCGTGTTTAAAACCCACCTAAAAACATTGTACTCAGATATTTTTACGCAAATAATGCAAGTTGACCCACAAACGCCTTAAGAGCGAATCTCTACCGAGCAGTTCTCCCCTTTAAAACGTGCCATGCGACTCCTCGTTACCACGTTCTGAGAAACTGGGACAGGCACAGTGGACGGAAGCCACAGATTTCACCGCACCTTACAGCTTGAATTTTCACAGCTTTTGGGAGAATAAGAGCACAGCACGATTCCCTTTTTTCCGTATTTGCCCAACTGCCGTAAATGGAGGTCCATATATGTCCTAATTGACCTTGGATATTGATGGATATTGATTGTGCCTTTTACGTTGCATGGCGGGTCCTGTAGAGACGGCTCTCAGGCAGGAGTCCTCACTGATACGACGCTAGCCGGAGTTTCCCTGTGCCACACACACCTGCACCGGCACTGCTGATGCCTGGCTGTGTGGCTCTCCGGTGCTGCAGTGCCGATAATGTCATAATGCAGCATTGCACTAGTCCCTGCTCTGTTCTTCATCGGTTTATGCGATGGACTATGACGCTTGCTGGCTCCGTCTGAACAGAAAAAAAAACTGTCTCTATGACAACTGTGTTTCTGAGCATTAAAATTTACACTCCAACTGTACAGATGAACGGCACGTCGACACAAGGAATGTAACTGTTAAAATTAGTGGTATTTAAATATGTATACCTTGCACTTTTGGAAGCAGCCATATTCAATACAAAAAGTATAATGTTTTTGCTGAAAATAAGTAGAAGGTTGCCCAGCAAACCACTGGAATATTATGTTCATAAACCTTACTTAGGCTTCTAAATGTATACTTCCTTAAAAAGTCTATTCCCTGGAAGAATGGCGTGTTCTATGTCTTACATACTGAATGGGGATATGCAAGGGTATAGGGTTTCCCAGCAGCCCTGAACACGCACAGCGCCCCCCTAATATTAGTAGGTTCATGTCTATATTGTCCAAACCCAAATCTATGCCGTTGCTTTCTTCATCCAAAGAC
>JAODKN010000008.1:14165255-14181807 GCA_026774425.1 Petrocephalus zakoni | reverse complement strand
TTTCTTTCCAATGCTTTCCTTGGATCATTACAGTATATAAAAAGAGGTTCTAGATTTCCAGTGTTATCTCATTCATCTATCTAATGATTCTAATCAGAAGCAGGAACTAGTTATTTGCTATCATTGCAAATGATTACAAAATAATTATGAATACTATAAATATCAATTATCTTGAAAAAAATACCAATGCCGGACAATCAAATCATACATGTCAGTGTTATTTTTTTTTGTTGTTAACACTTGGCATATGAAAAAAACTGCTTAAAAATGATAATGCATTCAGTTCAGACAGAAAAAAGAAAAAAATCAGCTACCGTTGGCCAAGGTTCATGTTTTTCAAAGTCCTCTAAAAAGACATTAAAGACACCATTACACATATACGGCATCTACTGTGCTGTGCAAAAGTTTTATGGAGTCAAAGCAAATGTTGAAAGTTATTTATACCACAGCTTTGGTAAATACTATTATTTTCTTACTGGTCCAGAGATATCATGTGGGTGTTGATTATTTTCATGTAACTGGACAGGTAGTTCCACCAGCCTAATAACAGTTCTATTTTAATGTGTTTTGATATCTTATTAAACGTGTTAATATAAACATGATTATTTTCGTATGACCGCTCATCTGTAAGTGGTTTTTCCGTTACTCACCTAAGTGCATATTTGCTCCGCAAAAACCACAAATACAAATTAAGAGTAACACAATAAAAGCTAACAGGAAGTTTTTTTCTTCTCCAAAAAATCCTGAAGTCTTATTGGTTGGCTAGAAGAACATGACTTCATTTCCCAAACCACATCTCAGGGGCACCCCATTCCAGCTCATTAAATTTCACCATCAGCTCACTTAATTAATTAATTAAATTAGCCTAAAAAATCAGCGATGTATTGATTAGTCATAGGAGGTATGTTAGTGGAGGAGTCAAAAACTACATGGGTACGTTGGATAGTCCCCGCAAATTCTAGGGTGACTTTAGGAGAGGTTTTCAGATGGTTAAGTTAACACACTTTGACAGATACAGCTTCATAGATTCACACCAATATGAAGGTCATTTAAACATAATTTTCTTTGACTGCCTGAGGCTTTTGTGTAGTGCTGTATTTTGGAAGAATCTGGAGCCCCTTGGGGAAATCTATGTGAGCATGGGGAGACCAAGTAAACACACACGCACACACACGCACACACACATAGTCCATGTATTCCTATCATTATGGGGGGACTCCATTCATTCCTATGGGCATAACCCTGATGCCACCTACGACACCCCTAACCCCTACCCAGCCCTAACCTTAACCATAAGTAACCAAGCAAAATACAAAACTTTTGGCATCTTTGCTTTCTTTGTTTGCATTCACAAACTTTTATAAAATTAAGTCAGAAGTAGCGAATGACCTTACCAATCATGTTTTTTGAGGATTTGCCATTCTTATGAGGTTCTTTGGTCCTCGCAAGTATAGCAGTACCCATACACACACTCACACATGAACATGGATCATAAACACAGCTCTGGAGGTGTCAATGCCGCCCAGAGATACCTACTGAGTCATAGCGCTGCCCTCGATTTTCACTGAATAAGATACGACAGTGATATCACGTTGCCTCCAAAGCTATAACTGACTGCTGAGTAGGGAGATGGAGAAAGGATGGATGAATCTGAACTCGGTGAGCAGAGATTACAGAATGCCAAGGTAAGAGGTAAGACAATAAACGGAGAATATAGAAAGCGTATGAAAAGTACTTTAGAATGGTCACCTCAAGTGAGGGATGAGCTGCAGATCTGAGAGATGAAAAATCTTGCGGCGTTATGAACAGAGCTGGAAATTTGTGTTGTGAAGTGCGAGCGAGACTGAGAAAGTTTTGGAGGATATGAAAGTTCTGTGCGACGTGATGAAATGTGAGGTGGGCAGTAGAGAAGGACGTGTGAGAGCCCAGGTCCATGTGGAACCAGTACTGGAGCAAAAGCTATATAACATCTCCCGAACTAAGTAAGAACCTAATAAGACTTTTAGTCAAAGCAGCAGAAAGTGCAACACACCATTGCCAAATTTCGTGTTTTTGGACCGTGAGACAAAATTGTAGTACCCAGTGGAGACCTCACACACTCTAGACAAGATATAGAAACACCATATTCTGAAAAAATACAGGGAGCAAGGTGAGAAGATCTCACAATCGGGCCATTCTCACTGTGTATCAGAGAAGCTGACTGCAGTGCTAATTACCCATCAGCACGCAGTGGCAGTTCACATCACACTGTGCTGAAGCCTGAACCCCTGATCAGCCTGGGAATGAGAGCCAAGCATCTTCAGAGGAGCTGGTTCTCTGCAGTTGCATTGCCCCTTATAAGCAGCACATACACTCCTCATTCCAGAACGCACATGAGCCCATAAACCAATCTGTCATAAGAGTATATCGACGCTAGTTTGGGGAGCATCTTAGCCTTCAGGAATCTATTCCCTAGGCTGGTCTGCACTCACAATCCCACGCTGTCTCTCCCCGTACGTAGAATGTCAAAAGTTAGCCTTGTGTTAGTTCTCGTACTGCAATTAAATTTAAAGGCAATCTGCCTGTTTTGTACCTTGTACCTATAGGCGATGTTCTAGACAAGTGCGCTCTGACACAACTGGTGAACGTCCCTCTGAGGAACATGGTGCTCACTTCAGCAGCAGGGGTGGACTTGTGCAAAATACTCCCACACTTCACGTTTGAAAGACCCTGAAGTACATGATGTTGTTCGCTGCTCTGCAGAAACCCCAATCTGTCTGATGTGGGGACAGAAGATCACCCAAAAGCATAGAATTTTTTAAAAAGTAATAATCTGGTGGGGACAGGATTGGGAGAGCATCCCAGTGCAGGATTTCTGGAATCATCTACAAACAGGTGAAGGGTTGAAAACCAGGTAGCTACAGAGGGACGCAGAGTAAACCAAATTATGGAGATCCAATCCATAATCCAGACTTTAAATTCTCCATATTTGCATAATTAGAATTAGAAACAGAAATTATTTTCTAAGTACATTTTCATACTAATAATGAAGATTAAATAAAGATTATTATAATTTCTTTAATGGGAGTTTGTTTGATATTATGTGGTCCAAGGAAACACACAATAAAATGTAACTTTACTTTCACGTTACATAACTTAAATACAAATTATAAGACTCAATTGTATGATATCAGAAAAGGTTGGGTGAGTTTTCTGTAGTGTGGTAATGAATTCTGTATATTTGGAGAGACAGAATTTCCTATAATTTATATTGAAACAAACTTAGAGGAGCAATGAAACTGAATTCTGTTCCTGAATGGATGGGCTTAGAACTTATTACAAAAAAACTGAACCAAATGAAAAACAGGGTGCACTGATGGTGCAGGAAAAATCAGTTACCAACTCCCTCATTACGGGCACGTTTTTATCTTAAGATGGGCTGGGGTGGGATTGTAATACACCCAGCACTTAGATCTGCAAAGATGGACCCCGTCCATAGCACAAGCTATTTCATCTAAATTCCATCAGTGGCCTGTCAGAACCTAGACAAGCATCCGGTCTCCGTCATACAGGGCAGGTCGTGTGCCAGTTAAGATGCTGCTGTGGCTGTTTTATTCCATCACTTTCCATGAGAATATACAGTAAAACTAAAATAGCTCAAAGTTTATGCCTACAAAGCTGCTAATGGCCACACAAGGCAGCATTCAATTGTGCATGAAATAAAAAAGAAAAAGGACTGTGCTTTAGGTTATATTTCATTCTGAAGTTGTTCCAAAGGGCACGGACCATCGGAATGTAACACCTTAACCCTTTAGATGCTGGCTCTGCGAGCCTCCTCCGCTGCTTAGCTCTGCACTTTGGCGACAGGGCAGCCTCTGCCCCAGTGCTGCAGCAGAAACACTATTTCTGGCCCTTTAATTATCTCCATCTTGATGATTACGGTTAAAGAAAATCATTAAAGCACCTGTGCAATATGCTGTCCCACAATGTTTCCCACGTATTAGGTAATACTCTTGGGTTATTTTTTTATATTTTGCAATATACAGTAGTCTATGGCAGTAGTCCTTGTCCTGAACCCCAGAGATGGCCCAAAGTGCTTCTCATCTTTGGAAAATTCAATTCAAAATCAAATTTTATTTGTCACACAATAATCATACACGTGCGATTTGCAGTGAAATGCTATGTCACCATACTCCTTGCTAAAGGCGAGGGGGGGGGGAGGGGGTAAAGATGTCATGTTAATGATGTGCAGATGTGCATATATACTGCAAGTAGAAGGTAGTGCAACATCAAACAGCGATAGTTCTGTAATTTATGTAATAAATAATGAGCAACAAAGCCTTAAACAATGCCTATGAAACTGTCAGCTCTTCATGGGATTAATTTGAGTCTGGTAAAAAGACCAAATGATGAAGTTCTATATTGTGATCAGGGTTCTGATATCATGAGGCACACATGGAAGAACATATAAACCTGTTTGCATGAAAGATCTAACTCATATTAGGGCATGTTGTTTACGGCAATGCAAAGCTGTTTTCTCCTGGACACTAACATCATGGGTCTGAATCCTTTTTACCTTCTCTGCCTGAATAACCTTCGCCATCGTCATCAATAGACCTTACATACTTGCATGCATGCTGAGAGACTGACAGTTTAGGCAGAGACTCACACCTGAAATCAGGGTCACACACAAAAACATTTTGCTTTGTCCCAGCCAGAGAGTCCTACCATTTTCAGCCAGAACAGCCAGAAAAACGAATAAATGTGACCCTATAAACAGCTAATACAAAGCTAAAAGATTCTGGGGGGTGTGAAACTTTATTGACTAGCCAGTGAGCAGCATCACATATCTGAGACATCAACTCAGGTGAGATATCAGTTCAGTTAAAACATTTAGGGACGAGGACAGTTTTCATAGAAAGTAGCAATCAGGGCTATCACCTTAATGTACAAAAACACTAATGATGCTAATAATTGCCACCAATGCTGTAGATGCTGAAATCATCACCATGCTACTAAGATCAGTTACTTTCAAATTACATGCTGACTAAGCACTGCATTTATCACCCGGGTGGAGAAACTGTGCTATTCTGCAGGCCGGGGAGCAGCTTTCTCAGTGCGATTCTGTTTATAATGTGAAAGGAATCGATTTTGCCCTGTGCCGTAAGCATGGAGGGGCGGCACGGGGGCTCGGCGCTGAGCACTGTCGCCTCACACCTCTGGGACCCCAGCTTGTGTGTCTGCCATGCCTCCAAGTGTGCGGAGTTTGCTTGTTATACCCGTGTTGTTGTGGGATTTTCTCCACCCCCCCCCCCCACCCCCCGCAGTCCCAAAACATGCTGAGGTTAGCTGGGTTTACCAAATTGCCTGCAGGTGTGTGAGTGTGCCCTGCAATGGGTAGGTGCCCCACCCTGGGTTGTTCCCAGCCGTATACCCGTAGCCTTTATGATAGGCCCCAGACCCCCCATGTATAGGATAAGCAGTTACTGAAAATGGATGGACATACTGTATGTGGGGGACTGTTTAGTCCAAAACAGTTCCTCAGCATACCAGAGTTTCTTTATTCAGAGGCTCACACTAGTTCTGTACTGAGAGTACCGGTCAAACATTCACTGCGTCCAGATGTGTACTCAGTATTGCACACTTCCTTTTCCTAAATGGACAAATTTGAAGGGCTATAAGGAATGTACGTATCCAGGGCATGACCGAATGGTTTCTGACCTATCATATTCCAGTTTCATTACTAGGCTGACAAAGCGGGTGACTCAGCACCTTCAGCTGATGTAGTTCTTGACCCCGGCTGCAGTAAATCTGAAGGCAAAGTGGTGGTTCTCCCTCTCTCCTCCAAGGCCCTCACTCGTGCCAATGGGGCAATAAGTTGTAAGAGTGATGAACTAAGTATAGGATGTTAACACTGTGAATATTAAATCATGAAACCAGTGACCAGATTCTCTGCGACTGTGGACTGCATCGTCATAAAATTCTATTTGTGTTGCCTCCTAACACTTTGACTTTTTGTAAAACATTTGGGGCCAATATGTTGTCATTCAGAGCAGTCACAAGGTGGGGGGTGGGGGTGGGCTTGGTCTCACAGCACAGGCCACACAGTAGAAATACACCCTGGATGGGAAGGGTGGTGGGGAAGTCGAAATAGTAAACTTAATTACTAAACTGTGAGTGTATGGAGGCATAGGAAGGTTTGACAGGCAGCAAGAGCCACCAAGAAGAGACGCCTGCTTCATTATTGCAACACACACAAAACAATTGCATCAGAAAAAATGTTGACTTTTCCAGATTTATGCAACGATATGCATTTCAATCGCACACACAAAATATTCTGAAGATAAGGTTTATGACAAGTTATCTTGAGGCTAAAGCCATGATGGTAGCTTGAAGTAAAAATAACTGAATAAAAACCTATCTGGGTATTTTATTTCTAAACATTTATTCCTTTATGAAAAGGGTATTTTACATTCATTTCTGTACCAATGTGTTTTTCATTTACACCTCCTATCAGATGTCTTTGCAATTACAAAAACTATAAAATATCCATGCATTTTATAAACACTTATCCTGATCAGGGTTAAGAGGAATTTTATATATATATATATACATATATACACACACACATATATGCTGAAGGTTTTTATAACTCTGAATGTTTTTCCTTTTGTTGCAAAGTGCTTGTAAGAGCCATACAGAATAGCGGAGTGCCATTCATGTCCTCAGTGCTGTCGGTTTGATTTCGACATTAGTAGGGACCAAAGCAGCCCCAGCCCCACCAAGCCCTAAACACACACGGCACAGTACTGATAGGGACATGTCCCTACCATCTGTAACCAGATCTCTGTCCTTGGATGTGTCACAGAAGCATACAAAACATTCAGCTTGGTACACAGACACGCAAATACACACATAAAGCCAGAAACTCAACTGCTGTTTCATTTCCCTCTTAGCGGTAAAAATGTAATAAAATGGCTGCAGTTGCTTGCCATCATACATGTAATATATGATTCTCTGGTAAGAGTCAGATTATAAATAATCTTAATAATTAACCCTTCCTTGGCAATTAGATATTGAAACATTTTCTAAATATACATAGAAACTTATAAGTTTTAGCTGAAAAAACACTTGGTCCATATAAAACACTGTAAGATGATTCATCTTAGTCATTGTAGATGAAGTATTTTTGGTGAATGAGAAAGTCACATTTTTTTGCCCATTATTATCTTGTTAGCTTTTAGCAATATGATAAACACATCAGTTATGCTTTCGGCTGTTTGCATCCCTGTCACCCAACTCTGATAATCTAACAAGCTGAATGAGCCATTGCCTGGGAAGGTTTCCCTGTTGCCCAGGTTCAACATGGACATCTTTCCGTCACAGTTTAAGGAATTACATCAACACAGTCAAACTTCCACACTCTGCTGCTCTCTCCCATTAGCCATATGCTGCTGCTGTCTCCAGTAACACATGTGCTGCTGCTCTCTCCAATTACTTATGTGCTGCTGCTCTCTCCCATTACTTATGTGCTGCTGCTCTCCCACATTAGCCATGTGCTGCTGCTCTCTCCCATTATACATGTGCTGCTGCTCTCTCCCATTATACATGTGCTGCTGCTCACTCCCATTATACATGTGCTGCTGCTCACTCCCATTAGCTGTCTGCCGGTGCTCTCTCCTGCTCCTCTCATATTGATAAGATCTCACTAAAATATCACTCTCTTGTCTCCTTTATGCTCTGACGTGTTTATTTTGTTTGGGTGCTTCTCATTCATATGAAACATGTTTTTTTTCATTTACAGCACAAGTTTCCAAACATAAATCTACTGTAGCATATGTACTGCAGTACGGTAATAAAAGCGAAAATCGACAAAAGTTATATTTTGCAGTATTCCCTCCTGTCAGTGTGTCTCTAAGCTGATGGAATGAAAAGTTCATTGCACATAACTAACCGGACCACAACTAGAAAAAGAAAGTGTTTTCAACAAACTACAGAGCAAATTAGACAGATGCTACCTCCACGCTCCATCCCCCTTTTGATCAACAAAACTATAATGAAAAGCTTCCTGAATTCATTCCTTACCTGGTGTTGCGGCTCAGAGCCGGAAGCAGGAACAGCAGGCAGATTGTTGAGATGAATTTCATTGCTTTGTCTTACTCTCTCTTTCGCCCCTTGTCTTTCTCCCATCTCTCTTGCTCCTTCCTCTCTTCCTCCCGTGCTCTCTCCCTCTCCCTCTCCCTCTCTCTCTCTCTCCCTCTCCCTCTCTCTCTCGCTCACTCAAACGGCGTGCAGATGCAGCACTCTGGCAGGGTAATAAAAAAAAGAGGTACTCCTTTCATTGTGAAATGAAGTGGGGGGAGACAGACGGGCAAAGAAAAAAAAATGTCGAAGAACAGCAGGAAGATAAAGGAGGCGAAGATATGGAATATGATTCCATTAGTAAATTCAGCTCATTCACGGTTCATTTGTTCCTGGTTCCGTGCTCCCTCCTCCCGTAAGGATCTGTGATTATCAGGGCTTTGCCTGACTGACACTGTGGTATTATCTAAAATTATGTGCACAGCAGGTACATTCAGAGAAAGAGCTTATTAGAGTAATCAGACTTTAATTGTACAGTTTATTTGGAGCAGCTCTGCATCTAATATATTGCACTTTATTTTAGTGCCCATGAATATAATTTTCTGTTTTAGTTGGCAATTGCAAAGACAAATAATCATTAACCATCTGTAACCTAATCCAGGAAATGTTTAATATTCCTGTCTGTGAGCAATCAAAACTAATTAATGCAGTGAATCCACTTATTTTGTCTACTGCCATAATAATATTATGTCCTTTTCTTCTTAGATTTGTTAAATACATATATTGCACATGACAAGCCAACTGCTTTAACTTTAAAGCCATACAATACCATATGGTTTAATTCGTCTGGATAAGACACTTGGCTTAAGATCCAGCAGTGTTTTCAAGAGCGTTTCTCTCTAAGATTGTATTTATATTGCATTAACTAGGTAAAATACACATGCAAAGGTTTATGCTGAGTCATTTCTATTATTTTTTCTGCTTTGTGTTTTGGAAACTAGTAGTTCAAGTTTCAAATTCAGCTTTTATTGGCATATACAGATAAGAATGGAACATCATTACCTTTAATACATTTTCTTGAAGTCAGAGCCCCTTCAAATTTGCACAGTAAAATCACATTTTATAGTAAAATAACACTTCACATTTTCACATAAATAAAAAAAATAACATAAAATAATACAAGCAGTAAATATTAACATAAAATGTTAACATATTAAGGTGCATAATAGACAGTGTTTAGCTTTTGAAGTACTTATAAAAGACTGTAGTACAAGTACAAGAGAGTGTAGTGTACATTCCTGCATATTTACAAGGTAAGTATAAAGTGACTAGTTTTCAAAGTAATTGCTGTTCTAAAGTGACTGTAGAAGGAACAGAGTTCAAGGAGGGGATGTGAAAAGTGTTCAGCAGGTCAGTAACCTGATGCTTTGCAGGTAGAAACTGTCCCTGAATTTCCTGGTGTGAGTCTAGATGCTCCTGTACTGCTTGGCTGACAGCAGGAACCTGAAGAATCTGTACAGTAGCTGGGACGGCTGGAATCAGAGATGATCTGCTGTGTCTTCCTCCTACAGCACTGTCTGTAGAGGTCCTGGACGGCTAGGATCAGAGAGGCTCCGCTGTGTCTTCCTCCTACAGCGCTGTATGCAGTGGTCCTGAATGGCTGGCTTCAGACCTGGTAATGCACTGCAACGATCTGACCACCCTCTGTAAAGCTTTGCGGTCCAGACCATTACAGCTGCCATAGCAGGTTGTGATACAGCTAGACAGTGATACAGACTCTCAATGGCACATCAGTAGAAGTTGGTGAACATTCTGGAGCTCATGCCAAACCCCCTCAGCCACCGTAGGAAGAGCAGCTGCTGCTTTCGTCATCACACCTACATGATGTGACCAGCTTAGAACCCTGATCTGATGTTGATGCCCAAGAACGAGTCTCTTCACACCTGTTCCCTAGATGGTGATGGGGGCGTGCCTTCCTCCCTGATGTCTCCTGTGGTCCATAATGAGTTCTTGCTGCAGGTTGTTGTCCCAACACCATGGTGTCCAGGCTCTCATCTCTGCTCTGTAGGCAGACTTGTCTCCATCTGATATGCAGCCGATGATGGTGTATCATCTAGAAATCTAATGATGGTACCAGAGCTGTGTGTGGCCATACAGTCATGGTTGAACAGGGTGTACGGCAGGGAGCCGAGCACACATCCCCGGGGGGCACTGGTGCTGAGTGTCAGGATGGGGGAGGCGACATCTGTATCTGTACTACTTGCGGTTTGCCTGTCATGAAGTTCAGGATCCAGTTGCACAGGGAGGCACTGATGCAACAATTATGGAGCTTCAAGGCAAGCCTGGGTGGAATTATGGTAGTAAACATGATGTGTTTTTTACTAAACTCACATGGCCAAATAAAAATGCATCACCCTGTTATGTGATAGTGAATGCTGCATTGTGTGAATTACAGAGATTTAAAATGTATCCTGGTGAATAGTCAATTGTCAGAACTTAAGAGGATCTAAGTTCAAATGCGCTTGAATATTTTTGGAACTCAAAGCTGAATGGTGATGAAACATTCAACAAAACTCACAAATACAAGCAAAATGTAACCTCAGCGTCTATACTGAATCTGAGTAAGGGTTTTTAAAGCCCTGAATTATGTGGACAAAAGCCATGTAATCCCCAGCCAATAAGAAGTCTTGATCTACTTCTGGTTTTTAAACATCACATGCTTTAGAGGTCTGATCATGCACTTTTTTATTATATTCTGTTTATGTTGGCTGTTAGCCTTTTTTGTAGAAACACAGAAGAGAGCCAAAAATGAAAGATAAAAAAGAAGAAAGAAAAAAACATTTGTTTGTTGCAGATGAATAGCTTTGATTTAACTTAAGCCAATTCCACTTAAATAAAATTGTGGCCTAAGGTAGATGGATGATTCTGGTGCAAAACTAGCTAAAAGCATAAAATGATTATCTGGCATACTATACTTTTTAATATGATCGGTGTACTGCAGCTGTATGACTCTTAGTCATTTATCCCAAACTAATTTAAGAAATACAATATTCAGATAATGAATACTTACAAGAATTAACATGGTAAATTAAACCACAATTGTTGTCAATGCATTCACTGCTGGGTTGAGGTTGCTGGGTTAGCACATTGGGTTAATTAGACCAAAATTGGATCGGCTCGGTTATACCTAATCTCGACAAACATATGCGATCATCAGGCCCCGAACAGGACAAGCGGGTATAGGAAATGGATTGATGGATGATTGTTTTGATAATATATATATTTGATTAATTAACACTACATAGGCCAATTTATGTTTAAAATTTGCAAATAATCAAAAATAGGTTTTGTTACTCAGACACGTTGACGGGCACTGGTTACAACTGTTATTGTGTTTGTTTGCATAATCAATAATACATTTCAAAACAAACTGTTTTCCCTGCCGTACTGAAATTGCACCAAACCGTGAACCCAAAACTGCAATTCATACTGAACCAATTTTGTGTACCGTTACTAACCCGACTAACTATATGGTAAGCCAGATGGCTGAAGGTGGTATTAGTGGCTGTGTACCTTAACGGGGAGTTCGGCTTTTAGGGAAGTGATACTTGCCGCATTCAAAAGTCAAAATGTTATCCTAAATATTTCTCTGAGTACGTCAAGATTTTTTAGTCAGTTGTTTAAATGAAGATTCTATTACCTCTGTTTCTCCACATATTTTTTCTTATGAGCCTAGCTTCTCTGTGTTTTGTGATGATTTAATCTTCCTTGTAAACCCATAACATTATAGTTTTGTGGTCCTTTCGATCAAAACGAGAAGTGTCACAAAAACTGTGCTTTAAAGGGCTGTGGTATAGGATATCAATAAAAAATTATATTCCAGTAATTGTTTCTTTAAGTTTCTTTTCAGTTATTGACAGTCTGTTCATTAAAAAAAATGTTTGAAGAACACTCAAAATTAGCCATTTATGTCAAACAATATAGCAGTATAAAAAAGGTCACTTTGTGACCATTGAAACAAAGGACCAAATTATACCAAAAAGGCACCAATATTAAATTGACACAATCGTCCCAGAGCACAGGTGTAACTTATGGAGTGACTGCTAAGAGAGGTTTAGGTAGGAATAGGGGAAAGATGCCTTAATTAAGTTGTGTTAATACACAAAAGTGCCATTTTTAAATTGGAAAGCATCAAATGTTCAGTAAAATGAACAGAAATAAAGCACATGGCAATACAGTAGTGCAAATAAGTAGGGCAAACATTACATAAATTAAGGCGATAAAGGCATGTGATATGAAATAAGCCTTAATAAAAGAAGGATGGTAGGAGAGGGAGGGGCTGTTACAACACGCCTTTGGTCTGGAGAAGCTCTGTAACCATGGTGAATGGCTTCACTGAGCATTCTATAACTGGAATGGTACATGATGTTACAAACTTCATTTGGCAGTATATCCTTTACATAAAATTTAATTTAAATTATTCACACTGTGACCCCCACCTGGAGATGCTGAGGGAAAATGATGATGATGCACAGTAAGTCATGTGGGACCGAAAATTAATATGAATGCCATAGGATTCTTTAGTCCCTCGTTAAAAAAGAATGCAGTGACTACGTTTGCGAGAAGCCAGAGAGTGGCCTGTTTCTCACAAAGCCATGCAACATGAACACTGGCTGTGAATAGCTGGTGACCCTGTTTTAATCTTTTGACCACCTGGCCCAATCTCCTGGACAATGAAAAGTGCCGTTGAACTGAGTTCTCTCTTGAGATAGCTGCTTTAATTTGTACTGCAAAATCATTTTTTGTGAGGAGTGCAATCAACCAAGCAAAAGACTTGAAGTACACTAAATAAATGAACATATATGACGCCTCTGGGTGTCACAGAACATCACAGTGTTTTTAGTATTTGGCTTTTTTTTAGTATCTTTGTAGTATTTTGTCTATAGTCTTTTTAACTATGCAATTTAGAGTCATTAACTAATTCATGTCTTTAAATACTGTAATGGAACTGTGTAAACATTTACATTGATTTCTTAGATGGTCATGCATCCATGTACAAGTAAACTAATGTGTATGTTAGTATTCATATATAGTATTTACCCATGTAAATATTAGTTTGTCAATATCTAAAGTTTTCAGCTATTCTGAGCCAAAGTGCAAACTGAATAGGCAAATTAGGGGTTGTTCTTTTTTTAAATGCAGAAGAGATTTAGCAGTTCTGAGTGACAGGAGCTTTTTGCTCTAATCCAGATAGACAGGCTCATAATGCATTGCCTTTTGTGCAGTTGGACATCCTGATAATGCCAGCTGTACTAATCACGTGCTATTGTCCCAGTGAAGGGTTTGGTGGTGATGTTCTGAACTGTTCCCCATCTTCTTAGATGAGCACACTTTAAGGTGATTGGGTATCATTGATGAGGATATGTCAGTAAGACCAGTAGTGACCTTTAATAACACTTATGTGCCTGGAGCGACTGATCGCTGCTATCTACATAACAGTGATGGAGAAGTCATAAAATTATAAAGAAATCTTGGGAAAGATTCGGAGACAGAATGAAAGGATTCAGCACATATCTACCCTCGGTAGAATCTCATAGACTTATCATGGTAGAGAGGGTGCCTTGTTGGGATGTCTTAGAAGTGAGAAACACAGAAAACTCCTCTTGCCCTGTGAAAACTCCTTCTGATCTCGCAGCACCTTTGGTCCTGCTGCTGGTGCCCAGGAAACTAAGAACTAAAAGTCCAGCAACTCCTCTGCAGCCCGCCTCAGTGGTGTCACACTCTGCCGGCTACCCTGCTCACCCTGCTTTTCGGCATTTGGCCTTCATTCTTTCAGTTGGCTGGTTAGCAAAGTTGACAGTTGTGGCGCTAATAATGAGACAGTTGTGGGTTCGAGCCTCATATGGGCCAGTTGCTTCTTTGGGGGGGATCATGTGACTCTATGGACTAAGTGTCTGTGATCTGAAAGTTGCTGTTTTGAGCCTGGTCTCAGCAGAATCGTCACCTCTCTTGGCCCGTAAGCAAGGCCCCCAGCTCCGTGGGCCACGCTGTAGGTGGCTGCCCTTCACTTCCAAGCTCGCTCCTACCTACATGTGTGTCATGGAGAGCAAGATGAGGTAGGCAAGGAGAATATTTTGAAACTTAATGGCACATCAGCCTGGCTCCAACAGAGACCATATGGGTTAAGCATGACATCATAAGGTGCCGTGGTCATGAATTTAATTTTATTGGGCTTCATATGATATAGTTCCCATGGCTCATGATGACTGACTGACAGAGACAGACAGGCAGGTAGAGATATCCACAAACTGATTCATGAGGGGGGAGGAAAGCAAAATAGGATTTAAGTCCACCATGGACCATGGAGTATGGCATCTCCGTACTGACTGCAGTGTCCATGTACAGTAAGGGGTTGTACACAGCCAAACCAATAGTGTGCAAAAACACAGCAAGCAGCTCTGCATTCGGGCTGCAAACCTTTGCTTGTACTGTGATGCGCTCTGGTTGTGCCATTTGTCATTCAAGCCCACCTCCCATCTTCTCATTTCTCTGTTTCTGCACACGGTATGAAATATTTGGCCAGTATAACTACGGAGTCCAGAACTTCTGCTCTCAGCTAAGTTTCCCGAATGCGCATGAGATTACAGTTTTTGTATCCCCTATGGTTCGGAAACAGGAAAAAAGCATAGTTTGTAAACATAAAACACTATATGTATGCTTGTCTGTGCATTCGATTCTTGCTGTTGAATGCACCTGAATTTTCTTGTGGGATGAATAAAGTCAATCTTAATCTTTAAAGCATCAAAAAAAGCCATTTTAGCGGGAGAGCATAGAACAGCTAAGGAACAACCACATAGCCATACGGACCTCCTCCACCGACATCTGAACATACGGAACTGTCTTGTACCTGTGTTTGCTAAGGCCTTGACATATTGTCCTTCAGCGAAGCAGTGCAGACCCACTCATGCAAGATTCACAGCCTCACCCCACATTCTGTACCTGAACTAGACAATGTGCCCGTTTTACTTTATTTATGTAGATCATTTATTGTTTATTGTCTTGATTGATCTTGCTTGTTTTGTATGACATTCAAGTAAAGTAAATTCCTCATATGTAAAAATAATTGATGATAAAAAATCTGATTCATCCTGCATCACTGCACCATACATTGTCCACCTCATCCCCATTCTTTCTTAGTATATCTCTGTGCATGTCAGCCAAAGTGGCTTCAGGATTGCTGCATTCCCATACTGCAGCGCCTTTCCTGCATGATTAGCAATGACTTCTACATTCAGGCTGCTAATTGGGAATCTATAAAGAGTGATGCTTCCCAGGCTTTTGCGTTAGACATAGCCTGCAGCACAGATAACAGCCTTACTTTCAATGGTCTCTATCAATGTCATCAGTATTTCATTGAAGGTGAGAGTGTATAGGATCCATGGTAATGCAGCACACTGCAAATCCATGCATTGAATTTATCTGGCAACCTAACCACTGCTAGCAAAGCATTCCAATCCTGGCTGGTTTCCTGCAGGCCTGCTTCATATACCAATATATAGGACCTTTTGCTCAGCGCCTATGAGATGTAAGGGATCTACGTAACACCCTACGTAACACCCTAAACTTGTCAACAATTTCCCTGTGTCCATCTTCAAAGAGAAACTTGAATTTATTCTTAAAACCCGTCTCTTCTCAGGTGATGAGCATCCCCAGTGTGGGATCTACCTGGAAGGATTTTGCTATTACAGTGAAGACTCAACAGATTCCTGTCCCAGGTGCTTGCAGTTAATCACATTTTTTCTCCAGACACTTCTGGCCATAGGAGAGGAGAGGGACATTGGCTGCCTGGTAAACAAAGCTGAAACTGACACTATTAATCTTCTGCTCTTGTTCCTCATTACCAAATATACTTAAGCTCATGAAAAGTATTAGATACAACAGATGTAATGATCATAAAATACGTATTATTACTCTTAGCCGCATTTATTTTCTCTTGTGGAATTTTGTTACCCAGCAGCATGATAATAATAAAACAACAAGTATATTCCTGTATGTTATTTTGTGTTAAATCATAAAGATGTAAAGCTTTAAAGTATCTATAAGTTAAACATGTGTATGGATTCAGGCATTTTGATATTTAATAATAAATGTTACTTAGATTCCCATCGTACATTTGCAATAAATATTAATTTTGAGCCACTTGTTCTTCCATCAGTGGCCCTGTGCGCGCTGTGGTAATGCGGTTTGTGCTGCTGTACATGGTACCGGGGCATCCTCATTAAAACCTTATTACAGCTTTCATCAGCAGCCAGCTTTCAGAGCCCAAAGCAAAAAGCACGCCTAGTTATATAAACTCTGTTACCACACACGCACACCAAGATGATAATGCAGTACTGCTATCTTTGTACTCGTCTGTGATGCTTTACGAATAACTTTATTCACCGCAACACAATTCCCCCAGTCTTCTTCATTCCAGTATTGTATCTTTTTG
>JAODKN010000008.1:14132203-14153385 GCA_026774425.1 Petrocephalus zakoni | reverse complement strand
ACACTCTCCTCTGGGACCCCCAGACAGCCCCCATATGTGCCGTCTCCCAGCCTGTACCACGCTCTCCTCTGGGACCCGTGGCCTGTCTGGGGGTCCCCGTGGGCTGGGTTGAGAAACATGCCTTTATACCATCCCACACTTTCATGGTACATCTTCATTTACAACTACAGATACCCTTGGCCTCTATTTTTATGGTTTTATTTAGCAATTATATTTTATTACTTTTATTGTTATTTTAACATTATTTATTCTTATCTGTTTACATTATTTAGTTTCTCTTTATTACTCATTTCCTTCTTAAGCACAATGCTGGGTGGACGGGGGAGGCGTTTCCCTCTGCAGATATACAGTATATGTATGACTGTGTATATATATATATATATGTGCAGGTATGTGCATTTATGTGCATGCCTGTGTATATGTATGTGCAGGTATCTGTATATATGTGCATGTATGTACATGTATGTGTATATATGTGCATTATGTGTATGCATGTGTATGTATGTGCATCAATGTGCAGGTATGTGTATATATGTGCATGTATGTGCAGGTATGTGTATATACATGCATGTATGTGCAGGTATGTGTATGTGTGCAAGTGCATGTGACAAATAAAAGCTGGCACTTGAATGAATCCTGAAACCAGAATTCACACATACAGTCAGGTACTGTGACACCATTCTGAACAAATCTGGAAAACCTTTCTGTGAATAAAATTCATTAATCTACCTTATAATATCTCTGTCATCCCAAATAACTTCTGCAAACATACTGCCTCTATTCTTTTTGAATTTCCTTTGTCTAGTACCTGTCAACCCCATAGTTCTGCCCGGGTCATTTTTGCCCTCTTCTGCATCTTCTGCATTGTCTGATGTGAAAATTCGACCAGTTTCTTAAACAGATCGACCCTTTTATCCAGAGGAGAGGGGGGTGACATTTCAGTGCGATGCAGCTCTGTCAGGACTCTCAGGCGCTCCGCTCTCCGGGCCAGATAGCGATCCCAGCTGCGAAATACAGTAATAAGGGGAAATCGAAGATCACTGAACTGCGGGGCTCCCTGCAGCTAACACAGCCCCCAAACTAATAACAGCGAATCAATTAATCATCACAAAGCACCTTAAATGTCCCCTGGGTATTGCCGGGGAAGGTTCCGTGTATTTATTTCTGTCACTTTGTTGATTCGGCAGGGAAGCGGGGGTCTCTGGCCTGCTTAGCGATTGATAGGCCAGTTCCCTTTAAACACATCACATAATATACAGAGTTTATTATAGGCTCAGCAAACCCTCTTAACAGTTTAAGCAGGTCGAGCTAAAGGCATTGCCCTTTTTTATCCGAATGTCGACTGTGGGGGTCTTTCATGATAGTTACACCACATATCACTGCATATCCTGTCACACCATCTATATCCAACTGCCCTACATCATACTACTGGCTGCTGGTGTTGTTGTTTTAAGCACTTCTGGAAAATGGATAGATTATCTTCTATATTGGTTGCACCTTCCCCTTTGTTGTCCTAAAACAGACGTATAAGTACCATGGTTGTTCCTCTGCGAGTGCGGCCAGCAAGATGCCTGTTATATCCTACACTGCTTCCATCCTCCATCCCTGCATCCCTAAATCCGTACTCTAATAAGGCTTCACCTCTCTATGCAAAATCAGCTTAGAATTTTAATATGTTGCACAGCAAATTAAAAATATCAGCTACTGGATTAAAAACTAATGGCAATTTTTGCTATGGCTAAAACCATGGGTTTTTGTCATTGATCATATGTCTCTTGGTTCTGTTGGAGAAGAAGCCGTATTTCACTGCCAAGGCCGGCCACACCTTTCCACCAAACCATAAAGTCATAAAGAGATGGATGTGCCATGTCACCATCTCTAAGGACAAACGTATTGCGACCGATGGTGCGGGAGAGGACGAGTCAGCCCTCCGAATACTCTGAGACTTTTTGAAACGATTACAAAGCAAAGCAAAGGACTGCCAGGACATTTCTCCTTTACAGTAGAGTTCAGTTTTTATGTCCATCTACCCAGATGTTTGCTGTTACGCCCAAGATGGGTAACCACAAAACAGCACAGTGCCAAACAATAAGCATCCATGGCCTTTGTTATCAACTGCATTCTTATTGCCTTTTTATGATCTAATTAATCTTTATTTCATAATTCGATGACAGAGCATACAGTATATTTCACACTTGTGCTGTAATGCAACATGGTACACTGTCAGAGGGTACAATTACTTCTCACTGGGGCTATACCCTCTAGGGTCTACCAGTTGTACCCTAGCTGTAGGTAAATGTACCCTTTAGTCTATTTTAAGGTACAGAAATTAACTCATTTAATAAAAACATAAAAAACTACGTAGCAATAATCCATGCAGGTCTTTTTTTTTGGGGGGGGGGTGGTTTCAACACATCCAGTTAGTCTTCACTGGTGGGCAGACTGGTGTGCTCCTCCAACTCACATTTCTGGAACATTGGGGGTACATGGGGAACAGAACAGTGCAAGGATGGTACCCTTTCTGACAGTGTAGACCATAGACAATATGACCATAATCAGTCTCAGCCTTGGAAGATGGCTCCCCCTCCAATGGGCTCACCACCTGTAGGAGGGGCCAAGGAGGTCAGTGCAGTGTGAGCTGGGTGATGGCTGAAGGCGGACACCCTGGCGGTCCGATCCTTGGCTGCAGAAGCTAGCTCTAGGGACATGGAATGTCACCTCTCTGGTGGGGAAAGGGACTCTCCTGTTCTGCTGGGGGACTTCAATGCTCACATGGGCAATGACAGTGAGACCTGGAGTAGCGGGATTGGAAGGAACGGTCGCCCCGATCTGAATCCGAGTGGTGTTTTGTTATTGGACTTCAGTGCTCGTCATGGATTGTCCATAATGAACACCATGTTCAAACATAAGGGTGTCCATATATGCACCTGGCACCAGGACACTCTAGGTCGTAGTTCGATGATCGACTTTGTGGTCATGTTGAGCTCATGTTGAGGTCAAGCTGAAGAAGGAGTTCTATTGGGCCTTTTTGGCTTGTGGGACTCCAGAGGCAGCTGGTTCGGCGGCTTCAGCGGTCGCTGAGGCAAAAACATGGGTGTGGGAAGGAATACTTCGAAGACCTTCTAAATACCACCGACACGCCTTCCAATGAGGAAGCAGAGTCTAAGGACTTGGGGGTGGACTCCCCTATCTCTGGGACGGAGGTCGCTGAGGTGGTTAAAAGGCTCCTCAGTGGCCAGGCCCCGGGGATGGATGAGATCTGCCCGGAGTTCCTCGAGGCTCTGGATTTTGTAGGGCTGTCCTGGCTGACACACATCTGCAGTATCGCGTGGACATCGGGGGCGGTGCCTCTGGATTGGCAGACCGGGGTGGTGATCCCCTGTTTTAAGAAGGGGGACCGGAGGGTGTGTTCCAACTATAGGGGGATCACACTCCTCAGCCTCCCTGGTAAGGTCTATTCGGGGGTCCTGGAGAGGAGGGTCCATCAGATTGTCGAACCTCGGATCCAGGAGGAGCAATGCTGCCCAACCAGTCTACATGTGTTTTGTGGACTTGGAGAAGGCATTCGACCGTGTCCCTCAGGGAGTCCTGTCGGGAGTGCTCCGGGAGTATGGGGTGCCGGGCCCCCTTATAAGGGCCGTTCAGTCCCTCTACAACCGGTGTCAGAGCTTGGTCCGCATTGTCGGCAGTAAGTTGGACGCATTTCCAGTGAGGGTTGGACTCCGCCAGGGCTGCCCTTTGTCATCGTTTCTATTCCTAACTTTTATGGACAGAGTTTCTAAGCGCAGCCAGGGCGTCAAGGGTGTCCGGTTTGGTGACCTCAGGATTAGGTCTCTGCTTTTTGCAGATGATGTGGTTCTGTTGGCTTCATCGGACCGTGACCTTCAGCTCTCACTGGAGCAGTACACAGCCAAGTGTGAAGCGGGTGGGATGAGAATCAGCACCTCCAAATCCGATGCTCTCTCTGGGTCGGGGAGGGGGTCCTTCCCCAAGTGGAGGAGTTTAAGTATCTTGGGGTCTTGTTCACTAGTGAGGGAAGGATGGAGTGGGAGATCGACAGGCCGATTGGTGCGGCGTCGGCAGTGATGTGGGCGCTGCATCGGTCTGTCATCGTGAAGGAGGAGCTGAGCCAAAAGGCAAAGCTCTCGATTTACCAGTCGATCTACGTTCCTACCCTCACCTATGGTCATGAGCTGTCGGTAGTGACTGAAAGAATGAGATCGCAAATACAAGCGGCCGAAATGAGTTTCCTCCGCAGGGTGGCTGGGCTCTCCCTTAGAGATAAGGAGAGAAGCTTAGGCATTCGGGGGGGGGGACTCAGAGTAGAGCCGCGGCTCCTCCGCATCAAGAGGAGCCAGATGAGGTGGCTCAAGTAACTAAGTAGCAATAAGGAGAACAGGTGTATCTTGAGAAATTGTGCATTATAACTCACATCTTCAGTATAAGGAATTGTAAATAAAATAACCACCCGCCTTTCTTAGAATGCACCATTTCAACAATTACAAGGTTTTACCTGCAGAACACCAATCTTTGATTAAAAAAATGATGCTTATGTGTGCTTCTGTGGCATCCTTCCACTGCCTCTGTTGCACATCGAAATGCTAGTGTTACTTAAGTCTTATACGTTATACATTCAAATACAGTTGCTCAATTAAATATTAAACAGTTGCACTCTCTGCATCAGCATTCCTTTGGATACAAAGTTATGAGCTGGAGCAATCTTTTAAATAATTGAGTCATTTTTAATACTGAGAATATTATGGTGATTTGTATACTATAGATATATCTGTAATAGTGACTATTTAGGCATGTAGCAGACATCTACAGCAAAGAAGCACGTGGCAGTGTTGCAGGGATAAAGGTCTCTGCCCTAGGTCTCTACTACAAGGACACAAGATCATTATGGAGAATCCCTACACATCACTCATGCAACTTATACATGAGAAAAATTGTATTTCCATGGATCTGTGAAAGAACTACAAACTTTCCTTTTGATATTATTCATAATATATCTATCAGCTTATAGATTTATGTGATTTTATTCAACTGACTTGGCTTATTTATAAAATGTATAGTGTCCCCTCTTAGCATAACAGAACCTGAATGTGGCTTGAGGCAAGGTCACAAACCTTCTGCAGGCCCCAGGACAGGCCACGCAAAGCAGTGGAGAGACCCAGAGCAAATCAACCAGTGGGTGGTAAAAAAGCAGGAAAAAACTGTTTATATCCTCCCTTGATTAATTAACGAGCTTAGTTCTCCAGGGCAAAGCAATCCAGACATAACCCCTCAAATAAATTGCTTTCAAGCTAGGTCCTCTTAATTAATTGGAGACCCTTGTTTTGATTCAGCTGCCACCACTAAGGGTGACCTTTTCCTGCTTTGAAGTCCCCGTCAGCCCCCATCAACAGCACCATGATGTGTCACTCTAAGAGGCAGAGTCCAACCCCACTGCTGTTGGGTGAGGACAGCATTTCACCTTTTTTTCCAAAGTGGTGAGTGCAAGGCTCCAGTATTTAGTTTTAATTTATTCACACTGTTTATTCCATCCTCTTGAGTCGACAATGGTACTTGTGCGGTAGGTTTGTGTCTTAGTAAATCGCTGTTTATGCCGTCCGGAGGCTCCGTTTAGCAGCCTTGTGATCAGTTCCCGTAGCAACCCTCTGGCAGCGCCATTAAACTATAAAGAGCAGTCAAAATGGTGATACAGTAGCTAACTGCTCGCCATGGATTATTTGTAACTAGGAGTAAGCCCCGCTAACCCTTAATCATGACTTGATAAGTTATGTGATTCGTCACCTACAGTACAGTAGTAATTTGCTGTTCTCCCTCTCAGCCATGGCGTTTGCTGTAAAACCTTTAATGAACACATAATTATGCGTATCTCCAAGTTACTACTTATACAATGAGCTGCCAATCAATATAATAAATGTATCGATGTTTTAAACATCTAGGTGAACCAGAACGATTTTGGGAGGCACATACTTCCACAATATCCCCCACAGGGAAGGCTATTTCCCATGTCTTCAATTTCACAATGCAAATTTCATTGTAAATGTGGGAGAAGTGATGAATGGATCAGCCTACAGAATTGCCCTTCTAGTCCTGTAGGGCTGAAAACTAATTGAAAGTTGAGGTTACCCCCACTCAATGGCACTGTACGTGTATATCTGAGATGCAGATGAGGCTGGTCACAACCTTGCACAAAATCGACATATTCCCGCCATGTTTAAATGTCTTGGGTGGAGCTAGTGAGGTTATCATCCTTTTAAACCTCATCGACATCTTCACCTGGTCCAAAGGGTAGCTTTTTTGTGGGAGTTACAGATTGGAGCTCCGTTAAACCTTCCAAAACCCCAAAAAGTTGGCAATTATGTGGAAACAGTGTAAAGCTTAAGAGGATAACAGAAAAAGTCCTTAATATAGAAATTCCTTAATATAGATCATGTAGCTTCTTGTTGAATATAGAAGAGTAGATTTACCTACAGCAGTCTGATCAATAGTGGATGGTGCCAACGCTTGCTTCTTCTCAGTCAGACCTTGGGGCTGGGATATGTAAAGATTTTTCTTTGTGTGCCTGAGCTGTCAGGCACAGAGTTGAACTAATTATTACCCTCATTGAGCTAATAAGATTTCCTCCTCAGTTCTGAGGTTGTTATTGGCTTGCAGATAAACTCAGAAAAGCTGCACACTTTCAGGCCCACTGAGATCTCGAGTGAATTTTTAAACGCCGTCTCCAAGGCTTATCTTTTTGCAGTTGCCTTCAAGTCAGCTGACCCCATTATATTCCTGTTAAGCAAACAAGGTGATCTTTGGTTAGAGCAACATTTGCCAGCTGGGTAATAACCAGTGTGACTGCAATAGCTTTCCTCAAATGATTTCTATGGCAACCTCGGGACTGACAGCATGACTGTGACCCATGACCAGCTGGAAGATCAGAGAGAAGGGGAAAAAACACTAAGAGATGATGGAAGGATGTCATGAACTGTGAGTATAAAGGTAAGTCTGTGTTATGGGAAAGTGCTGTATTAGATGCTGTTGGAAATCAGAAGTTTATTGTGGTGTTTATCCTATTCAGGCATTCCGGTAACACTTTACTTAAAGCAGTCAATATATGGCATTACACATACCTTCATAATCTATTATAATGCATTCATAAAGTATTATAAACCTGACTATGATAATCATTTATAATTAATAGAATTATAGATTTATAGTTTATAATACTTTATGAATGTGTTACAATGAATTATAAGAACAGTCATTAGGCTTTATTAATATGGGTTTCATAGAAAGTCCTACTGGAGTTACTTTAGAGCAGGGGTGGGCAATCTTATCCGCAAAGGGCCGGTGTGTATGCGGGTTTTCGCTGCAACTCCCTCATTATATTACTAATTAGAGGACTGATTGGCTGATTGGGTTTGCACAGCTGACCTAAAGGTTATCCCAGAAACCTGCATACACACCGGCCCTTTGCGGATAAGATTGCCCACCCCTGCTTTAGAGTTACAGACCAGCCAGGGTGGGTTCTCAGTTAAATAAGACAGAGCGATTCATACCTAAAATGCTTGACAATAGTTCTATATTAACGAGTACACTAAATGATTTTGCATTTATAAGAAAAAAAATCTAAGCTCCTTCATGATTGTTTTCATGACACGGGGATCGTTACCTGTTATTCCTATGTTCCTACAACTCCTAGCATGCATTTCACCATAAGCTAATTTAATAAAAAAGTCATTTTATATTGACATGTAGTCGACATCCAGACTGCTCTTTGCCTTTTGATGTCACTAAGGACTCATGGGAAACTGAGTGCTGAAAATGAGAAGTGGGACACATTTAAACACTCAACGATCTGTGCAGTCTGCAGTGATGCCAGGTAAAGGTGGTCCTGGTTCCAGAAGCAATAAACACCTATACCACAAGGTATTAAGCAAAGAAGCAGTTCATTGAAGGGGGACGGGGTTTAATGTCCCCCTAACCACAACGTCTAATATTTGAAATTAACAGGATTGAGTAAGATGATTAATGAGGTATATGATCAGGTTTAAGCCAAAAAAAAACTGTATATATACTGTGAAGTGTTTCAAGATGACTCACTACACAATGGATGTGCACTGTATGAATCAGAGTAACAGAAAATATACAATTTTACCTGGACAGCAGGTTCATAAAAACTACTGTGCGTGCTAAAAAAGAATGAGGTCTGAAGGCAGGAGCCACAATTTGTCAGTGCCTTCAACCGGGCTTGCGGAAGCTCTCAGAAAGACAATAACAGAAATGCATCAGCAGAACGAAACACAGAAGCTGGAGCTCGCCTTTCATGACTCAGCTCGTTCCCGGGAAACGAATGTCAGGATGAAATTCTGAGAAAGAAAAACAAGAGGAGCGAGGTCGGGCTGGACCAAATGCAGCCGTGCAGCACGAGGCAGGGACAGGAAGGACTAGCTGTCAGAGCTGTCCATCTGAAGTGGCTGAGTGCGTCACAAGGAGGACGACACTGCAGTGATATGCGTGTAGAAAAAAAGAGAATGGGGCAAACGATGCACATTTCTAACACGCAACAATAAACCGGTCTACAATATACTCCGGAATTGGAAGATTTTGCAGCCCCTTCCAGAAAAAAAGACAAATGAAAAGTAATTAGAATTTCAGAATTAATGATCCTATTCTACTTTTATCAGCCATATTGCGGGTCGTAAAGTTTAACAGCCGCTCTCAAAAGCCTTCAGAGGACTAGGTGTAATATGAAGGGGACAATGGAGTAAAACTGAAAGACTCCGCACTAAGTACTGTCTGTGGCACACTGCAGCTATTAATGACGGAATAAAAGGACGGCGGAGTGAATGGGGTCAATGGACATCAGAGGAGCTAGTTTGCTGAAACCAGAAAGAAAATAGAACGATAAGAATCTGTATTGACCTCACTCACTGTAATGAGAGTGTCAGTCGGGAGAGATTAATCCCCCTCGCGCTGGATCAGACAGCGGCTGAGTTGGCAGAAGTATTCGCAAAGTTAGGGTCTTCATCAGGCTAAAGCAGGACTCCAGCAGATATCCAGGGAAATGCTCTCCGCTCACGTACTGGCACAAGCAGTCACTGCGAAGGTGACAACATTCCAATTTTAGGTGTGATAACCTATAAACAGGATAGGGAGATTTGGGTTTGGATGGTAATCACTGAGAAGTGCAAGGAGAAGTTGCTGGGAAAGTATGTGGAGTGGAAATGCTAAAATATATATAAAGAATAAATAAAGATGGTTGTAATTGTACATCTATTCAGTTGCCTGAAGGACAATTTTTAAATGGTACTTAATGCGACCGAAAGGAGTATTGCCTGAAGGTGATAATACTGGCACGTTAGCCTAGTGGGCGCAGAAGATTGGCACTGTGGCACAGTGGCTGGTATTGTGTCCTCCCACCTCCTGGTTTGAGGATTTGAATCCTTTCCTAGCGCAATGCGTGGAGCTTGCCTGTTCTCACTGTGATTGGATTTGGCAGTGTGATGGCAGGGTGCATCTGCGCCTCTAAGTGGCCTGCTGTCTGATCACTGGAATGGACTGGCACCTTGTGCTACCTGGGATAGACTTGCTGTGTCCTCGGCAAGTAGCTATGCATGGGTAGCTCGTAGTGCATTAAAACTTGGAAGCTAAATGAAAAAGCTAATTGGAAGCTAGCTTCATGAACACAAGCGAACAAATTTTTAAAAATATTGTGAAAAACACGTCTCCAAAAATCCATTATTGCAGCAATGTGAAAAAACGCATTTTAAACAAAATCTACTTTACAAAATTAACATAAAACAATGTTATGTGGCACCCTTGGCACGACAAATGCAAACTATCTTTACACAGCCGTATGTGAACTGTTTCATGTTTTTAAAGGACTTGCGTGGACTGTCGTCAGCAAGGAAACTGTGTCAGCGCCAACAAGATACAAACTAATCTCGTTTCACCTTAACAATTAACAATAATGTTAGTTAGCAAGCTATCTAGCTATCGACGTCATTATAGTTAGCGATATAAAGTAATCCATAAAAATGACCATCATGAATACAAATATTAACTAGTACAAACACAAATACTAGTTTAATTGATGACTTCATGAAACATCTTTTCATTGGTTAATTAGATGTCAAACGCTATCTTTAAATAGAGGAGAATGGGTGTATTCCATCTATAACAAATCGGTCAGCAAAAAGTGGGCGTAAGTGATTTTCATTAGACAGCGGTGATTATACAGTATTTGTCAAAATGGCTGCATCTGGGCACGAGCAGGTCAGAGAGAGCAAAGAAATAAAACAACAGCCATTGTCTTGTCAAACTGAGAAAATTTGAACAATGGCACAGACAGAGGCTCTGTAATAAAGGACAGGCAATTGAAACAAGTTCCCAAGAAGAAAAAGAACCAAGCATTCATACACGAAAAGCCATTCCTTTAAAAAGCACAGTAAAAAAAAAAAAACACCACCATGTCTGTATTTTATTAAGCCCTTGAAGCATTACATAGGAGAATGACTGCAGGGGTGCTGTTATCTGTTCAGCTGAGTCATGCAAAGTATTATGGCTAAAGAGCGGATCAGTGGAATGGTTCAAGAACATACAAAGGCACATGACATGACAATGGGATAAAACAGATACTGACCTCAAAGGCAATTA
This sequence comes from Petrocephalus zakoni, assembly GCA_026774425.1. Lineage (NCBI taxonomy): Eukaryota > Metazoa > Chordata > Actinopteri > Osteoglossiformes > Mormyridae > Petrocephalus > Petrocephalus zakoni. The sequence goes on along the minus strand of JAODKN010000008.1, from coordinate 14,142,729 downwards.
CTTTTTTGTACCTCAGAAAACCAGAAAGACAAGAGTGCCAGTTATTTTTACTGTTTCATGACCTGGGTAAAATCTGAAACACACTGTATTAATAAATCCTGTGTTTTGTATTCATTCGGTAATGATTCATTATCAGCATATACCTTTGTGTGTGTAAGTAAAGTGGCCACATAACTTCGACAGGCTGAAAAGGTTGAAGTTGCCTGAAGATGTTTTTGTGGGTTGGAGATACTTTGATAGTGTAATTAATTAATCTACAAGCCATCGGCAGTAAAGAGAAAAAAAGTCAATTATAGTGAACCCAGTTGGAAAATTAAGTTTTCAAGGTTTAGCTTTAATGTCCTGATATTAGCTGTTTTCCAATTCAGTATGCACAACACTAATAACCGCAAATATCTGCTGTTGCTCCTGGCCACTTTGAGCTACTGATTTTTATTCTCTTTTATTTATTAATTTTTGTGAAGATGTCAGACTGGAGCTCAGGCCGCCATAAGGTAAGGTAAATGTGCTTGTAATTTGTGCTAGAAACTAATAAATTAATAAGTAACTATTAAAATACATATTAAATAAAGCTCTTCACCTTTTGGTCATTACATCAATACATAGACTAAAGGTCAAGTCTGACCAAAACTATTCTACCAGATACTTCCCCAAGGCTCCAGGATATCAGGGTAATAATTCTGTATAATATTATTATTATTATTATAATATTAGCTTAATAATAATTATAGTGAATATTTGGCTATTAAATCACATGTAAGTAAATGTAAATGTGTGTAATATATGCATGTGGCTGAGTAGATTTCTGCACATACACATACACACACAAACACACACACAAACACACACACAGACACAGCTCAGGAAGCCTGGCACAGACAGCCAGGGAGGATTGAATCACAGCATTAGCTTTTGGCAGAATACCTGAGGGCAGAGAAGCAGGGTCATCACCTATTATAAGTGCACCATGCTCCCAAACCATGCAGCCTTGGCTCTAGAAACCATTAGAAAATGACCAGATGTGAACTGTGTTTCATACTGAGAGGTGCTTATATTACCATTATTATGGTAATTATAGTTAATATGCTGATAGGGCTCAAGTCAGAAAAAAACAATGGAATCAACAAGGTATTTGGCATGTCTATGAGCTGTTGTCTGTCACATTACGGTAGATGCAGGAATATTTGAGGAGGTGTAGCTGGAAGCCAGTCATTACATTAGCAGGCTGACTAAATAGTGTTAGGTGACTAATAGCGTTTCCCAATCCGGTCATCGGGGACCCACAGTCGGTCCATGTTTTTGCTCCCTCCCAGCTCCCAGCTTAAATGACCACTGAATCTCCTTAAACATCTCTCATTCCACCCACCTTCCATAACACCTTGTTTATTTACTCATTTTATCCATTTCTTCAGATCTCGGGATGTCCTTGACGTCAAGACTCCATTGTCTTTCTGAGTTGTATGACAAGCTTTCCGAAGGAGCACCTTTACTACCGCAACCATTATGGAAACTGTATAGCCCATTGTTATGTTTGTTCATTTGATTTATTCAAACCTCAAGCTCTAGTCCAGGGATGCTGGAGGGTTTTAATCCAACGCAGTCTGCAGATTCCCCTGCTCAACACACACCTTCAGCTAATTAGCAGGTTTAGTAGGTGAATTTCAACAAGGAGATCTGCAAACTGTGTTGGATTCTGGCCCTCCAGGACCGGAATTGGGGACCCCTACTCTAGCCTCTTAGCTCTGTCTTCTCTGTCTCTTCCACTCTCCAGTGTGATGGATCAGGCCCCCATGGGATCAATCCTGAGGAAGAAGTATCAAGAGGCTGTATCGGTTCTCATTGCAGGGTCTTTAAGAATATAATGTGTTTGTCTAGCTCACTGTTTGTTAATGGCCACCACAGAACATGACCTAAGCAGTCAGTACTATTATGGGTGGAATAGAAACACTTCAGGAAAATCAACGCAGAATTGTAAACACCTGACATAATGATGAGAAGAGATAGGATCACATAAGACTGCAAAGGTCATGCTGTGAGCCCTACACACTTCTCAATATGTCACACATTTTAACGTTCTGTTCTCACATACTATGAATGTGCATATAGAGTCACCATTCTTGAGATACATATTTTAAGGTGAACTGGCTTTCTTTTAACTCATCGTGGCTTTTAAAGTCATTTGTGATTGACGCGATGTCAGCTGGGACATAATTTATTTCAGAGCACTACAGTGCAGCAGGACCTGATTAAAAAGGAGGCAGAATGGCTGTAGACAAGGACTAAGAAAGTTCAGGCCAACAAGGGCAACAAGAGTGCAGACCTTCCAGGACAAAGAGGACAAGAGAGGAGAGATACCAGAAACATCAAAACCTGAAATCTGAAAGGACTCCATTCAGTCACCATCATCACATGTCAGTCTTGGCAGAGTTTGTGGTCATCTGGCAATAGCTGAACGTGGGTTGACACTTGCATCGAAAGCCACACATGGCAGTGGCATGGTAAGATGGTAAATCCGCTACCTCGTTAGTCTTGTATGTCTTAGTATGTCTCAGGGCACAGTTCTGGGCACAGTTCTGTACAATGAAACTCAGAGGAAAATCGCCCCACAGCTGGAGACAAACACACACACACATATTTGATGTATTTTACCATTTATTAAAGAATCCTCATAGTAAAAAATATTCTTAAAATAAAGTGGTTCTGAATTTGATCTGATGAACGGTGAATGCCTGTTTTTTAGGCTCTGATAATTGTCCAAGTGAATAAGACCTGGACTAGCTGGGCTGTTGCTTTGCACCATTATTACACTAAAGTCCACTTTCCTTCTGAGTATTCATTTTTTCTTTGATAGCTTAATACTGCGGCAGCATTTACGTCATCATTAATGATATTTGTGTGCACAGTTTATATTGCTGGGCCCCTGCCAAACACCAGACGCAGCTGGCTCTTTGATAGGACATTTCTAGCTTTTCTGTCTTTGCTGAGTACGATCTATAAGAAAGAGTTCACTTGTACAGTAACTGGCATTTATGATGATATGAGGAAAACGTACTTTGAACAATATATCACCTGAGAGTTGGAGAGCTTGAGTAAGGGGAACACTTTCAATAAAACTGCAGAGCTCCACATCATAGCAGCTCACTAGCCATTTGAAATCCTCGGGGGGAGAAGATTGCAACATTATTACTACTGGATGAATAATTGGGAGAATCTGTAAGAAGCACTGCTTTTCACCAGATGGTGGTGAGTGGAAACTCTCTCGTGTCTTGTGTAGTACTATAAGAAGTAGGTCTCACAGGGAGCGAACGTGACAAAAAATCCCATCTGATCAAAGGAGGTCTGGCAGATAGCTGCCACGGGCACTAGCTTAGGGGTGCAAGTTTGTACAAGTGGAGCTTGTCTTCTTTGTACTTTCAGCTTAGGGAACCTGCAAATGCAGCCATGTTGAGTGAGGATCAGTATTTAATTCGTATTTAATTTGTATATTACACAATGTCAGAGCTCACCTCGAACAGGAAACAGATGATGTACGAGATGGTACAGACGTGCCAAGTTGAAACACCTGAAATATACTACATGTAGACTCACCCAAAATGTATTTTATTGTGAATTTCAACCCCTTTAACTGTTAACTAGCTAGCTATATTTAACCATCAGAGGGGTTAGATAGATTACTTATATATATACAGTACACAGGAATTACTTATTTGTCGTTGGCCTTGGTGGCATAAGCTAGCAGAACTGAAGAAATGTCAGCTAGACTCAGAGATGATGAAGGTGAAAATGAAAATACTTTTATATGATAACCAACGACAAATTGATGACATTTTGACAAGGAGTTGTCACCCAATCCTGGGTGACGATTTTGATACCAAGAGCTGCAAGCGAACCAGGAAGTTTCATCTCCTCGTAATGGAAGATTATTTGGAATGACAAGCTGTGTGGCTCTGCATACGGGTTCGAGTACGGGGGCTTTGGGAGAGGGAGGGTGCTGTCCGTGGTGCTAGCCAATGGGCACCTGAGATGGCATCAAATGGGCCTAAATAAAGCTAAATAAAATTGAGCCAGCTCTGTGCTTCATGCAGACCATCCCAGCAATGCCTGAGCAGAAAGCACCAATGCCGGGGATTCGGAGGGAATCAGGAAGACCGGATTGCCTTTTTCCAGGAGATGAATGCTTCACTGGTGGTCTGCTTGCATCTCAGCACTGTTTGTAAACCAAGAGAGCAATTTTATCTAGTAGCAGATTTGCTTTCACTAGTGTTGTGACCCAGGGCACATTGTTACACCCTTGGAGCTGCAATCAATTTTGAGTGACCTGGTTGCACAGCATGGTAGAATATCAAACCCTTTATATTAAGACCGAGGTGGGTTGCAACCTACTTACAACATAACACTACTGCTTTAAAATAATACTTTTTCCTAACAGTTGTTAAAAGGGTTAATGGAGTTATTTGAGTTGTTATACTTAATAACAAACTTATACCCCAAAATATTTTTGAGTTGAAATACTGAAAGCTTTGGAACCTCAGCGTAATAAAAATATAATAAAGAACCTGTCTTGGGGGGTTTAAATCACACGGCAGCTTTGGTGTTTGTGTAGGTTTTGCTATACGAATGAAGACCAAAGTGCCTCAGAAGTATAGCAAATCCTCAAAAATCATGACTAGCTAGGTTATTTTTCGGTCCACACTACTTCAGACTTCATTTTATAAAAATCTGTGGCTGCAGTCAAAAATGTAGATGGCAAAAGTCTTGCATTTTGTTTGGTTACTTATGGTCAAGGTTAGGGCTGAGTAGGGGTTAAGGGTGTTGTGATTAGGAATACATATGTGAGTGTGTGGGGCTTGGGGTGGGGGGGTACGTATATATTACATTGCAGACACCATTTTTTCAGGTTCTCATGAGGGGAAACTCAACCGATTAAAAATCTGTGCAATCAAAAAACTCTTATCTCGTATTTTCCTTGGTTACTTCTGGCTACACTTAGGGCTTAGTAGGGATTACGGTGTCTGCACGTTCTGCACCTGTTTCATACAGCTGTCCTCCTGCAGCCCTAAAACCTGCCGTTGGGTACACTGTCATCTCCCGGCTGACACTCATGTGTGATTGTGTGCGTCAGTGTGCTCTGTGATGGACTGGCATCTTGCCCAGGGAGTCCCCCTGTCTTGTGACCTACGTAATCTGGGATAAGTGCCAGGCCAGACCCCACCACCACCCCCCCAGACCCTGACCAGTATAAGCTATTAGAAGATGAATGTGATAAATACACAGTCATTCTTTAAACACTATTAATAACGTGTATAATTCCATTTGCACATTTTTTGTACATTTTTAAAATAGAATTTGGCGAAGAATGATGGTGCTGTTTTAATCTTATGTGCATCCCAGACTGTCATGGGACATCACTTTGCATACAGGTAAGTGATAAACTAATGAGTGCCTGTCTGGTGAGATTTTCAAGTGTTTAATGCAGAACGACCTTTTTTAGTTCAAATTGCTACATTTATTTGTTTATTTGTGCCATATTTTGGTTTGCTATGTATCAAAGCTACTGCATTTTGACCAGATGTGCTCAGAGCCTGTGTGGAGGGTGTCACGTGACACTGTCACAGAACATACAGTCTGAGCTGATTAACAAAACCACAAATCTCCATAGGTCTGACCTTCCAGACAATAACGAGCTGCACATATTCATACTGTATTACATTTTTCATACCCTGGAATGCTATGTAGTCATATCACTCTGGAATGGCACTCAACAAATCATCACTTGATCTCAACACTACTTTATGAAGAATTATAGACCACAGCACACAATTATGTAAATGTATATAACCAATGAGGTGAATGTGTGTGGATTTATGCTAGTGGCAGTAAAACCACAGCAAATCTCAGCCTTTTAGAAGGTAATTGTGTGTAGATCAGTATCAAAACCTGCTGATGCCAGCAAAGTAACCCAAATATCAAGGGACTGCTGGATTAATGGAGTAGCTACAGCAGAAGACATCATCTATAAATGCTGTAGCGCTTAATATTTAAAACATAGAGGCAATAGAGGTCAAATGTCACCTTGTTAACGGATCGGTGGTTTGCATGTTCCCTTTTTTGTTCATACGGTTTTCAACTTAATAATGTGGTTTCCTCTACGTATCTACCTTAATCTCCCACAGCATACATGTAGCCATTTTAAGGAACCTGAGATTCTGACACATATATGACCATACCAACTTGTTATGACTGAGCCTGTCCCATGAGCACAAGGAAAGGTGAAAGAGGGGCACTCACATACACACCAGGAGCAATTTAGACTCAGTAATTCACCTACCCCAATTTTATTTCGTTAATTCCCTGACACTGGATAATTCTTCGGCAGGTAATTTGCACTAACGTGATTGCATGGTGTCTGCTGTGTGAAAATGATAAATTGCATTTGTCAGAGTTCATTACCCAGCCGTCGGCTTTTTGTTGCCATTCTTGGTGCTGAATGAAGGTGACCAAGCACAGGTGCCTTAAATCCTCATATCAGGAGCTAGAATCACCTAGAAGTGGCTAATAAACGCCAGCAGCTGGACAGGAAGATCAGCCATTTGTGGCGAAAGTATTTAAGAAAAATCTAACTGCAGTGATTCCATAAGCAAATGGTTATTGTCCAGAAACCCAACTCAAATATGAGCCAAGCACATTAAACAGGAAAGATATGCAAAGCAGATTGCCCAGGGAACCACAGGGTGGTGCAGGGTACAGGGGAGAATTAAAATAAGAATGTCTTTATTGCAGATGTTGTCATAAGCCTCAATATTTATCCCATCTAGCCTATTCAGCCGGGCTTATACGAGGGATTTTAATAGCACCCAGATAGCCCGTGTAGCATACACATACACCCTGCTCATCACTTGCTTACTTCTGCCGCGGCTTGCAGCAGCTGCTCTGCCTGGTTCACCATCTTGTGAACTCACACACTAACGCTCCAGCACTACCCCCCCCCCCTGTACCTCTAGCCATTTTGCTGGTTTCCATAATTAACGGAATACCTGCACCAGTCCCCTGCGCCACCGTGCTGTCACTGCAGCAATGTCCTGATCACGATGTCTGAGCGAAAGCAGGCCAAAGCACTAGCTCATATCCAGCTGTTAATTGTGACTTGCTAGCTGGACTTTTGGCACAGCACATATTACATTAAATTATTAATCCAAATAGAACAGGTATCAGTATAAGGCACTCTGTACAGTATGTTACATATGCTCACAATAATTTTCCTGTATCGCCAAAAACCAAAACTCAGATGAACTAAATTCTATAAGGGAAAAAACCTAAGGATATTAAATACTACTACAGAAAAATAGCACTCTGTGCTACAATACATATATACACACACACACACACACACACACAGATGCAGGCCGTCTGCACACAGGGAAGACGAAAGATACAGCAAATGCAAATGCACTGTTTGGCTTTTGAAATTGTGTTTCCCTTGGAATGACTCGTTTAATCAGGATTTTTTTATGTTATTCAGCACATCTTGGCATTTTAGCTGTTACTTTTTGGAAACCATGAATATGCAAGTAGTTTTGGTTTCATGATTCATGGGATTTTTATGTCTGTCGCATCCTCCAGGTTACCGGCACACAAATGAAGATGCAGTTTGCCTGGCTCAGTTCCAGGGCGGAATCCCGAAGACACAAACAAAAGAATTCAGTGAAACTGAAACACAGAAAAATAAATCTATGAAGCAAGAAAATTATTGTGAGACAGGTGTAGTACGTAATGAAATACATAGAAGTTTTAGCTTCGGTTGCGGGTATAATTGTTTTCATGTTTCCATTGAAGTGAAATTAAGTGAAATGAAAATGAGGCCTGAAAGTGCAGAGTGCATGTCCAGTTTCCTCCCATAGTCAACAGCTGTGCGATTAGGTAAATGTAAAAATACAAATCGTTAATGCCACTTGACATCATTTTACTTTTTAGTACAGTGGTTCTCAACCTTGTTTTTTTATCCAAGGAGTGTCACATTGTGGCAAGGGAAGGACGAGCCAAAGGCAGGCTGTCAGCGAGCGAAACCCCAAGCAGGGGAATAGACAGGGCAGCACACACGGACAGAGAGCAATGACTGAACAGGTAGCACAAGATACTAATATACATGATTAACAGCAGAGGAAATGCAAGGCAGCTGCGTCTGCTTAACCAGGGGGCAGGAACAAGAGGTAAGACTAACAAGCTTCAGCCACGCCCAAGGGAAACACAGGGTTCATACAAGTAGGGCAGGCCTGACAGGTCGGGCGCCTCTACAGAGTTTACGATATCGTTTCTCTTGTTTGCGTTTGCAATGATGACAAAAATTGCCAATGCTTATAAATATAAACAGAATCTAATTTGGTTACACTGCCAAAATATGTCATTTCTTTTGAACATGACATGAACAAGGTTTCACTCTGCTACCTCCACCAACACTTTTTTCCCCTCAGTTTATGGTATTACTTTCAACTAACTCAATTAACCCTGCTTTTACCCCCCATCAGTGTCCCGGTGAGACACAAAAATTAATTTTTTTTATTTTAGCTGTGAATTCTGGGATTTTATGTAAAGTCACAACCAAACTCCCCTGTTTGCAATCAGGAAGGAATACTATTGGTTTTGATTAAAACTCTTTAATAATCAATGTTAGTGCAATATGAATGATAGTATTATATCTCATTTTGAAAAAAATATCGATATACCATAAAATTCAATATAGGCTACCACCCAGCTTCATGTTAGTTAGTTTCATGTCGTATTATTTTCTGTGCTTTCCAAAAAGATTGAGTGGCCTCCCTCTGTCCTTGCTGAAGCCCCCTGGTTAAAAACCACTGGTTTGGCAGATAGAACAAATATTATACTAACAATAAATCTCACCAATATCAGGAATGGTGGGACTCCTGGTCGATCATACAGTCCATCTCAAGGCAAATGCTTACAAAATGCCGCACGGTATAAAGCTTCCTCCGTGACAAAGTGATGGACATTGAACAGATCTAAAGGACACACCAATTATGGGGATGGAAAGTAAAATTCTACTGCCACTCTTGAGATTAAATGGGTGGGCACACCAAACAATATACAAAACAGTCCATTTTTGGTCTCTAAAAATGAACAGGCCAGAACCCCCAAAGAGCTGCACAATTGCTCCCAGTGCCTCCTTCACACAGGGAACAGACTTAACCATTACCAATTAATTCCATGTGAGTAGAGGCTCCCCTTGCGATGGGCTGGTGCCCCATCATGGGTTGTTCCCTGCCTTGTGCCCATAGCCTCCTGCATAGGCTTCAAACCCCCGCAACCCTGTACAGAATAAGCAGTTCTGGAAAATGGATGAATAGATGGATGGATGCATGGATGGATAGAGGCTCCCACCCCACCCCGCAAAATAAATGCATTTGCGGTAAGACTTTACGTAAGGGTGCTCTATGACAGCTACATGACACCAACATAAGCCCTTCGTCACAGCCGACATAACTTGTCATAAGCATTTATAAAGGTCTGTTCTAACTTTTGTGGCTGTCATAAATGCTGACATATAGGGAACTTGACACTGAGTTCCCTGTGGCAGCAACTGCTTTTGACAAGTGGCAAGGTAGTGTTGACAGTAGGCTGATGACTGTACCTGAGATACTGCAATCGAAAAGCTTCTCTCTTTTTACAGAAAGTTTTGCAAATAAACATAAATTATAGTATCTGCTTGGAATGTGTGAATAAAGTTTGCTGTAGATGATTTTGCCCAACAACAGTGGATTATTAAACTATACTTGAAAATGAGATAATTAGATTGCTTGTTATCATCTTTGCTATGGAGATGCAAAGATAAGCAAATAGCTACTTTGTCTGACAAAGAAAAGTAAATGTAAAAAAAAGTAAAAGTCCCCTAAAAAGCTGAGGGCAAGTCTTTGTAGCAACAGAAAATCAGTGAATAGATTGCTTCATGGCAGAACTGCATCTGCCCTGGCTGTTTGCAGATGTCAATATAGGCAGTCAGCTATTGCAGCGATGGACTGAAGCGTGACCCTGATGCAGAATCAAAGTACATTGTATTGGAAGCGCATATATATAACCTCCTTAGTCATACATAAAGCTATTGCTGCAAGACTCATTCTCCTCGTTGCCAGAAATAAATATACGTGTAATAAGCAGTTTAGATAATTTATAGTCATCAAAGCATTAACCAGTAATAACAGTAGAGCACAGCAGTCTTTTATTGACAGGGTTTAGGCATAGTATGGAGTATCCATTGTGGAACAGTTTTGTTTTGAAATTACTATACTATACTATACTATACTATACTATACTATAATATGCTATGCTATGCTATGCTATATTATACATTACTATACTATGCTATGCTAAGCTATAACTATATAACTATACTAATGTGGTTTTACCTCACTTGTATGTTATTTTGAACATGTCTGCGAAATAATAATTAATGTAAACCAATGTGAATCACTGTGTATTTTTGGCAGGGTCAGCATGGTGGCTCAGGGGGTAGCACC
>JAODKN010000008.1:14102429-14123069 GCA_026774425.1 Petrocephalus zakoni | reverse complement strand
TCACCGTTTCAGGTGCAGTGGTACTGACTGTCGGTGTAGGTGGTGCGACAGAGGTAGTTTCTGTTTTAGTGGAAGGTCCTGAAGTCATTTCAGTTTGAGTTATAGTGGTGGTGGTTGAAGCTGGGCCTGATGTTTTTGCAGGCTGCGAGGTGGAAGTTGTGATCTCTGCAAGAGTCATTGTTGAAGCAGTTGATGGACCAGAGGTCTCAACCTTGGGTGATTGAGTGCGTCCACTAGTAACTCCTGATGATGTCGCCGTTTCAGATGCTATGGTACTGATTGTCGGTGTGGATGTTGGGACAGAGGTTTTTTCTGTTTTTATGGATGTTGTTGATGTTGTTTCAATTGGAGTTATGGTGGTGGTTGTTGAAGGTGTTGCTGAAGTTTTCGGAATCATTGTGGTTGAGCTTTCCAGTTCTGAAATAGTTGGCGCTGAAATAGTTGAGGTATCACTGGTCTCAGTCTTAGCTGGTTGACTGGATTGTCTAGTTCCTTCTTGTGTTGTACTTGCAGTTTTTGTTACTGTTACTGTTTCTGTAGTACTAATTGAAGTCACATTGATGGGCAGTGTTGCTGTCATAATCGGTATTGTTTTCGTCAGGGGTGCTATGGCCGTAGTTGCTGTTGTGCTTTCTGTAATTTTTGACGGTAAAGAGTATAGAATTACATCTCAGCATTTTATTATCCTTTCATTTTCACAAACATGATTTGTAGTCATTCTTTGGAAATAGACTCAATATATTTCACTTAAAAAGATCTTCCTACCTGTTGAATATTCAAAAACTGTAGTTAGCATTGATGTGGTTCCTGTTGTTTTTGTTGTTGTGGTAGGAACTTCAGTGGATGCCCTTGTACCTTCTGAAACATTTTAAATGTGGGGAGCATAGTTTTACTATCCTCAGTTTTTATGACCTTTGATTTGAAGTTGACCTCAAGAAATTATTAGACTAATTAAATATTTTACTGAAAAGTATCTCTTCCTACCTGTTGAAAATACAAAAACCGTAGTTGGTGTTGATGTGGTTCCTGCTCTTGTCGTGGTCATTGTGGTAGGAGCTACAGTAGTCTCACAGGGGTACATGTTCCTGTTGATGGTTCCATTTTCCCCACACACTGCAGTGATACAGCTTCCATCACCGTCAGTGGTATGGTATATTGTTGAACCATATGAGTACGTATTTCCTTTGTAGGTGCAGGAACAAGCTGTAGAGAGACATTTATGTTTTCAGTCTGGTTCTCTTTTCCTCCATCATATGGTATATCACAGAGATGGTGCCGATCATTGTGCTTACCTTGCACATTATATGTGCAGTTTATTCCAGTTGATGAACAGTAACTTGATGGGGAAATAAAACACAAAATTTTATTTCTTCATAGTGATATTTTACAGATGAGACATAAACACTAATACGGGCCACATACCAAGACATGCAGTTTTCTGTGGTAGGAACACTCTCCCCAGTATTGTAATGTTTTTCTTTTGCATCATAACAACCACACTGGTCTGCCTCCACACACTTCATTGAATCCTCATCAAAGAATGGTCGACTTGAGGGACAATTTGGATAGCAGCCTAGAGACAGATTCATTCAAACAAAATTTACCATGTGTTTCCATTTAAATCATCACACATAAAGCATGTAAAAGTTTTAACTAGGGCTGCACGATATACAGCAATGTATTTGCGATTTTATAACGCATGCGCAATAATCACCATGGCTTTAGATGAAGGGCGAAACATTTGGCCGGCCGCCAGGTTTCCAGTACCATACGAGCGTCTACTTATGCCCCAATTTCGTAAGCAGACGTATGCAATAGTATGCCTAAAATATTAGTGATCTGTAAGAATTCAGCATATCCTAAAGTGTAATACATGTGCGAGACTTTAAACTGCAAAAAGTACTGCCACAACACTGACATCTTTTTACCCATTTTATCCATAATCTCCTCTTATAAAAGATGTTGTGGCCACTGAGCTGTCCCTTTCTTCACCATCACTTCAGTGCTCATTGCTTTTGTGTTATACAAAACAGTAGTATGTGGCATGCTCTGCTAACTGGATTTCATAAACACAAGGATATGCCGTATTTATACAGATTACTAACTTCTGGGCATCAGAACATGCATCTCATTAATGCATTAGACACACTACTAAGCTAGTTAACCAAATGGTGGATGTAAGTAAACACCCATATAGGACCGAAAAGCTGACATCTGGACAAATGTTTCGCACATCATCTAAAGCCCTGGTGACCATGGGGGTTTTCCCACTGCAGCAAGTACCGTACTTTTGGTACTTTCAGTAAAGTACCAAAAGTTCAGTACTTCTTTTGTGTTGGTTTTCCACTGCATTAAAAACTGGTACCGGTGCTGAATAAAAGGACAACGGGAGGCACTTAGTACTGAATTCGCACAGTGGCTGTAGTATGTAGCTGGGCGATGTTGGATATTAAATCTAACATCGCATGTTATGCACATGCAGGTCTTACATCGCTAGTGAGTTACGTTAAGATCAGACTTTTTCTTACTTTCGGTTTTGCACGGACATTACGGACGGTGCAGGGGGCTCTTTTGCTAAAACATTTTTACTTTGGCATAAGATAAAAGTTTAGCTAATTTTGAAATTTTAATGATTATTCCTTGCATATATTATCTTTCTATCCAATACATGTTTTTAAAATCAGTTTAGAATTTACCTCCACTGCTTTTGCTTGGGCGCTGCATGCGTTCTCCAAGACTATCATAATCATTCTCACCCTTGCTATTTTAATCACTCCTAGACAGGTTTGTGAGAAACTTATGTCAACAGTTTTTTTAAATTTGTTACCTAACTTATATATACCCCAATGTTTATTAAAACAAAATCACATTGCTACATCTGGAGACTCTCCAGTACCATGCTGCAGTAGTATATATTAAATAAAATCCTTTTTAAATTTCTTGTTATGCCGTCTAGATTTTGTTGTATCTGTTATTCCGACCAGATCGCAATTATTGTTTTTTTACTCCATTTATTGCTGTACCCAAAGTACCGAAGTACGAAGGAAGTACCCCAACTGGTTTGGCACTTTTGGTACTTGAATTTTTGGTACTCGACCGGAAGACAGTGGAAAAGCGAAAGTACCACACCAAAAGTACCGAACTTCGTGCGGTGGAAAACCGCCCTATGGCGCATGCACTATATATCATGAGTATGTCGTGACATGATATTGTGCAGCCCTAGATGTGTGTGTTGTCCAACTTTGTAAAAAACATGTTACCTTCCATTGCTGGCATTTGTTTAGAGCACACCCCGGTGGGGTTCCGGCAAGTCTTCATGCATGGAGCTCCACAGGGCTGGTAATGCCACTCACACTGGTCAGGATTGTTGTAGAAATCACAAAACAATGCTACAGCATGGAGGAGGAGATCATTAATACATTAATAAATAAATTTTTTTGCTAGTTTTATTAATTGATGCTTAAGCTGCAGTGTTGTCAGTTGAATTCAGAGCGGCGACTTACGGCAGATCTGCGGGGAGCGCCAGGTGATGCAGGCACCTGCCTCGTTGCAGGCCTGAGCATAGGCTGCAACAGCTGTGCAGAAGCATTCACAGTCCCCTCCACTGTCACAGGCACATGAGTCTTTGACACAGTCATCATAGAATGCACTGGGATCCACCTTAACAGTAATGATAAGCACTGTCAAAATGCAAGGTATTACAAAACATACACTTATGGTGCATGAATGTTAATGGCAATATTACATTTATAGGTTAGAGATATTTAGGTTAATCATGCAGCTTCTGCAAGGCACCGCCAGCCTAGACAGTAATCAACAGTATAAGCAGATTGCGTACTTTAGACTGACAAGCAGAGAACACATTGCTGTTGATAATGCTGCATTGTTTCTGGGCCCATGACTTCCTGTATGGATTGGTGCTGCAAGGATCTTTGGTGCTTGTACTGTTAAGATTGTTTGAAGAGACTTTCCAGCTGCTGCCAAACTCCACGGGGTCGACTACAACTAATTGGCTTCGAGTGATGAAATCATTGTTTCCGTTGCCATCATAGTTTCCACACAGGCCACAGACTTGGCCCTAGATGAACAGGCAAAAACACAAGTCATTGAGGACTAGAACCAATGACGAGTAAGCTGGAGATACATACTGCAAGCCTATATTTAAATGTATTTACTCACTTGATATGCAGGACTTAGTTTGATGAATATGCTAGTTTTTCTGTCCCACATGACTATGAGGTTATTGTTGGCCTCAATAACAATGTAAATCCCCATAATTCGGATCTGGTATGGCACCTCTATGCCTGTATTTTTTGGAATTACTTTGTATTCTCCCTCTGAAAGGATAAGTTCATTATTCTGAAATAAACAAAGATGAAAAGTGTTAATGACCAGTGTTTGGGAAGTTACTCGGTAAAGTAATCCATTATAGACAAGTTCAGGTCCGGAAAGTACAAATCCAGACCAAGGTTTTGTTTCAACCAACAAGTTGCATATGAAGAGTCACAGTCACTCAACCAACTCAACTGGCTGGTTGAAACAAAACCTTGGTCTGGATTTGTACTTTCCAGAACTGAACTTGTCTGTAATGGATTGCTTTTCTGAGTAACTTCCCCAACACTGTTAATGACCAAAAGGTATGAGTTTAACGATTTTCCTTCCCTGAAGTAGACGGAACGTTTATCTTTCTCCCTTACCCCCAGGAAGAGCTTGATAGCCTTGGAGCAGGTGACGCCCGTAGTGCCACATGGGATATTCTCAGTGATGACTCTGAAGGTACCATTGGAATTGCTGCCACCACAATGGTCCTGCAGCAGTGCACAGGTTTCAACTCCAGAACTCTTATATGGCACTTGATTTTCAGAAAAACGTAATTACAAAAAGAGTGACGTTTTTACTTAATAAGAACACGAGTATGGGAGCTTAAATCACTCTGACATACCTGGATGAGAACATATTCACTGTTGCCATTGAAGGTGTACCTTTTCCCATCAACTGTGACATAATGCCCGTCTCCGTAGACAGAACACGTACCATAGCACTCATTATTTGTACACTCCCATTTTCTGTTCTTACAAGTACTGGAATAAAGAGAGGACAGAAAATCAACATAAGCTACAAAATAGCTTTATGCTTGTACACTCCCATAAAACTCTGATATTACAGCGATTTTTCAAACAAGGGGAACGTACCATGTGTTGCAGTCTACTTTAATGGTATCTCCTGGATTATGTGGAGCATCATTATAAAAACAGGGGCAGTTTTCTCCCTCTATACATCCCCCATTGCCATCATATACCATGCCGGAGGGGCATGTGCAGCCCGAGATACACTCTGTGCTGATCTGTGACATCAAAGTTAAAAGGTTACAGGTACTAATGGAAACATCACCTACAGGCTGCTTTACAGGGATGCCAGCTCTCACGAATCTGGCGTGACAGTCACACTTTCAGACTCTCACGCTCATGCAAGACGTCTTACTACAAATTCAAATTATTCCGTTATAAACCAAATACTACATCAAAAGTGGTGGGGTAGTTCGCAAACCCTACGGACTATTTACAAGGTAATTACACTGTTACATTCATGACTTGCACTCGCATTGAAAATCTCACGCCAGCCAAGTGACCAAAGTCAGCATCTCTGGCTTTACAACTGGCTGAAGTGTCTACAACTGCAGCCATCACTAGGAGATGCGGTCTGTAGATGGATGGATGGAATGATCAATGGCTGGACGGATCGGAGGGGTGGAATGTCTGTACTGGAATCATGTTGCTTTGGTGTAGGCACTACAAATTCACTGACTTACACACGTCATATCCAGATTTTTGCAGCTTTTCTGGCACTCAGATCCTACAGCACCTATTCCAGCACTTGAGCAGTTGAAGAAGACCATTGGGCTTTTGCATGCTAAGGAGACAAAGAAAAGCTAATCACTCTTCCTATAGAACTGCCTTATCAAACTTTATCTATTAAATCATTTAGGCTGGTCAGATCATGTTTGATTTCATTTGAATATACTTGAAAAAGTTAAAAAATTCTCGAGGTAAATAAATACATACTGGGTTCTGCAGAAAGGGGGATCATATTCTGCATTCCAGTCATCTTCTCAGCATTGCATATACTGCAGGATGGAGGAGCGCAGCATTAGACTCGGTTCTGCATATAAGCACACCTAATTCACTTATCACATTAATTAGCTGAAGTCTGGTTTTGCAGAGTGATTTCATTGTTGGGCCCTTGAGCAAGGCCCCTAACCCTAATTGCCACAGGGAGTGTTTGTTCCTGCTTCCTCAGCTTGTTTTGGATTAAAGCTTCTGCTAAACATGTAAATAAAGGGAAGTTTGGAGGGGTGAATATTATGATCAACAATATGTTGGGACTAGGGAAATTCCAAGCCAAGACTGCACCTGTACAGCAGATATTTACATTAATGGCATTTAACGGACACCCTTATCCAGAGTGACTTACAGTACATTACAATCTCCCTAGAGCAATTTGGGATTAAGGGTCATACCACTAGGCCATCACCATCCCATGGAGATATAGAAAGATATAGAAAGTACGTCACAAAAGCCTGGCATTTTTACAGGGGTGTGTACACTACTTGTATCCACTGTACATGGAGTGGATACAAAGCCCCTCGATGACGACAGTGAGATGCCCTTACCTCATGCCCGCGCTCCCTTGGCAGCGGCAGCTGTCAAGCGGGATGCAGTTTCCTTCGTCGTCCATGTAGCTCCCTTGATCACAGCCACAGCCATCTACAGCTGTGAATTTCACCTGACAGCTGTAGTCTGGTTTAATGAGGGAATCGCAGGTGCGGCCACAGCTGGCCATGTTGTAGGCGTAGACCATGGTACTGGGGCAACTGGTTTTGTATTTTTCTGGACAGGAGGAGACGGGGAGGACGTGGGATTATTGTGAATGGCGCTTAACGGTTTTAGGTTGTCCTGCATTAAACGACACCAGACTTACGGCAGATAGTATCTCTCCAGCCAGTGAGCAGCACGCCCGCATCGGCACAGGCGTGAACGTAGGCAGAGACGGAAGCACACATGCATTTCTCACTATCCTCGCAGTTGCAAGTGTCATACATGCAGTTCTGTAAGGGAAGAGCAGTCTCTTAAAGGGATTGTTGCAGTGGACGGTGGATTATGGCAGAGAAGGAACTCATAAGTAGGGACACTGTGATTTTTATTTCTTCCTTTCTGTGGAAAAACCAATTGAACTAAACTATACCAAAAAAAAACTAAGCATAACATCTATCAGATACCACAGGGGACAATACACATGTAACACAAAAAAACACCAAGAATGTGGGCTACGGTGCTTAGGCCCTCCCCTTTAGAACAGGATCACCAACCTCATTCCATGCTAGTGTCTCTAATTTAAGGCCAGTGGCCTAATACAGCCTTCTGGGACCCTTAGCACCACCCTCCGCTTATTTTACCCTAAATACAACCCATTTCTCTCAAAACCCGGAATTACTTGCCTATACAAATGGTTATTTCTAAAGTTCCAGTTAACCCCCTTCAGAAATAGACCCAATGGTTCCACCCTCCCGGTTTCGCAGTCCGAACCAAACTCAGCATGGAAATGAACCTGGACGGTGAGTGTAGAACATCTGCATGAATCTTTTAATGATAAGTATTACTGGGAAGGACAGGTACTGTATATACCAAAGCGTGAGGGCTGCATAAGTGTCAGTAGACTTACAGCTTCGTAGATGTCTGGACTTATCTCAGCATGACATGGAGCAAACACTCCCTGTGGATCGGCTAGCATGGAACACCAATACTGGGCATATCGTTCTGAAACAGAAAGATTGGTTACAATGTTATTGCAGAAATCCATCCGCCTTCCACATGTTTATTCTGTACAGGGCATGAGGCAAAATGCCGTTCCGTCTCAAACTGCAGGCACACACATGCACATACATGCACACACATGCACTCACATGCACACACATGCACTCACATGCACATGCATGCACACACATGCACATACATGCCCTCACATGCACATACATGCACTCACATGCACACACATGCACATACATGCACTCACATGCACATGCATGCACTCACATGCACACACATGCACATACATGCACACACATGCACTCACATGGACATACATGTACTCACATGCACACACATGCACTCACATGCACACACATGCACACACATGCACATGCATGCACTCACATGCACACACATGCACATACATGCACTCACATGCACATACATGCACTCACATGCACACACATGCACTCACACACTACGGGCAATTTATTTATGTCAGTTTGTCTAACTGTTTCTGGGTTACGGAAGGAAACCGAAGTCCCCCGGCGGCAGAAATCTTTAAAATCCCTGTGGGAATAGGCTGCACAGTAAGGACAGCTAACAGAAATAATGGGTACCGTTATCCACACTCTGGCTGCAGGGGTTGACATAGCTGCTGCTCACATCAGGGCAGCTGTGACTTGTTTTCCAGGTGTTTGCAAAGACCTCAGCTGTTCCCTCCACCAACCCAAAACTGGTCTTAAAGTCATCAGCCTGGATGTTGTTAAAGCTCCCACAGAGACCTATTGCAAAAATAGGAAAACAAGATCTGTGGTTCAGCAGGTTCGGGTGCTGTGCCCTTGAGTAAGGCCCTTAACCTCTAATTACTTGAGGGACTGTCTAATCTCATTAGCTTTCGAAAAAGGTCTCAGCTAAATAAATATAAAATCACAATGCATCCCCACCCACTGATGAGGTTATAAAGACGGGATCTTCAGTAATATGGAGATGGGAGTGCATACCACATGTTTCATCTTTGTAGGATGAGCTCAGAGAGATGTAGACCTGCATGAGGGGGACGAGCTGGACCATGAGCTGAATCTCAGATACAGTTTGGACAATGATGTAAAATGTGGAAGGCCTGAAGATAATCACAGGAGCTGTGAAACAAACAGGTTATTTATAAAATGGTTCAATTACGTGACTTGGGGTTGGAAATTGTGGTCTTAAAAAATTAAACCCTACCTGTGTAAACTGGTAGTTTTGTGGGCAGTCCATTAACAAACACACCTTGATTTTCATGGATTCTGATGACCTTTAGATACAATTGATTTTTGTCAACATCGTCAAGTCAGATGACTACGGAGATTGTTGTCCCAATCTATAAATCACTCCCAGAGTAATCTAACAGTTTATCTAATCTAAGTGTTACTTCTCAAGGAAGAAGTGCAGCTTACTCACAGTGGTTCCATTATTGATGGAGAGAGTAATGGCAGTGAGACATGTCTCTGTGGGAGACTGTCCACACACTTTCAAGTCTCCCAAAACTGTAAAGTCACTTCCGTCGCATTGCTGTAGAAATAAACAAAATGTAACTTGAATGACAGATCAGTGTTTTGCTGCTTACATGGTTCTTTTTTTCTATGTTGAAAAAAGAAATACTAAGTCAGACTCAGGCACTGACCTTTGTAAGGACATAGGAGCAGTCTCCATGAAACCTATAGGCTTTGCCATCAAAGGTAGTGATGTGTGAACCTCCTTCCACAGAGCAGCTAGCTGGGCAGTCCAAGTCCTGGCAGATCCACTGGCCCCCAGAGCAAAGACTAGCAGAACAAATTGAAGCACTTTATTGAGCCAATGCACGTCACTGAGTTCATACAAAGAGTATTCATCTCAGTAGTTTAAAGTTATATAAAGCTTGGGTTACTACTGCTTGCAGCACAGTAATTCCTTTGCAAACAGTACATTCTTTGGGATCAGCTTCAGGGAATTATTGATTGCCCTCCCATTAGGATCAGAAAGAAAGGGGTTTAACAACTTCCCTCCTAAAACCCCAAATAATACCAAAACACCATCTTTAAGCCTTCCGAGGTAGCCACTGCAGGTTGCTTACCAGCTTTTACAGCTGGTCGTATATAAATCCCCGGATTGGTAAACATTCCCATTGTGAGTGCAGGGGCATTCCTCCACTGGTATGCAGCCTCCGTGAGTGATGTCATCAACAACCGTGCCTGACGCAGATCAGAGGAGATTTAGAAACTCTTTTTGAAACGGACTTGCTGAAATTGCGCTGTAAACGTATGTAATCTCAGGTGAGCATAATCTACTGAGCTTTAAATCGAGAATATGTTTTAAAGGAATACGATACCAGCTGGGCAGAAGCATCCATCAGTACAATGACCCTCGCACAGTTGCCCTATCTCTGCGTTAGAACAGGTGTCGGCACACGGAATGCCACATTCCTGGTATTCCATGTTGAAGGGGCATTGCACAGCTGCCAGACACAGGGGGAGGAAGCTCAGACACAGTTTCTGAAATCTCACAGAAGTACCGCTTCCTTGAAAATGAATCTTACCACAGAACTGGTCGGTCCTCCATTGCCCGGGACTGCCCCCAGCATGGACGCACTGGCGCGAGTACTCTGAGAGAGTACCGCACAGGCAGAAAGATCTGCTGCTGTTGTCACACTGGCACATGTCTTCTGTGCAGGCCTGGATGAAGGGGGCTGTGGAGACTAGGTCCTGGCAATTTCTGAAGGCAGGGCCCTCCAACACCTCCTGGCATATTGTAACCTGGCAGTGAGCAGGGAACAGGTAGAACTTAATACACAGGAAACTCAGCTCTGCATAGCATGATGATATCATGATCATTGGAGAAAGGTGTAGATAAGCTGTCCAGAGTCTTACGGAATCATATACAAATGCTTAACATTTACATATATTTCATGACTGTTATCGGACTGAATACCTGGTCCCCGCATTCCTGTATAGTCTGCAGATCACAGCTTTCTGTCGGCCCGTCCATTCTCCAAACTTCAGCCATTTGCAATGTATTCATTAACACACCTGAAAAGAAGTGAACTGTTTAAACAGAGTTAACCCCCCTGTGGAATTCTCCAGAAGAGGACACTGGGTGGTGACTCACCTTGTGTGAAGAACTCATCGTACAACTGTAAGCCGTTGAAGTCTCCGCAAAGTCCACAAGTCAGGTCGTTGTATTTGCTGTCCAGCTCCACCTAGGGAAAGTACAGATATTAGTAAACTATTAAATCAAGCAAACGTAAAACGTATCTCTTTTTTAAATGAAGATCATAGCCAGTTGGCAGTATTTTTTATACATTAGTATCAATCAGTGCACATTTTTCCTTAAGTCCACAAGCTACACACCTGACTTTACGTGTGAGCTATAAAACCCTTGTTTACTTGGCTTAGCCATGCAGGTAGTGGACTGGGAAAAAAGCATGAACTGGCTGAGGGAAGCTGAGGATTGGAGGATGAACTATTGACCAAAGGTCACAGCATTAATTTGGATTGAATGGTGCATGGTGACCCATCTATTCACCTTCCCACTGTGTATCCAATACAGGGTCAACCTACACTATCAGTCAAACGTTTTTGTACGCCGCAGGTTTTAACCACTTTGACATTTATTTCAGAAACTGCAGAATTTTTATTCTTCTTAAGCATTGGAAAGTTGAGTGAACAACTATAAATGAAAGTATAAACATGTTTCCTTTATAACATGGAAAGAATATGTAACAGTGCATGTCCAACATCTTGTTAACTGGAAGTGTGGTGATGGCATAGTCACATTCTAGGCTGTCCTTTACCTCTGCACTAGTTAACTATTTAAAATGCACTAGTTAACTGTTTCATCCTATGAAGCAATATTTAATGTCCCTTGCAGAAAGAATTCCTTGAATGCACTTTACTGTTATACCTGCTAGAGGAAGTGAATCAAAGATAAAGGTATTCAAATGGTGAGCATACTGTAAATGTATTTCATGGCAAGGAGTATTGAGTGTATTTTTATTAAATGTTAAGAGAGTAACATGCGAATGTAGAAAATCTTAGTGCTTGCAAAAACATTTGACTGGTTGTATAGATCCTACTGCAGAAATCACACACTATACGGTAGGGGATAGCATCTTCCTCACTTGTGTGCTGCTTTGGACAAAAGAGTCTGCTAAATAAAGTGAAATGTAATGCAAATGTACATACACAATTCCACAGTATAGGGAACCGAGAGACACCAGTGTGCCTAACCCTTCTTAGGGAGAAAACCCCATGAATATCATACACAGCACAGGGAGAAGCAATGCTAAATATACTAAATGCTATGCTAATATGGAGTTTCCCAATGCATGACATTTTTGCCCTTTGGAAAGCTGGGTATGTTGGGGATACACATTGTTGGAAATAATGTAAAAATACATTTATGAATGATTTCTACCATGAAATAATCATCTTCATTCCACTGGAGCTGCAGTCCAAGCTTGGCATGGATATTCACAAAGGATGGGGTCCTCTCAATAAGAATTCCTGCTTGGCTGAAAGGCGTCGTGACTCTGGGGAAAATCAGATTCCAGCAGGTGAACTATCATTTGGTACTGACTTAGGCATTGTCTCTATTTGTCAAACTGCTGGGCAAGAATCCACTTTGCACATAGAACTTCCATATATACTTTATGGCTAGAAGCTGATACTTAGAATTTCAGTCTTTTAACCTTAATATATTGATGCTTCTCAGATGCCACAAAGGGTAGCACTCACATCTGCCCATTGACATCAATGGAACCTTTCTGGAGCACCACCACTGTCCCATCAAGCTTCATCATGATCTTGCTTATGGTGGGCAGGTCATCTACGAGCTGACGCCTCAACTGGATGTTGAAGTCCTCGAAAGGGGCCTTGCAGTGTGAGGTTAGGATATAGTTGCAGGTTGAGGGGAGATTAAAGAAGTTCCCATCAAATGTTTTGAAGTGATAGTTTCCCCATGTGCTGCAGATCTGCCCGTTGTGTGAAGGGCTCACACCTGGGCCAAAGGAGACAACAACATCATCAAGTTAGTCTCAGATTCTCACACTCTTTAATTACACTTTCATCCCAGAACAGAAGCTTCCTACTGTACCTGCTATCTTTGGGGTCAGCAATGACGGGATGTTTGTCATGGTCTGGTTGCTTGCTAAAAATGAAAAGACACATTTTAAATGTGCTGCATAGATTCCTGATGATAACTAATGAGGTAAAATGAGCAGTAAAGTTAATGGTAAATCATTCCGTAAATATTACTGTCATATTTTCCAATCTACTGGCTAGTCATAGCCAGACTGTCGATACTTTTACTGTATGACTGGAGTGAAGAACAGTCAGTCACAATTTAATTCTGTATCGCTATATAACAAAACCTTACTGAAAGAGGGTATCGTTATATAACAATACCTTTCTGAAAGAGGGTATAACAAGTATGCAACCATTAGTAGAAATTCTAATAAGTAAGAGATCATCTTTTTACTCCAGTCAGGGCTAGAGGAATGTTTTTTTTATATTTTTTACTATCACCTACTATTACTTTTTTAATACTATTATTTTATTTTACATTGATCTAGGTCACAGAAAATATAGGCAAGATGAAATGATCATAAATCATTCACACTCACTAATTTACAGTTAATTTACATAATTTACAGTTACCAATTCACATAAAAACATACTTTTTTGCAACCATGATTCAGGGGAATATGATTAACTCACGCAAAGAAACAAGCCCAAATTTTAAATTACAACCTTAGAATATATTTGGTCAGTGAACTTTGTCTATGCATACTGTCCATGTTTCTCACTGGAAAAAAACTACTAGTTTTTAACTAGAAATTCTTGTCATTGCAGTCTACCCACCTGTTTGCGTGAAGGAGAGTCCAACAGACATTGCCATCCACACCAGTACCCAGTGGGGTACATTCCTCGCTGCTCCCATTGCCCCCCTGTGGCTTATTTTCCACAAAGTGACACCTGTCTAGAGCAATGAGCATAAGCACGCATTGGTTTTTATACCACCTAACTCTGAGGAGGGACCAGCCTGCTCAAGGATGAAGGTGGAGCATAATTCTCGAGTCGTTAACATTAGCTTTCTGGAAATACAATAGATTTCCTCCCTAATTTGTAAACATTGACATCCTAAATCAAAATTGTCTGCTATTTCATTATATACCTCTCGCTTTCTCATTTCTTGTGAAAATATGCCTTATATTGTATCTTAGAACAGAGTGACAAATATTTAGAAAATTGTCACCAAAAATTAGAACAAGAAGTTATACACGTATTAAAAATATCACTTGATTAGTTATTTCAACTGTAATACAGGAAGAGGTCTTGTGAATTCAGTTAACACTCCATGAGATTTTAGCTGGATTTGCATGTATAATGGTTTTATGTCCAACCTCCTGTTTTGTTAATTTATTGAGCTGTTAATGACATGAAAATGCAGTTTGGCAGTAAATGTATTATTGTTTTTACATATAATATTACTTCCATATGAACAGCCATAATTACTACATTAGTCAGTATATTAGCAGAATTCGACAGAATTGCATTCTTAAAAGAATACAAGCCACTCTGGGGTATGTGCGATTGGTGGGCCCACATAGAAGCATTTTGCTGTGTTTTAATAACACCAGTTTTATGACTGCATTATACAGCCAAAATCACCATTATTGTTTGGACAACATTACCAGAGCTTTATGCAATTATGCAGATAGAATTGACCTGAGTCGCCGCACCAGCAGTATTTGCAGATTCCATAATAATGTAACCCCAAAACAAATCTAATAATTGTTTGTGTTTTCTATCAGCATGACTGGCCACAGTTCCCAGAATTTCAAATGAAAATAACTTTAGGAATTCAGTTTGCAACATGACAGTTTTAAACCAATTTTAATAAATCCAGTCCTGGTAATGACAGATACTCCATCCATCATATCTGCTTATTCATTGTAGAGTCGTGGTGAACCTGTAGTCTGTCCCAGTCTCATGTGCTGCAATCTGTCACATGCATCCCATCCATCTATGTTCTTCCCCTAGCGACTGGCGACAGGGGGGCATCCTAGTCAGCATTGGCCACAAGGTTGGGGTACTCCTCAGATGGGATGTCAATCACAGGATCACAGCATGTAAGGGAATGTTTCCTTATAATCTTAAGTGACCCTTAATACGCACTGATCCTGTACTAGCCTTTCTTTTGTTCATGAAAGGTCCTGTTTTGCAGCACAATGTCCTGTTCTGGCCAATCCCTAAGTGTAATATTGACCATGTGTTGTAATGTTAGTGTGTTAGTCATATTCGACTCAAAGGATGTTTTTTTTAAAAAGACTTAGTAGCCTTCTTCATTTCCCGCACCTTTGAAAGCCTTGTCAAAAGCACCACTGTTTACCAGGTTCACAGATTGATTCTCCAATTCTGAAACCTATTGCCTCGCCTTAACTGGGTAAACAGATGGAGCTTCAAACTGCCTTGAGCGTAAACTTAGGTTACAGGATCCAGAAGTAAAATAAAGAGCCTTCCCTCTGTCCCTGAATATGATTTACGGGTGGTACCTCATTAAAGGTTAAAGAGTAGTTTGCTGTTGTAAAATAAGCTTGGAAAGTAGCGAATGACGCAGATACGGCGTAATGTCGAAAATATGATGTCAAATTGACCAGAACCTCCCTCCGCAATGAAGATGGCCAGGAAAGCATCTCAGAAGATCAGGGCTGTTTTAAGAAATCATGAGGATATATTTAGTGTGTGAGGGTTTTTAAACATGACAACAAAATTGTATAAATAATACAAACTGACCTGTAAATAAATGAGCAAATCCATTCGTCACTTGGGAACAAGGCAATAAAAGAGGACAGATAAGTAAAAATGCGGTCAGTACTGATAAGACAATGTAAGTAAAAATGAGGTCAGTACTGATAAGACAATGTACACGTGCAATAGTACATGTTGATATATATATAGTTATGAGAATGTATCTAATTAACATACATTTTATTTCAGTGTGTATTTTCATGATAGGTTGTTAAAAAAATTGATCGTAAAATCCCTTATGTCTGGGGTGGCTAGTCCTATCCACAAAGGGATAACCTTTAGGTCAGCAGTTCAAACCCCAGTGTGATGACTTTTCAGCCAGTCAGTCGTCTGATTAGCAATCGATTTGGGGAGTTGCAGCAAACACCCACATACCCAACAGCCCTTTTTGGATAAGATTGGCCACCCCTGCTTTATATGTGGAGGTCTTCTATTCATGGTCTATGTTCAGCAATGTCTGTAAATTATTATTTTGGTGCACTAGAACTCTTTTTGCATAACGCTGAAGAACAGAAATAAAAGGACATTATCCAATCTGTCTGGTGTAAGCTTACACACATTGGAAGGAAGATGTATTATAAAGGTGTAGCAGTCTGCTGAGCAAACACAAATTAATAATGTATAACATAAGGATGCACTTGCTTCCATGAACTATATCCTGCTCCCTCCTTTAAGAGCAGGATGTGAAGACAATAGCTCCTCTATCAGGAACTGGTTCCTCCTAAAGGTCTTTCACATTAACCCCATGAAGTTTGCCAGGCGTACATTGGCTCATTTTGTAGTGATCATGTCTGGATTTAGTTTGTAAAGCTACTTAGGCTTTGTCTTAATGTCGAAGGGCAGCTTAATAAAGTTTTAGTTTAAAATAAATGATAAAATATCAGAAGTGGCTTTAGGGCAGTGGCTTAGGTTTCAACAACATTAGGGACCAAACCAGCCTTAAACCACCCCCCCTCCCAAAACACACTGTCCATACCCATATATACTCCCTTGCTGTGGGGCTTATTAATTAAACTAAAACCCAGAGGAACAATTGCTATTCAGACATCAGGAAAAACTGTACTCAACCCTCATAAATATTCCACTACATTATAGCCAAATCACATTAACAATCACTTAATAAACATCTTTTCATGAGGTCCATCCATCCATTTTCTGAAACTACCTGTCCTACTCAGGGCCACAAGGGGTCTGGAGCCTACAGGCAGGGAACAGCCCAGGATGGTGTGTCAACCCATCGCAGCATACCACGCACACTTCCTCAGGCCATTTGGTAACTCCATTTAACCTCAGCATATTTTCAGACTGGGGGGGGGGAGCCCCACAACAACATGGGGAGAACATGCAAACTCCACACACATGAGGCAATGGAAGAAACTTGACCCCTGGCCCCGGAGGTGTGAGGCGACGGGGCTAACCGCCATGCTACCATGTCATTCTCCTCTCATTAAGTCAACAACATAATTCTAATGGGGACTACATATAAAAACTTGGTGATATCTAGTATTGTGTCGGAGTTAAATCTAGGTTTGGACTGAGCTTTGCCAAAACAAGAAATGCATCATCAGAAGAATGTTGCCCGGCTCAGCTGACAGACGAATAATGATGAGGATGTCAATGCTGACCCCGGACCCTAACGAAATGTTAGAAGGCAAGAAAGCGACTGGCACTCAAGCCCAGTACTGCTACAGCTGCCAGGCTCAGTGCCTGCCACACAGGCTCATTGTATGCCACCCAGGTTCAGTGCCTGGCGCCCATTTGCCACTATTAGTAAAAGGAAAACCAGACTGGCATTTAATAGTTTGTTGTATTTTTTCTATATTTCTAACAATAACAATAATAATATATAACGAGATATTTTAAATCTAGGCAGCTTTATTCTCCTTATTTTCAACCGACATTCTGTTGATGCAGTCAACTGTATTAATAGTTAAATAAATAATGTAGTTATTTTCTTTTAAGCAAGTAATTTTAACACTCAACAAAGTAAAAATTATCAATTTATTCTGTTTTATTTAAATATTAATATAGTTGCCAGACACCCTTTTTGTGACATACTGCTATTACAAGCATCAAAAATGTGAAATGCAGATGTTGAAAAACTGAAGCTACAGAGGAACCCTGCTCTTTTCAGCCCAATAACTATCAGATGCACATCTGGGCAGCCCTATAAGCTTCTCGTACTGTTTGAATAATGCTGATGAGGCACCACTGTGCCCAAGACCATGAAATGCTTTAGTGATGAATCGCTCTTTAACATGAATTACAGAGTTAATCCAGTGAAAATGCCTGGATAAGCTGTTGTAACAAAAACAATAATGTTTCAAAGGCCAAACGCTCTGCTTTGTGATTGATCATTATTGCTTTTCTGTATGACGTTTTTTCCTGAGAAAAAAATAATCTCTCTGATACTAGACAAACAGAATACGCCATAAGACATTTATTTGACGCTGGCATATTTAGTCTCCAATTATCTGAAGTAAAATATAGAATAATTCTTAATTAAATATTAATTCAAAGAGGAAACTGCTTGGAAACTCATTTAGCATTTAGCGAAGGTTATCAGTGTGGAAATAAGGTATATCACTGTACTTATAAATATAAACAATTGTAGTGATAATTAAAACTGCAGAAATAAAAGATGGACATTTGGATTCAGAAATACCTGGTGGTTATGTCTGTAAAGCAGCATAAGGTCAAAAATAATTTTGCTTACATCCCCTCGATCATTGTCGTGGCTGGAGCTACAAGTGTGCTATTGATATAGGATTACAAGAGTGAGTCTTTATAACAAGAAGTCTGTGATTTGTGTGTCTACACAGTACGATTGTAATCCATTCATCCTTCCATTGTCCATTAACCATTTTCCAGTACAGGACAGCAGTCAAGCAAAACCATTATTCTTTATTTAAAGTATGGATGCATTTTTTTCCTCATGTTGGTGTAGAACAGGGGTGTCAGACTCCAGGCCTGGAGGGCCGGTGCCCTGGGTAGTTTAGTTCTTTCCCTGGTCCACCACAAACGATTGAGCTGAAGAGCTGTGTGGTAATTAGCACAATGAGCTGTGAGGAGTTGAATCAGGTGTGTTAAATGAGGGTAACCCCAAAAATGTGCAGGGCTGCGGCCCTCCAGGGCTGGAGTTTGACACCCCTGGTGTAGAATGAATTCAAAGTCAAATAGCCCTGCCCTACATGTCTTTTCCCCTGTGTTCCCTCAGCCCTGGCTTAATTACCCACACCAGAGTCTTGTTTAGCTTTACCTTGTGTTTCAATCCCATTGTTAGCCCAGCACACCTGCCTTGCTTTTACTCCTTGATGTCCTGCCCTTTATTATATCAGTCTGCGTCCTGTTCCCCTTGTCGGTTGTCAGTGTTACCCGTGGCTTGCGTTCCCGGTTTTCCCGTGTTCTGAGAATAAACACCCCTTTGAGGGGCTTCATACCTGCAGCCCGCATTATGGGTCATTCATCCCACTGTCGCCATAACAACGTGTTCCTGCATTCATCATAATTTATTTGGATTTTTCAAGACACCAAACAGGTTCCACGCTCTCATCAGCGTTATAAATCTGATCATCTTTGAGTGATGAACTTAAACCAAACAATTTGTATTAAATGGTGTTTTGGGACGTCATAGAAAATATATAATTACAATATAATAATCAATACTAGCTATTTACTCTATCCTGTAGCTGAAGATGCTTAGCATGAAGAGATCCTTTTGAGAATTAATGGCCTTAACATTGCATGAAATCTTGCCAATTCATTTTCCGATGTAATGATTTAATGTATACTGTGTTAACTATGTAGTGTAATCTCTAGATCTTAATCATTAAACACTTTATTGATATACTTTCAAGTGAGTATTGTGTTTACATGTTTGATGCCTCACACACAGTTATGTTGTACAACCTCGCAGACTAACATCAGGACCAATACTTGCGAGAGACACAACAAAGAGAGCTTTACATTCTGATTTCTATATTGATAGAGTTTCCATCTTGCTTGGTAGAAAGGTTGTTTGCATGAGTTCTTCTCCTACTTTGGTCCATATACATAGCTCATACCTGCCAATACTCCCGGTTTCCTCAGATTTCTCCCGATAAACGTCACACTTTTACGATCATGAGAATCAATTCCCTCTTCCCCCCCACAGTAAATCTCCCTATTTTTCATATCCTAATGTTGGCTGGTATGATAGTCTGAAAATATTTACCCCTCCTATTGGCCAAGCGTCAGCAGGGATCCTTTTTCTTCGTAATAAATTTGCTTCGTTTGGCTGCACTGATGAGCCTCTGGTGGCTTTTTGGGGGGCCTGTCCTCGGACGCCCATCCTTTTTAAGTTAAGTAGTTGTAGCTACAAATCCTCAACAGGCAACCTCCAAAGGGACCACCTGCATCCTCGAGGTTCCTACTCTTGTGTGCTTCATCAACTGCATCTTCCCAGGGCACAGTAACTTTTGGGAGGATGACCGTAAGGTCTTCTGATCATCCACCTTCCTTCTAGGAATCCTGTCAGAGGACCTGGTTGTGCCTGCAGATATCACCCCTTGGTGACGCTTGATCTGCAACCAGTATGGATGTGCCTCAGAGTGGCTGGTGTTTGAATGAGTGGAAAACCAAATGTACTCCTACCAACTGATAGATTTTTTAAAAACTGAAAGTTTTTTTCGTTATTTATAAAAACTTTAATAGTACAATTCTCAGGAAGTACTCACAAACTGAGATGCGCAAGATGGAAAAGCTGAATGGATCCATTGTTATTATAAGATGCATATTAATGACACTCAGCCTCTAATAGATAAACTAATCCTGCTTGACAGTCAATACCACAGGATTGAGCAATCAAACGCCACAATATAGCTGTGCAAACAAATCGTTTGTTTAAATATTCATGTGTGCTCAAATGTCTTTAATTAGGTGTGGCTCCTGTGATTATGGTGCACATTGGTCCATGCATTGTTTCCATGTGCTTATGCAACATCACAACACTTTTTCCCATCCAGATC
>JAODKN010000008.1:14085147-14097158 GCA_026774425.1 Petrocephalus zakoni | reverse complement strand
GGTCAATTCCAATTTAAATCACTATTACTCTTTTCCTCACTGGTGAAAATCTGTCCCAGATCAGTTCTGCCCACCAGAAAAGTAGTTTTGTTAGATGATCACTAGCATGATGCAAACGGACAAAACTCTTGCTTAAACACTCTTGACTCTTACTTGGAGAAGTTCTCAGTGGCAACAGGTGCAGCTGCCGTTTCAGGGGTGGGAGACTGGTTATCAGAGAAGATGTCCACTAACAGACTTCCCCTTGGAGAAGAGCAGGAGGAGCTTTGGTTGGAGGTCCTACTCAAACCCAGCAGGTCAGTCGACAGTGGCGACGCAGAAGCCTGCAAGCGAAACACATTTTTTTTCTAGAAACATCCAAAGCAGAAGAAAGCAAAGACAGACTTTAAGCAGGCTGCTTAAGCAATGAAGCGGCTGTAAGAGTAGCCGAGCGCGGCAGATAGAGCGGTATGCTACCTTCGTAATGCTGCTGGAACTGACTGCTTCCACAGCGCCATTGACTCCAGAGTTCTTCTCCTTGGGGCTGTCTTCTGGATCAGGAGACCTGCCCGGCCCTTTCCGCTTTTTGAGCTTGGACAGGATGGAGGACTCGCGCTCGGGAAAGGGTGGCATCTCTTCCAGAACTGTTGCCTTCAGATGGGCACAAACGCAAACGAAGAGCTCAGTCAGCAGACAATGCCAGGAGAAAGTTACGGTTTCCTGGATCCTTCACACCATCATCTTGTCACCCATCCATTAAACTCTAGAAGTCAGGCTTTAAAATAAAAAAGAGAAATAAATATAAAGCTCTTTTTTTACATTTGGTTACTCTTAAATGGGCATCATCTTTACACACAAGGGATTTGTTTCCAGTGCATTTAGTTTGCCATTTGAAGCTATAACTAGTCCTTCCAGTTCCCAGCCCACTCTTAGTACCAGGACGTCAGTACTGGCGATGGCACTCAGGCTCAAGTACTCCACAGCACGCTGCTGAAGCTCCACATCTGAGTTGCGGATCTGGCTGCTGGAGCGCAGCACCTCCTGGATAGTGGTTTTGATTTCAGGAAACAGGTTGATGAACTTGATGTAGGTAGAGAGAAGTAGGGCGCGAGTGGGCACTGAGCATAGGTGGAACTTGGAGTGCAGAAGGTTGAACTGGACCAGAGGGCTGCAGGGCCAAAGAAAGAGGTAATGTCAGTGCACACAATGGGAGGAAGTGATTTATTCTACTAGTAAACCAGTAGGTATAGATGTAGTTATAAAAACACAATTCACTGCAGCTAAGAGGCCGTAGACAATTAAAGCAAATGCACATATATAGGCTAATAAAAGCAGAGTTAAGTTTCTACCTTGACCGAGGATCGCCAGCGATCAAGTTTCCAAACTCCCCTAAGATGTATCCCCCAACCTTCACCAGGTTCTCATGGCAAGCTGGGGCCTGAAGACCCTGTCAGATCAGCATAACAAGTGGTTTAGTGTAAGGTGGAATGAATGGGGTAGAGGGGAGCAGCCAGCCAACTTGTGGGGTAACTCAAACAACACAGTAAAGCAGTATCTCCCAATCTGGTCTTTAGGGACCCACAGATGGCTCACGTTTTTGCTCCCTCCCAGCTCCCCAAGCAAAAACATGGACTGTCCGCAAGTCCCCGAGGACCAGACTGGAAAACGCTGCAGTAAAGAATTTGTACAGGTAACTACCAAATTAAAGAGAAAACTGTTAAAAATGTTTAAAGGAAAAATGCTTAAATGCTTACATCAGTTCAGTGGTCAACACCAAGGGACATCCTAACAGATATTTCGATCAAAATGCATTTTTTTTACCGGTGACATGGTAGTCTTAAAAAAAATTTCATTTTACCACCTGTTCCTTGGAACTAGCTGTGAGGCAATCAGAGGAAAAGCAGCAACAAACTGCACTGGGACCAGTGTTTTCTAGTGTTATGCCCTAAAGTTTTCGGTCCATTAATTTTGTTGCCTTTTTTCAAGTTCTGAATCCGTTTAGTGCCAATTCTAAGGGAATATTCCACAAGAATGGATCATTGAAGTAAAGAAATAATTATATTGTGATAATGTTCAACATCCACTTCTATGGAAAAAAATATTTTTCCATAATGACCTTTTGACCTTTGAGGGAACCCTAGGTCAGCGAAATTTGGCAAGGGAGTCCCCTCAGAAGTTAGCTGGATAACTTAAGCCAAATGTGAAAGCTGTCCAAGAGGAAGAGATATGATAGTCATTCCCATTTGACAATCCTTACATTTGACATTTGACAAGTTATCTATGAGATGTACCAACAAAATTTCACAAGGGGAACTTACCTCAAAGACAGTCTTGGCAGCATAGCCCTGAACCTCCTCGCGGTTTATAACGATCTGGATGACACGGTACCACACCTCTTCACTCACGTAATCGCCGGCAATGCGGATCAGGTTCAGGATGGTGTCCACGTACCAAGTATAGTCCACTGCATACTTCTCAGCTATGATGGCCACCTTTAGCACCTGCACAGACCGTGATGAAGACACACATTTGTATAACATTACAAATCGCTTAACTTTCATGCAACTAATGTAGTTGCTGGGGAGCCACATTAATCTATATAGAGTTTTTCAGTATGAGATACAGGATGAAAGTATTACTTATATCGATACACTTAAGCTGTGCATAAAAATTAGGGCTTTATTAAAGTTATTTTAATAGAATAGTATTCTTTCTTGGTTGTAAACAACACAAGAGCTTTGGTCATCACGTAACACAGAATCCCAGAATTCACAGCTAAAAACTAACCAATTCTTTTTCGTCTCACAGGGAAGCTGACGGACGGGAGAAGGAATCGTTGCTATTTGGTTGATTTCATTTTAAAATGTTGTAAAAAAATATAATATTTTGCAATATTTGTTTTAATTGGTTGAAGGATCTTCAAATATTAAGTACATGTTAGTGGTTGTCAGGCTTCTGAGTATAGAGCCATTTGCCAAAGAGGTTTTAGATTTAGATTTTTGTTTATAAACATTCACCTTCCGTTTTGTACTAAGAAAAAAAAAAAGTGTTGGTGAAGTGAAACCTAGTTTAAGTAATTTCCAAAAGAAATCACATTTTTTGGCAGTGGAACCATATAAAATGTGTTTATATTAATAAACATTGGCAAATTTTGTAATCATTGCAGAACACATACAAGAGAAACAATTTCAGAACCCATGTTGGGGGGGCGGTAAAATATATTTACTTGGACACAGGGAGTCCTTAGATAAAAAAAGAGGTTGAGAGATGCTGATCTACTGAGTATAACTAACATTTAAAAAAATGTCTGAATATATAGTTCGCCTTGAAACAAAGGACAGTGACATAGTTCTCACAGAGCACAAATTTGAAATGCAAATGGGCAAATGGGACTTTATACTAATTTGCAAAGTATATGCAAAAAAGATCAGATAATGTAAATCAAACAAACTCATTTGACATGACAACAATCCTGCTCACAATCTCCTCCCTGATGGAGTAGTCTGCTGTCTCCAGGTAGTCGAGCAGCTCAGCCACAATCTGCTTGGAATTGCTGCGGTCACACATGGCATAGAGGAGGTCCACTGCCCTCTGCCTGACACTGACATCCCGCTCCGTCTGCATGGCAAAGAAGCTCCAATGAAAATCACCACACACAATCGCTCACTTGCTGTCGCTCATAATTAGCTATTACAAAAATACAGTGTAGAAGCATCTTATACAAACCTGAAAATAAGGCTGAATGTACCTGTCTGCATTCAGACTAACCAGGTGCATTTATATGGGATTATGGAGACAGGCACGGTGTGGAAACACCACATAAATCCAGGATTTGTATGAGAGCAATCCACAAAGGACTAAAGCTGTTCTGAAGGCAAACTGTGGCCACTTTATATTATGTCCTTGATATTAATTAATATATTGTTCGGGTATCTGCTATTTTGTCCATCCTCACATGGAGTTGAAAAAGTATGCAAGTCATCCACGACATGGAAAACACACTGGAAAACTATGCTTTCTGCAGGTCACTGACAATATGACCAGGTTGAAAAGGTACCTTCAGGGCACTGATGACCGTTTCAATGTGTGTCTTAACAGCTTCATGGGAATACTCTGAACTGGCTAGCATGCACATGCTTTCCAGAGCCAGATAGCGCAGGTTGGTCTCCCGGTGCTGCAGGAACTGGCCCAGCTGGTTGCAGGCACGTACAAGCAGGCCAGGGTCACTGGCAGGTAGAACGTGTGACATTATAACCATAACCAATACATGGGTTCCAAATTGTAAACACTTCAGGAATATTGTTCTGAAGTGATATTTATGCTGGCTACTAACCTGTCATAGTGGATGATGAGGCTAATAGCTTCAAAAAGCACAGCGTATTTAGCATTTGAATGCTGCACCTTCTTAGACTTTGGTGGCTCCTGGGCCTTGTTCAGGATGGACTCAAGGCCTTCAGTCAGCCGACTGCGAACAGAATCGTCCTCTGGCCAGCACCAGCAAAAGCAGCGACCCGACAATGAAACGTTAAACTTTTATCTGAAGTAGAACCCCACTTTGGAACTTAACTGCTGACACTGCTGACACCTTACCTGGAGGTGGGTAACACTGCAGGAGGCGGAGCAATTTGACAGACAACCATGGGGCTGGGACAAAGTAGTATGCATAGTCCTGCAGATCTGAAGCAGCAGGGATCACAATCTGAAACGCAGAAACATGAAGCTGAACATTTGCCGGAATAAAAGGCAGTGGGTAGCCCTATTTTTCCCCAAAATATTTTTCTTTATGAAAACAACCTACTTATTTATATACAGAATGTTAATTTTAAGAGGTAACTTTCTCAACACCACATTACAGAAGACTAAGAAGACTTACTGCAGACTAAAGAAGACATCTAAAGCACAAATACGTCATCTACATACCCAGTGGAATAGCGTGCAGTTGTGATTTGTGAACCATTTATAATTTCTGAATTTTTAATCTCCCAAATGTCATGAGATCTTCATCATAAATCATAATAATAAAAAATGACTTATTTAACAAACAGCACAGACAACATTCACACTACCATATGCTTATTGAATAAATAAAGGAAAGGACCTCTTCAAAAGAGTGTAAATGGAGTGATGTATTCCTATCACTTTATGGTGGGTCTGACATAGCCTCCCACGGTCCCGAAAAAATTAAGAGACCACAGCACAATTTTTTGTTTCACTCATTTCTCAATTTATGGTTATGCATCAGTGTAAAATAAATGTTTTCTTGCAAACTGCAGCCTGGTTCTTCTGTTTCTATTTAATGAAGGGCTTCTTCCTTGCTTTATGGGACTTCAGTCCTGCTTCTAGGAGCCTGGTACTAACTGTCCTAGCTGTGCATGTCACACCACTTAATGTTTCCCATTCCTTTTGAAGGTCCCTTGATGTCATCGTCCAATTCATGAGGCACTGCTGGACAAGGTTACGCATTAGAACCATACGCATCACTTTCATTAGAAAGTCGCTTCCCCGCTCTCAGGGTTCTGGTCATTGATAGTTTCTTCTGCTTCACCTTGTTCTTCTGTACTGATCTCTTAGAAACTTTGAGCCTAGAATCAGCCTGCCACACAGTGTAGCTTTCTGTCAGCAGAGACAGGATTAAACCAGGATTTAACAATGCAGATTTTTAAATAATATAGAGTGGTCTCTTAATTTATTCCAGAGCTATATATAAAAGATAACAACTTGGGTTACCTACTCAACAGGACTCTGTTCAGGGGCAATACGGTCTGATCAAAACAGATTTCAGAGGACCACAGAAGATGAGTTACTGTGGCTCCTAAGATTTGAAAAGTATACATTAACCTTAAGAAAAGAATAGGCCAATAACAGTCAACATTGCCTGTAGCCATGCCCGCCTGTCCTTGGTAAGCCAGACCACACCCTGCTTCAGCTGAATATTAGACACACCTGTTGACTATTCCCTAATTAGGTCAATGGTTTTATAAGGACCTTTTCAGCGTAATATGCTTGTGAAACATTGTTGCAATTCTACTGAATATTTGTCATACCTTATTGTTGTTCTGACATTTACCTGGTATATTGACCTTTTGGTTTTCTAATTTGGACTTAAACCTCATGTGCATGACCTATTTTCTGTCCTTAGCCTGCCCTTTGGTGTAATGATTGTGGAATACATTTTGGTATTGCTCAGCTTAGATCTAAAAACTGATTCCTTTGCATAACTTAGATGATGATTAGATCAAATTTTAGGAGCCATTCATGTGCAGATAAATTCAAAAGGTTCACTAACTTCTCACAAATGGAGGCATTCCTTAAGTAGAGAATTCTAGATTGACAGCTCATCCTTTACCCATGTGACTTACCCTGCCAAGCCTACCCACAGCCAGAGGAACAGAAGCCTTCAGTTCCTCTGGGTTCTTCTGAGCCAGTGCAATGATGAGGCTTGTGGCTGCTGTAACTACGCCCTGCAACAGAGTGGCAGTGCCATGTGGTGGCCTTCGCATCATCATTTAGAAACACCTGCTTCCTATTCAGCCTCTGACTAAATGTATGTTTTTTTGAACAGTTAATCTTGGACGTCAATCTAATATTAAACATCTGACATTACTCTAAAAGTATTTCATATAGGGTCAGGGATTTACTTCTTAGTTCTGATATACGGAATAAAAGGCAAGCATTTATACCCTTTTGCATTTTAGCATAGATACCGAAGGTTCTGAAGCCCAACCCCCCCGACTCTGTGGCCACCTTTCGAGTAGGCCATACCAAGTGTTGGTCATTGAGCAGGTGTACCACACGAGAAGTCAGATCCCCCGTTGACACCAGATCTGGTGAAGTTCTGTGGAGCCGAAGCAAGCAGAGCGCTGCACTCTGCTTCACACTGTCCGTGGTGTCCCTGTAACACACAGGTCATGGTTACGGCAGACAGGCTCCTATCCTTGTTATACTCAGATCAAGCTCAGCAGATGTATCTCATGTCCAGGCTCAGCAGTGTCCCACGTGCGGAAGTAAGTCACATCTCCACCATATGTTGCTGTAGAACTTTTTCCTTTGTTTATTCTGTAATACTTGCATTCGTCTTTGTCAAATCAACAGGGATTACATTAGAACAGCTTAGACATCCATTTCCATTGTTAAATGCATATGGAGAGATATTAAGAATTTAGTGTCCATATATCTGCAGTGTTTAAACCCCGAATTAGGGGTTTCTGAGGCATTTCTGAGGCTTAAAGTGGTTGATTCGACTGCTTAAATTCCCTCTGGAGGCTCACCCAGCCACTAAGATGCGAGGGATCTCCTGGCCAAAGGCCTCAGCCATCTCTCGGCTGCCCACATTGGCAATGCAATGCAGGGCCAGCTTCATGAAAACCGGGTACCGGCTGGACAGGTCGTTCTTGATGGCGTTGTTGATGAGCCGGATGAGGTCACTGTTGGAGTTCACCAGCACAGAGATGAACAGGTAGCCCTGGGACAAGGACAGCAAGCTTCAGGGTTCATTGTTGTGTGCATTAGGACATATTCTACAATATTTAAACATCTAAAAGTGGAGAATGAAAAGAAAAAAAAGGAAATCCCATAAAACTACATGTCTTGACAGCATAACGTAGAATACCATGGGAAGGTCTACATTGTAACAAATCCAAATGTTTCAAGAGTTATATAAATTAAAGAAATAGGGTCGAAAGTTTGACACACATACATTTTAGCTCAATGAAGAAATTAATTAGTTACTGATTCCTTTAAGCTCATTCTAAAAAACATTACATTTTTAAAGTAAAATAAAAGATGTGTTTTGCTTCACAACATCTCTTTTACCATATTACATAAGGGCATTCACAGTGGATCAGAAGTCCCCCTTGCCATGGACAGAGAGGAATAGTCTGAAGATAAGACAATGAGGTTTCCCTGGAAAGAGTAAGTTCACACAGGCTCTCTGATCTGGTTTACAGGGGCAAAGTAAAATGGAACACACCTAAATATAAATCACAAAGAACAATGACAAAAATCAATACTGATAACCTTAGCCACATTGCTCAAGCTCCTTCCTTTCATACACCTCGAACACACACACACACGCGCACACACACACTCAGAAAGAAAAGGGCCTTGACTGCCACTCACTATCTGCTTCTCCGTGTACTTGTTGGAGCTGAGCAGGTTGACTGCCTCCATGTGGCCAAAGTCAATATCATGGCCCAGCAGGAAGATGAAGAGCAGCTTGCACACATACTTCTTCTTGCTGTAGCCATCCAGCACTTTGTCTCCTGTCGCACCACATGACACATGACCCGTGTCAAATGGCTATGGCATGTAATTTCCTATTTTTTTTCTCAAGCATCTCTTCACAGTGTTGGTTTTTTTGCAGGATTCTTTTCATGTGGTCAGTGCTTACACTGTTTTATTTTTTTTATTCTAAGCAATTGCAAAATGTCTGCCAATAGCAAAGATGTATATGTGAATAAATGCTATATCAGTATTGAACTCTTACCCTATTATCAGGAGAGGGCAGACATATAGTAACAAACACAAATACAGTACAAGCAGCATAGTGAAATGGCTAAACTTTTATGAACATTTTTAAAGTTATTATTTGGGCAGTCTTATGGTAATATGGAGTAATATGGTATTTTGACATACTGGAAACAATATTACCCAGGACCAACCCCCTGCTCTGAAAAAGTAATTTTCAAAATTTCAAAATCCCCGAATAGCATTGCTTTTGAAAGCGATGTATACTGCTGTATAATGTCTGGACAGCATGTAATTCAGATATGCATATACCTCTGCACTTCCTCATACAGCTACTCATCATAACTACAACTATAATACAGTAACTATTTTTATTCTACTCTTTGTTTGTTGACATCTGCTCTGTGCTGAGTCAGTGCTGTCACCTATTGGGAGTCCCTATGAAATGTCCTTGCACATGAGCAGTAGATGCCCACCGACATGCATAATGTCTGCCAGACTTAAAAATATGGCCACCGGACACCCTTCATGATGAAATTTACGTTACCCTGTGCACAGAACACAGTGCACAGGCACTCAGAAAAGTAAAGCATGAATTGTCCTTAAGCCTCCGACATAACATGTTTCTGTAACTAGAGCACATATAACAAGTAGCCTTCACAACTTGATTATGATAGCTCATCCAAAGACACAACAGGCCAGCACTGTTAAAAACAAATAAGAAAAGTGTAAACAATGTGACCCTGGTAGGCCGTGTGTTGCATGCTCATGTGAACTTATCAAACAAAGGAAATTATCATGAGAAAATTTTCATATTTGCAGAAGATACCTATGTCATTTAGTTCCTATTTTGTTAGACTAGCTTGATTGATACTCTGAACATCCCATTGCACAATTTCAATTTGCACAAAGTGCTCCTATCCCGTACATAACTAGCTAAGATAATAAATTAAAAAAACAAAAAAAGTCCTCAATTCAGATTGCTTTTATACATAAAATATAAGATAAGGCGACCTTTAAACTTGGAGCGGATGTTGGCTAATTCTTTGTTTATCCTCTTCACTTCTGCTTCTTTGCTTTTGCCTGAAAAAAAAACAGTGAACACATCAGCAACATTGTGGTGCAAATTTACATCACACCGGGGTAAATGACTGCGAATGGATAAGCCGAATCACAGTGAGATGCAACACACAAAGCATCAGAGAAAACAGGCAGAGGTCAGGCAACCATACGGAAACCATTCTTAATAAGATAAAGTGTCATGCAAAAGGGAAACATTTGTGGTAGTAGGGCTACATGGTTTCTTAAGAAAACCCCAGAACCAGCAATAGAACATTTAGGCCTACATCTACCTGGTAGCTCTGCAGTTACAGGGTTGCCAAACTCTCATGCATCTAGCGTGACAGTCACGCTTTCAGACAAGAAATCACACAAGACATCTTCCTTTCAACACATGAAATCTTACGGCATTCTATATCATTCCATTATAAATCTAAAATAAGCTACATCAAAGTGCTGGGGTTCTTTGCAAACCCCACAGACTATTTACAAGGTAATAAAACTCTTACATACGTGTAAATGTGTGTGCAGATTTGTCTCAAACTGAAAATCACACATCAGCCAGCTGACCAAAGTTGGCAACCATGCAGTTATCATTATATTTCAGCTCATAAGGCAAAATTTCCACAAAGGAAAACGTAACTGATAAAAAAAAAACACAGAAATCGAAAAGTTTTACTTGATACTTAGTTTTCCTGTTGCTTTCCCATGCTTTGGTAGTTTTTACTGAGTATTAATAAACAGAGCAACTGATGGGTTCTAAGAAAACCAGTAACATCAAGCACTGAAAAGCTCCACAAACAGTATGTGACGTTTCAGTTTCAATAAGCAGAGAAGATGACAGGAAGAGCCCAATATAAAGCTATTTCTGTTTCAAAGTACTGCATGCAAAATATCTGGCGATAGAATCTGGAAAGTCACATTCTCACACACACACACACACACACATACATACACACCTACATACAGATTAGAGACACGCACAAATAATCAAATTAATTAACCTACTGAGTGAGTAGATAAACAAACAAACATGTGAAGTGTTCAACAAGAAGAGATAAGCATGCTGTTTTTATTTTTTCCAGCTTAATGCAAAACAAATATCAGTGTTAGGAATCTTAGGAGTACAAAATGACGCATCCGGTTACAACTAACTGTAATTATCTGCTTCAAGTCCCCTTTCCGTAACTGCTGGACAACACCATGGCTAGAAGAAAACCCTTCCATTCAGTGTTCATTTCTGAACATCTTCTCCCAGAAGGAATGCTGCCGGGCCAGTTTAGCCCCATCTGCTATGGGTAAGCACACTACCTTCTGTGTAAGGACACGGAAAGGGCTATTGGGCACCATGAAGGACTCAATCCAGTCAAGTTTATTATTAACCCATGTCTGTTAGGAACAAATGTCATACTGTCAAAGGAAGCCAATACATGTCACTGTGTGGCCACCACTGGTGTTCCCTGGATTCCTACAAATCAGAGAATCAGATACTTTTTTTTCGTGTATGTTGGATTTTACTGCTATTTCTAAAACTTGTGTTAGTCTAAATAAACTTCTGAATAATTAGGTTGAAATCACTTGTCCACAGCAATCAAGATTTCTTTTATTCAAGTGGTTCTATGTTTTACATGACAATTACATAATATTCATGTAAATTTATTGAATAATCCCTGATGAAATCCACTTAAAAATAGCCAAATTATGTTCTGACTATGACAATTCGGTAAGAATTTAGCCAACATAAAAGAACATTTAGGCCATACCAAGAACACTGTAAACCCCTCTCCTATCCCATGCTTATCTATGTCTATCTACAGCAGGGGTCTCCAACACCAGTCCTGGAGAGCTACTGCCCAGTCGGTTTTCTATTCCACCTGGCTTCTGATGAGCCACACCTGTTCCTGGTATTTACCTGAGAGCAGTTGAGGCTCATCAGAAGGCCGGTAGGAGATGTGGACCACATGAACATGTGGTCCATTGTTGACAGAAAAGTCATCATGCGGTGCATAAGATGGCGGTCCCATAAAATTATACTCTAATGGAACTGAAATATTCCTATAGCCCAGTGACACCATAGCCGTTGTCATACTGTAGCCATCGCAGCACAACGCAAAACTCACATGTTTGTGGTGATGGTGGCGTAAACAAACCTACTGCACTGTCAGTTGTAAAAAAGTATAGCCCATACAGTTATGTACAGTACATAATACTTGATAATAAACAACTATGTTACTGCTTTATGTATTTACTGTACTTTATCATTATTTTACATTGTACTCTTTCTACTTATAAAAAACAGTTTACTGTAGCCTAGGTGGTTAGTAGGCTATACCATTTAGGTTTGTGTAAGTACACTTTATGATGCTTGCACAGTGACAAAATCATCTAACGATGCATTTCTTAGAACATATCCTCGTTGTTAAGTAATTAATAACTGTATAATCATCACATTTCACAGTGTCAGTGGCAATTCCATCTGTTAAACACCTCATCTCTATTAGACACTA
>JAODKN010000008.1:14060271-14075765 GCA_026774425.1 Petrocephalus zakoni | reverse complement strand
GGGTTTCGTTTTTTATGGGCATGCCCCCCCCCCCCGGCCCCTGCGCGGCCGGGCGGCCCCGCCCCCCCCTTCCTTTGGGTCACTTGTTTACGGCCATGGGCTCTGCCTTCTGCCCCCCCCCCCCCCCCCCCGGTTGCTTGGGCAAACCTCTCCGGACTTCATGCAGTGCGGCATGGAGCCGAGTTACGGCGCGGGCCTGCCAGCCAGCCACCCTGCAGGCTGTCCGCATAGACGGCCCATGCGAGTCGTGTCACACTCTCAGTCTAGCAGTGAGCGCGCTGGCAGTATGAATTTAAGCACGCTGTGCAAAGGGACACCGTCCAGCATCACGCTTACACTGCCCAAGGTTGGCCACAGACTGTCCCCTCATGACGGCAGTCTTTATCCTCCCAACCCCATTAATTCCTGGAACCAAGGGTCTCTGACACCTATGCCGTCATCGCCAGTGTTGTGTTGTGAGACTTGGTGCGTAACGGAATTATCTTCTCGGGTAGACTTCCCCGGCTATATGCGCAGATACGTTGAGGTCACCTACTGTTTTCTGTAGGCCGTGTAACCTGTGCAGCCTCTGTTGATGTTAGCTCTATGTAGAGATTTGGTCTTTTATTCCAGATTTTTGCTGTTACTTATTCCTGTATGACTTTAATAAATGTAGCGTCTTTCTAATAATAGTCTTTCAGTAATTGTTTCATATAGTTGTAAGCGTTATGGTACATTTCCGGTGCTCCCTTTTAAATGATACTTTGACTTGGCACCCCACCCTGGGTTGTTCCCCGCCTTGTGCGCGTAACCTCTCGGGTAGGCTCTGGACCCCCCACAACCCTGAGTAGGACAGGTGGTTACAGAAGGTGGAATGGATGAATGGAGGTAGGTTTGGGTGGGTGTAATCATTTCAGGTGCTTTTGCAAGAATCCCAGCTTTCTGGAAAATCCTGTGCATTTTAGTAGTTTGGGGGTTTCATTGATGTAATTTTGTAAGAACAGCCCTCTTGGGCTTTTCTGTAGACATTCCCTGCCTGGACTGGTTTTTCTGTTTTTTTTTTTCTAAAATGGAGCTAATTGCAAAAGTGCAAAAAGAAATTCAAAAATTGAAAAACGCAGACAAAAATTAATGCTGAAAACCATTAATACCGAATGATTGTTTGGTGAAAAGCACCTTTATTGTACTCAATGAATTAGATTTATAATCTGGAATAAAAATCTGAAGACCTATTGAAGTAAATATTCCATTAATTTAGACTAGTGTTAAAAATCTGATAATACATGTAAATTGCTTAAACTGCAGTTATAATGCAGGTAAAATGAATAGCTTTTGAAGGGTTGTAGTTTGTATATCACTGAGTGATTTTCCCATTACTGTCAGATGGTGGCAGCACTGACCACTGAAAGGTACATGGCTGAATGCAATTGGACTTGCAGGTAACTGGAAAAACGTGCTTAATTTAGCTATGCAGTATTTAATGCTTCCGTTTAATGCTTATCCATGGCTTTTATAGAAACATTCTTCCTCTTAATTGCTGTAATTTGTTGTTAGATGTCTGACATGGCACTATATGAACATTTGAATTCTTTCTC
Source organism: Petrocephalus zakoni (assembly GCA_026774425.1). Taxonomy (NCBI): domain Eukaryota; kingdom Metazoa; phylum Chordata; class Actinopteri; order Osteoglossiformes; family Mormyridae; genus Petrocephalus; species Petrocephalus zakoni. Next base: position 14,074,191 of record JAODKN010000008.1, on the reverse strand, counting down.
CAAATTGTTTTCCAGTAAAACATGATGCCCTTTTCAAAAAAGGCAGCAATAACTTACGTTAACTGGCAGGCAAAAGGGGAAATGGGAACACCCAGCATACACTTATCTATAATTTTTGTTATTTAATTTACTCTTATAATTATCTTTATTCCCCTGACAGGTGTGTGTTTGCATGAATTTCTGCTGAAGATGTTTGTGTGTGTGTCTGTGCTCTCCTCAGACAGGTCAGTCGCTTGATTTAAAAAACTGAACTATGAATTTTCCAATATATGACTCATTTGGGCGTTCCGTTAGTATCCGAAATAAATGGAAGCATTTAAATTGTTCTGGCCCTTTAGCAGCCCGTGAAATTTTGTGTACGATGTAAACCAGAGACACCCAAGGGGTTTGGCGCGCATACTGTATATTATATGATAAAAAGTTATGCGTTTAGAGCTGTTTGAAATTTTATTGACGTGTTCCATGATTTCAGGCATCACTGTCTGCCCTATTCATAGGGACACTGACAGGAACGTTTGTCAGAGTCTCGTATTCCCAGCTTTAAGCTTCTAACGGTAACTTGCTTTGGTGCTGGCCTGAGCTTCAGGGAAGCTTGTCTGCAATACCAAGGCTGGAAGTAGAATGAGTCAAGCAGATGGGGAGACACAGCTTACATTTCCTGCGGAGAGGAGCACACAAGACCCCCAGAATGGCCATTAATAACGCTGTTTGCGAAAGGATTCCATTTGTGTTCTTTGATAGATCATTTCCGCTGCGAAGGAATTAATGATAAGAATACTGTGTTCTAGGGTTAAAAAAAAAAAAAGAAAACGGAGGAGAAAGCGGAAAGCAATGCTTTGAGAAGATCGGGAATCTAAGATGAGAGATGCAGCTGTATGCGTGTAACAACATAAAGATTAATTACGGATGCTTGACTGTACCTCTAAAAGTGCTGACGCACTGTATAAGTGCAGCAAGATCGTGTAAATGAGAAGACCACAACCACAGGATTGTGGAAAAGAATAAGTAATTTCCTAACTAATGACCAATTTAGTGGTGAGTTAATGCAGTGTTTAAAGACAGGAATTCTACCATCTTCTGTTACACTTCACGTGCATCCATTCTGTCCTGGGTGCTACTGTATGCTTAATAAGCATTTGAATCAGAATTTGCTTTTCATACAGTTTGCAACAAATGAGGTATAATATGCCTCAGTTCCAGAGTGGCGGGCAAGTTCTTGGGGAATATTTGGCAGAAATTTCAGGATCTGTGGTTAGGTTATGCTGGGTTGGAGGTTTGAGGGGTGAAGCTCATGAGCTACTGTAGGATAATAGACAAGGGATTGTGTGTGTGTGTGTGTGTGTGTGTGTGTGTGTGTGTGTGTGAGAGAGAGAGAGAGAGAGAGAGATAATGTATCATAAGACACTGCAGTCTGGTGAATCTGGAATTGCATACTTGAAAATGTTTGATTAGTATTCCAAAGTCATTTGATTTTGATCCTCTGAGTTACCAGTACATATGTGATTTTTCATTGCCCTATAAAACCTTTGTAAACTGTTAATAAAACTATTTACCACTTTTTGGCCTGGATTTCAAAGCTACTGGAGGTTAAAATATAACCATATATTAAAGCTAAAATAAACAAAGGTTTCCTTTTCCCCCTCACAGCCTTTGATCTTAAATCATCCTGTGTGATGCACAGAGATGTGTTAAAGTTAGAAATTGACTTATTCACTTGGAGAATAGCAAACACATGACCGACACATCCATCCATCCATCCATCCACCCAGCTGCTTATCCTGAACAGGGTTACAGAACTAACACAAATCAAATTAATATTATTCTCTTTAGAGGAGAGTACAAAATTACATAAGTTATATTATGTGTGAGCTAATTGATGCTATCATAGCAAAAACAAACTCCAGCTTGAGAAGATGACCTTCCCCTCAGAATCAACCAGTAGACAAAGGGGAGTCTTCTGCCTGCTGTTCCATCTCTATGTAAGGGACATGCTCTAAAATGCACTGAATTATAATGTCTTTATGACTAATAGAGGAGATTAGTGCTCCTCCAGGTGAACCGCAGACATCTGTGTCTACTGGAGTGTTTACCGGGGGGAACAGCACATTTAGATGAAAGATCCCCATGATCAAGGAACTAATTTGCTTTCCAAATGCCGCCCTTTGCCTCTCCACCCCTCCCGGCAGAGAACAGAGTGGGGGGGGGGGGGGGGTCTCGGCGGGTTGTGTGTTTCCAGCCCGCCTCTTTGCGCCACAGAAATATAGTAGGTTTTTAATTACCGAGTGGATTGATATGCAAAGTGGTCATTCTAATGGAGATGGAGAATAATGGCGAGGGTGGGAGGAGATGAGAACGTGTGTATGTGCGTGCCGGGTCGTGTCTAACGGGTGCAGTGGGTTATGAGGAGCACGCGTCGCAGAGCCACAAGTCAGCACGGCTGTTTGAAGGCCTCACTTCTGCCCGCGGTGCAGATGTATGGAGGAAGCAGGCCACTACATCATGGCCTAGGTCAATCAGCCAGGCCTGTGGAAAGGATCCATCAGTCTGGAAAGCACTTTGAAATCAAACTGACATGCTAGGACCCATGTGAGACAGATTTGGATTTTTTCATGTGCTTGTATAATCTCTGAAATGGCACACTGGGGCACTGTTTCTGTTTACACCAGAACCTGTAAGCTGGGGAGGGTCCGGCTGTGTTGTTCAGTCGGACATGTCTATGGGAGGGCTACCAGTCAGCATGATGAAACCTGACAGGGCCTGTGGCATCACCCTGCTCTTCATGTCCATTCTCGCTCAGCTGTCAGATGTGTGTTGAGATGCTGTTGAGCCCCCATAATTCCTCTGATGTTCCCTAAGTGAATCTGACAACCTGCATCACTGTCTGATCCCTTTTTTCCCCTCAGGGCAGTGAAGTAGAACGAAAAACATAACAACTAAGTATTTAGTCAAAGCGGCGATTTGTAGATTTTCTTCTCACGGCTGGTAGCATCAAACCTGTATCGAGAAACCCTAGAAGAAAGGGGTCTGGTAGGAAATTCTGTCGTTCAGCTAATGGAGTAGAGAGGACAGGATGACAAAGGAGAGAGGCCACCGTGAAGAGCTAACAGCTAGCTTGTGGCTGCATACGTGTGTTTATGCATGCTTGTGCCTGGCTGTTTGTGATGGGCTCGTTTCACATCCCCGGTGCCCACCTGTCTTATGCCCTGTGCTGCCCGGCATGTATTATAATAATAAGATTATAATGCTTTTCCCAAAAGATCTTTCCCGGGCTCGAACACGTTAAGCTCTTCTTGCCATGAGGAAAAACGTAAAAAGCAGAGGCCGTATGATTGAGGTGACATTATATTAAGTTTGCCACCTGTCCGTAGTGTCTAATAAAGATACACCGTCCGGCGAGTTGTAATCAGAGACCCTTCAAGTCATTTCCGGAGTGAGTTTGCAGCTCTATCTAGTGTAAACAGCATCATAATGAACTGGTTTCCCTTCACCAAAGCCCAGCAACAGCGATGACAGCTCTCCCTGTTTGCTGACAGTCCGCTGACGCCATTGTTCTGTGGAACTGCAATCTTCCTACCCATTGTCGCTCGGGTTTGTTCCTCTGTTGCATGGTTGTTATAGTTGGATTAGGGAGCAGGGCTCTCGGAATAGCACACTGAGGTCCCCAATCCCTTCCTGTCTCCGAATTAATGAGACTGAATCTCGGGGATGCTAAGGAACATCATTATCTATGTGCACGAGGAACGGGGCTAAGGAAATACCCGGGTTGCTTCCTCTTCACCTGGCTATCTTCTTGGAATAAGCTAAGAATAAGTACTAAATACTGGAATAATTGCCACCTGAACAGCGTCTTTCTTGTATGTTTAATTGTATACTTATAGGGATATAGGGATTCTGGTGTGACGTGAAACTGGAGTCAATATATGCCACATACCCTGCGACACGCAGCCACGGCATGGTCTCGGCACTATGGCCCGGCTTTCCACAGCAGTTAAGCAATGAAGTCGCTCTCTCTTTGTGTTCTCTGTTCCACTGCGGCTCATGGATGCCCCTCTAGGTGCGAGGTGTGTACGTGCCGGTTGGCACGGTCCCGGCTACTATAATCCTGTTACCGCGCTTCTGTTTGTGCCGCCATGAAAGGCAGGATAATTAAACGCCGGCAACAGGCTGCTGAGCGATGGAGTCCGGTGCCCCCGTGGCCTGTGTGCCATGCCAGGGAAAACGCTTTGTAGGTCACGATCATCCTTTTACACCATCGCCTCCTCTTCCTCAGCTATATGCAGTTGAAGAATTTAAACGGACTGTAAATATTTTACAGTCATGTCGAGGCAAGGAAGGAAAATAGATTTTCGGGCCGGTGTGATTTTTAGGAAGCGGCATTTTCTCAGGGGTGGTTTCTCATGGCTCTGGTGCGATATTCAAAACTGTGCTTATGTCCTTAGATAGCCTTTTGCCTCGTTATATTCCTTCTGTTTATTGTTTAGTTTGCGGGTTTATCTTTCTAGGCAGAGATTTAACTGAGTTTGTTCATTTTTAGTTGCACATTCATTCATTTTCTGAATGAATGCTAATGTTTTGCTGTTGTGCTGTGTGTACGTTTTCAGCTTAGTAGAGCACTTTTATTTGTAAACTGTGAGCAGGTCATCAGAAGCACTGAGCGTTCTTTAATATAAGACATTACTGGGCTTAACCAACATGCTCTATTCAAAATCGAATTCCTCCTGAACGGCTTATATCAGAATCAGAATCAGAAAAACTTTATTGATTCCGGAGGAAATTGCTCATGTTACTACTGAACTGTCACACAGAGACACAAGACAAGAACGTAAAAAATATATAAGAAACTGAAATAAAATTATAAAAGAGAGACTCTGCACTATATACACCATGATATTTACATAAGAGAAACAGATACAGACCCCAGCTGATCATAACTAATGAATGAAGTGGGCCAGTCTGAGTTATGGGTGATGCCTGGAATGTGTGAATTTACCACACTCTTTATCACATATTTATTTTGAAACATTTTGTGTTCCATTACAACTGGACTATAAATGCAGTACGGTGGTTGAAAATGTGCAATTTGAGCTATTGGCATCTCTGCTGGCCTTTTATATTGGCCTCAAGGTTCACTAGCTAAAGGTTACACATTTGGAAATTCTTATTGAAGTTCAAGTCAAAGCCACCGATTCATCCATTGTATTTTTTATGAACCCAGCTCCCTGATTACATTTTTCCATTTATGTCATGTATGCTCACATCTACATTTTCTCCATCTAACTCATGGAAATTCATCAGCTTATCATGGAAAATATTGCAAATGAACTCTGCCAATATCCATGTCTCATTGACTATATGTTTTATATGAGAGAAATTGCTTGGGCTGTTGGCTGTGTACCAGTGACACAGCTGAACTAGCCACTTTTATTACAATTAATCCAGGGTGGGACGTCCCGCAGCTTTGTGCCCCGTGCTGCCTGAATGGAAGGTGGATCCAATGATGATGGATCCTTTTCCGCTCCCTCACACTCTACCTCAGTGAAGATTGCTTATGTAAAGTACAGTTTAAAAATCCCCTACTAAAACTCCTAAGAGCTAACCAGATAGGATAAACCTTTCCAATTTAGGATTATGGCATCTAGAATATTCTGCATGGCGCAGCAGTGTTCCCTGGGTGCTGGAGCAATGATTATGTCACACCCATGTCACCATGTTGTTTTATCAAGGCATGATGGGGGTTGTCTTTAGACTTTTATCAGAAACTGGACAACCTGTGCTCAATATATACTGAGCAGCTCGCTTGTGTTTCTTTGGTTTCGTCTTCCAGCCCCTCTTTTGGGCCCGATTTCTTCCTGCACACTTCTGTCCAATCAGCAATCCCGGGTCCTGTTTCCTGTGGTCCTGGTGATGGTCCAGTTCAAGGTGCTTTGTGCTCAGGTCCAGCTCGCCCAATCGTGAGCTTGGCCCACCCTAAACTAAAATATTCCCCTATTGTTGTAAAAATGACAGTATTTGACGTAGATCAGAACCAAATACAAAATGTGAAATGTCATACTTTCTGGCGGAATATGGGGACCCATTTAATCCTGGAAACATGGCGGGACACCAAGGTAAATGACAGCCAAGAATTATGGCTCCATAATCCCATCTCTCCACAAGATGAGCTGCTTCAGCTGTTTTACGGCCATATCCTTGGCCAAAAGCCAGGGACTAAGACGGTCAGCGGGCCCTCTAACTCACCCAAAGAGGCTGCACCGTAATCTGCTTTTCAGATATTCGTTTTTTAGGTAATTGACTGGATTACTGTACAGGGACCCTCACCTCACTGGCCAACAATGACAGTGTTGCTATTTTCTCTTAATGCTGATCTGTCATACACCTTAAAGAACATGGTATTAAACACTAATTACATCACACCAGGGTTTATGTATAGCGCATGGTTTAGAGTCTCGGGGCTTTCAGCAGACAGGCCGATAATGGACAGGCCTCGCCAGGTGTGGGATGATGTAATTCTTCAGTTGATTCGACTGGACCATAACTGATCACAATAGGACACTTAATGAAATCTGACATTTTTGGAATCTTTGGGTCCCCAACCATTGGATGTTACAGACAGTTCAAGCTCTCTGGAAAACAGGAATAGGACATGAATTTTGGGGTCCCATATTATGCCCACTACAAAGAGTTTATCACTTTAATACTGTCCAGGATTTCACACTGATTAGACCAACTGGGACGGTGTGATATGATTATGTTTCTGTGAGCATTTTTGTCATGGGGGATTAATTAAGTTTCCAGGACACAGGTATGACCTCAGCATGCATTATGGGGGGGCTGTATGACCAAATGGGAGTTAGGGAGACTCCACATCTGGAGACCATTGTTTAGACATAATTAGAGCACTTTGGGGCTCACTAACAAGCTCACACTGCCAGATGTTAATGACCAAAGGGCAGCAAGAAAGCTCTCCTGCCAGGCTGCTGGGCTGTCAGCTCCGTCAGCTTCCTACAGAAGCCTCCAGGGTTTAACACCTCTCCTAACCATGCGTCCATATTCAGCAGTCTGTGTGTGCATATGATCTGCCATTATTTTAAATTGTTTCTTTCAGTGTCAAAGGGCAATTTTATATTAAACAATCAGTTTGACTAGACATCTATTTGCAGACTGGCTACAGTCTCTATAAAGGCACATTCAGCTGGATACTTACCAATGCAGCCAAGATTTTCTCTCCAGTTATTACCTCAGTTGGTTGAATAAATGCAAAACAATAAAAAATATATTAGTTTAATGACATGTGTAGCCATACAGTCATTACTTTGAATGGGACTGGATTTCAGAAGATTTTATAAAGAACTTCATTTTTGAACCATTTTCTGCAACCACTCGCATAGTTCAGGGTTGCGGGGGTCCGGAGCTCGTCGCAGAGACTAGAGCAGGGGTCTCCAACTCCAGTCCTGGGGGGCCGGAGTCCTGTGTAGCTTAATTCTTTCCCTGTTCCATCACAAATGACTGTGCTTAAGTGCTGTGTGGTAATCAGCCCAGTGAGTTGAAACAAGTGTGTTAAATGAGGGTAAACCCAAAAATGTGCAGGACTCCGGCCCTCCAGGACTGAAGTTGGAGACCCCTGGACTAGAGGCACAAGGCAGGGAACAAGCCTGGATGGGGAGCCAACCAATCACGGGGAACACTCACACATGCACAGGCAATTTGGCAGCTACAATTAACCTTTTTGGATGGGGGTGGGGGTAAATGGCAGTACCTGGAGAAAACCCCACAACAACACCGGGAGAACAGGCAACTCCTCACACCTGTGCCACAAAAAGTACTTAATGACGAAACCAAATAATGCCTTGCCGCGTTCTGTACACAGAAAGACAAACTCAAGTTACATTTCGACCACGAAAGCATAAAAATTTCACTTTCTTTCATGCACAAAAATCAAAAGCAATGTTTCATTTTGTGCACAGAATTGATATCAGCACTTTTCAAGAAGAAAGTCAATTGTTCTGCATTTTATGAACTAAATAAATTAGTTTTATGCACGAAATGCATTTCGTGAGTGATATACAGTTATTTAATTGGCGAAACTGATTCTGTGGAATCACGAAATGAATTTTGCTCTCTTGCTGAGTCACGAAAGTCACGTAGAGGGCGCTCCCGGGGGAATAGGAACTTCAAATGACCAGAAGGTGGAGCGCCACGTTTAACTTGAATTTTATTGTGTAATAAAAATACAAATAGCTCTACAGTCATACTTTTGCTGTTGTATTTACGCATTAGTGTGACTATTTTGTATTATGTTTTTTAATATTTTTAAGCCAAGCCAGTGAAAAATATCCTCGCCAATTCCCTCCAATTGTAGGCTATGTTATACCCTGCCACTTTCCCCTAAATAACGTCCCAATAGTTCAGATCAGACGCGCGAAATGGCGAATCTGAACGGGATTTTACAAGAAGTAACAGGCAGTCTGCGAATCCTGGTAGAAAAACTAGTTTCGCAGAGATTTCTCATTGCCACTTGACGCCCCATACAGCAGAGACTTGAGGCAATAGTGCTAACCACTGCGCTGCCCACTACTCAGTTTGTCTTAAATATTTGACGTAGTTAAATTATACGCCAAGCTATATAGTTTGATAAAAACCTAGCTGTATTATTTGTCACCGGATAGTTAGTAAGTAGACGTCAGAAAGACAGAAGTACAGCAGTTTCGTCACCGTCGCTGTATGCGGGCCTGATTTATCCGCGCGCGCTATTAAATCCGGATGAAAAGCATTCGGAGTTTAATGAGATGCTTATTTATTGAGAAACAGACAAAGCGACGCCAACACAGAATATTTACTGCCAGGATGTGCAGTCCTAATTTGGAGCATGGATAGTGATAAATCACAATGTTTTTAATGTAAATAAATGTTTTTTTTTCCGTTTTGGATATTGCATTATTTTTTTCTGAATCACAGAAAACATCTGCTATTATAATACTTGTTTCTTCTAATATATACAGCACCTTCTTAAATAAATGGGCATCAAAAGTGCCTATGTGTGCCTCACCTGTTACTGTCATCAGACCCCTTGTCTAGGTGCTTTAGTGGCGACACGCTTTCTCTCAGCACTTTTTTTTGAGCCGACTCAGTCCGGAACCGCATGGTCTTACAGTATATAAACATGGATAGACGCATTCAAGCACCGCTACATGCATTTACTAACGCCAAGGTCTTCCTTCCACTTTATAATACAACAACCCAGTCTTTGTTTACATTATTTGTCATTAGCACAAGCACCACTGAGCCAGCCGCAGGAACGTAAATCTTTTAGTACGATATTTTATGAGAAGATATTCTACGATCAGATTATAATATCACAGTATTAAAATCATATTAATATGAATTACAGTTATTATTGGATCATTAGCGCATGCACTCCAAATAATTACATTTATAAACCAAAGGAAAGCAACAATTTAAAAAACAGTTTGACTAGACTTGACTAAGTATCTTAATAGAACTAATAAAATGTTTACTGTGCATTGATTATGTATTTCGAAATGCTTTCGAAGAATGTAAAACTATGCAATTTTCTCCAAAGCAGGTGCGGAAGTATTATCGGGAATGTATTTTAACAACAATTAGTGAAAAACCTTTTACATTTTCGTACGTCATATGTCATATTTATTCTGTCTCTAACAAACACCTCATGGCGTTTGTTTACAACCATACGATATGGATTATGTCTCAAATCTTTTGGCAGCACGAATTGAAAAGTCAAATTTCTTATAATATTAATAACAACATAAACATTCTTCTTTGCTCATTTTCCAGGTTTTTCTACAGTAAACCGCGGTTACAGAATAACGATGCGCAATGCGTAATGATAATACATGAAAATAAACACGTTGAAAGGGTCAGTAGTCATATAAAAAATATTATTTTCTATATTTTGCTCGGTTAAAGCTAAAGCTTATTTAAGCCTGTTCAGTTCTATTTACTACATCTCACTTGATCCGTCTTTATTGAGTGATAAACCTCTAGAGCCTAATTTATTGCCTTATTCCTATTACTTCACAAAAATAAAATAGTTTCTTATTTTTCCAGCTGTAAGCTAATAGCACTCAATATTTCAATCCAATAAGTGTCCATCCATCCATCCATCCATCCAAGTCGGGTCGCAGTTTATATGGTAAATATGTGAAGCTAATACGAGTTAATATCTTTTTATTCATAAGCAAACAAACAAAGTCACTATATAAATATATGGCTCTGAAGGGGTTTAAGATTGAGGTTTTTAAACCTAAGGACGTCATTAATTTTTTTCTTTAATTCAGAAAGCGATAAGCGAACCTTGTGTCCCATCGAATGATATTGCTCATCCATCAAATAAGTAACTATAGCCTACGCCAGCTATTTATTTAATTTCCTACATAGCCTATTATATGTACTTCATAAATTATTCAAGCAATACAATATGTATTTCTTTGTGATCATTGGTACCATTATTCAAGGAAGTAACGCGTCGCCTAAATGTACAATGTCAATAATTAACATTCCAATGCCAGAATTATGCCAGTAGCACAGACGTATTATGGGTCGTTCAAACTGTAAACCGTCGGCGGAAATAAATACTGAAATACAGGCGGTGATGCGAAACGTCTATCAGAGAAACGGAAAGCCGTCATCCTGGCCTTTGATCTGCGTTGCCGTCAGTCCCCTTTATTTTTATTCGACCTGTACGAGTGATTCGGCCCGGTATGACTCTCTTATGAGTTTCCCCATGACGTAGGCGCTGTCGCTCCTTCTCATTGGCTCTGGTGTGCCCTGGTCACTTAGGGGTGCTTTTACTCCCGTACACCTGCCACACCCCCCGAGGGGGGGCGAAACACGCACGCAAACACGAGTACCGTTCATAAATACCTGAATGAACAGTCCCACGGAGCATCGACTGGCGGAGTGACCGACCCACTCATCACGCATTAATCCGCCTGCCTAATTAGACGCAAATACCTGCCAAGGGAATTTAATATGAATTCGGACAAAGTTGATGGGCCACGCAGAGGAAGATCCTTCGATTCTATGAACACATGTTTTGAAGAGAAGCACCTGAACAATGAGGTAAATGCTATATTTAAGTATGTCATGTATGCATGATATAATGTAGGTGACGTACATAAAGTAAGACATTAATAAGACGTTTAACCAAAGGTGCTCATTTTATCTTAATTAAATCTCTCACTGATTAAGTCACTTCTGATAATTGAGGCTGAGCCTATTTCAAGGACGCAGCTTCGTTGCCGGGTTTAACGTTATGAGGGAATATTATTACAAACTTTTATGGAGAATAAAATTATAAGAGAAGTAGAAGAGAAATAATAAATGTTTCAAATGTAATTTAGTTGGCTTGTTTTACCATAACAGATTTCTTTAACTACTCTGGCACTTATCTTAAGATGTGCATGATTTTTGACAGGAGATCCATGGGCGCTTGTCTCAGAAAAAAAATGGTCCTTTTATGTCAACCACGCGGAAACATATCAAACATGCGTTTTACGTTAAGGAAAGTATTGAAGGTATTCCAAATACCTGTAAGACCGATATGTTGTAGTTTGAGCTAAGATACAGAAGCCAGAGGGCTTTAATTTAAACAAACGCTTTTCTCGGGACAAGTAACTGAACAGACGTACATATTTTTTGCAAACCGCAATTCGTTTCTCTAAACTCACTTCTTTGTGGTTTATCAGATTCTCCCAATATAGAAATAGAGGGTACGTGCTCCACGAAGCCGGATTTCTCCGTTAGCTGGGTTAATTTAAAGTGGAAATCAAAATTGTCCAATAAGAGTTTAGTTAAGGAGCATTCCTATTGGACAGTCATGACTTCTAGTTTAAGCTAACCCAGCTAAAAGAAATCCTGCTTCGTGGAACCCCTACTGGCTGGCTATTTAATGTCTAAAAGGGACTGTAGCCTTTTCCTTTGTAATACGGTAAGAAATTATTTTTAAAGATTGATTCTACTAGAAAACTTTTTATTATTTATATTGAAGCTGAAGTGTATAACGGAGCAAAAGTACTGCCTAAATATGTTACTCTTGCTATCTTTCCAATTTTAATGTCTGACTGCGTCAAGTTAAACAAACGTGACGTCATGTAATCCCAGAAAATAGCTGACATTGAAACGATTTAAATTCTACAAGACACTTGGGATCTGGCGGGAAAAAGAATAATCCAGCTAGCAGATTGGTCAAACTGCTGTGTGATTTTTCTTGTGGGCAGATGAACAAATCTGTGTTCAGCAAGATTGAGGAAAGCAAAGACAACAGACGCTTGTCCTCGGAGGGGGGGCGAGCCGAAATCATATTCTCCCTGAAGAATGAAGTCGGCGGACTTCTGAAGGCACTCAAACTTTTCAAGGTAAAAGACTATCTGTATGTATACGTTCATTAAGCCAACTACATTTATGGAAACAGTAGGTGTCATGACCCTGTTTTCTACTGCTTTGTCTGCAAATTTTGATAATTTTATTTATGTACCCTTACTATATGTAGCTTGTTTTTCATATATACCAGTTCCTTAATCGTGATTAACTCAGGTTGGATTAAAAAGATTGTCTAGCTGTTGCTTATGTTCTTTAATTTGATTATTAGGAGAACCACATCAACCTTGTTCACATTGAGTCCAGGGAATCAAAGAGGCGTAACTCGGAGTTTGAGATCTTTGTGGACTGCGACAGTGAGCAGGAGCAGCTTAATGAGATCATCCAGCTGCTGCAGAAGCGTGTGAAGGTCGTCAACATGAGTGCTCCTGACAACTCCTGTCTGCCCGAGGAAGGTACGTGTTCTCCCACCGCAACGTGATGGACGAGTTTGTGCCACCTCAGTGTCAGCTGAAGAAAGATATAAACGGATCTAATCAAGCTGCAAAACTGGTTTTTCCAGATCTGTTTGATGTGCCGTGGTTCCCCAGGAAGATCTCGGACTTGGACAAGTGTGCCAAACGCGTCCTGATGTACGGTTCGGACCTTGATGCTGACCACCCGGTGAGTTGTACCTCCACCTCATCGCTAGGGTATGGTAGACCTTCAGAGGGGCTCTGTACACTGAGCACATTGCTGATGCAGGGCTGGGTCCTCTCCACACAGGGTTTCAAGGATAACGTCTATCGCAAAAGGAGGAAGTACTTTGCTGACCTGGCTTTAAGTTACAAACAGTAAGTCTGTGATTTTAATGGGGATGTTTTCTTCTACAAGTAATGGAATTTATGTAGTGGTGGAGATCTTGTAAATTGCAAACTTCCGCTTTCCAGTCTTAACAAGTAATGCTAATCATTAGGCCCCCATTTGCTTGTCATTCAGAAAAAAATCTGTCTAATAGATAGATTAAAGATTCTGATTAAAAGATCGATTAAAATGAATGATGTTAGGGAGACCCCTGGTTCTGTTCTTCATGTACAATATTATCACAGATAATCTTTGTGATCACAGATCTCCTGAGCATTTATTTAGATCGAGTATGTGAGAGTAATATTCATGTAACACTTCCTTTTGGCAGTGGGGACCCCATACCTCACATCCAGTTCACGGAGGAGGAGGTGAAGACATGGGGGGTGGTGTACAGGGAGCTGAGCAGTCTGTACCCCACCCACGCCTGCCGGGAGTACCTGCAGAACCTGCCCCTACTCTCCACGTACTGCGACTGCAGGGAGGATAACATCCCGCAGCTCGAGGACGTGTCACGGTTCCTCAAAGGTGAGAGACGGCAGGCCCAGCGCCCTTATGGTGCCAGTGTAGCTGCACTGTAGCAGGCTCCATACCTAGTTCTATACTGTATAGTGTCAGTCTGTCTATTCTGTATCCTGTCCTATACTGTATAGTGTCAGTCTGTCTGTTCTGTATCCTGTCCTATGCTGTATAGTGTCAGTCTGTCTATTCTGTATCCTG
>JAODKN010000008.1:14011495-14033213 GCA_026774425.1 Petrocephalus zakoni | reverse complement strand
TTCCTCCCTCCCCGCCATGCTGTCCCCCCCCTGCGACCCCCGCACCCCTTGCGCCCCTCGCGGGGGGGCGCGGGGGCCAGTTCTGTACTAGCAGAATGGGCGTCTTGTATAGGCCACAGGCTCGTTTTCGCGCTAGAGTTTACGCACTGACAAAACATTGTAGCCAATTCAAAACCATGGTCCTTCATGCGCTGCCAGTCTGATAACCATTGAGCATGCAAAGGGGGGGGGGTGGGGTGGTGGGGGGGGCAGCACTGGTGTCGCAAATCCGTCACACATCCAACCGACAAATTCTCATTTTTCTGACAGTAAATTTAAAGTGACGGAAAGTTGTCATAGACCACCTGGGTGTGCACAAGGGGCACTAACAGGGCACTACCAGTGTGTGCCCACCCACTGCGCTTCCAGCGCCCCCTATCTGCAGTAGTTGTCATGCAGTGTTGGGCCCATAGACAATTCAAGGACATGCAGAAACAGAAAAAAACTGCGTCACACAAAAAAACATACATATTTCCATAGACACAGTTAAATATGTACAGAAATATACATATACAGGGAAAGAAACAGCGTGTCACATTTCATTTGAGCAATATTTGTTTTGTTACAAGTAAAGGCCTTTGACATCCTGTCAGTAAATGTTTTTTTTCAGTTTCTGGTTCCATGAGAGTCTAATTAATTCATTGTCATTGTGAACTGTAAATGATACATGGACAGGACACATAGCTATGGCATTTGGATTAGAAACCACTGGATTGTTCAGTCAGCAAAGAGTATGTGTCTGATCAGGGCAATGCGTCATGAGTGACAAAAAATAAAAAGTGTGCAGATCCCTGGGAGCAACTGGGTAGCCAGACTAAAGTAGCACGTTTATGTGCAACGAAGGATTGACTTGAAGATTGAAAGCTTTCGCTCTCAAGGTCCATAGGTCTCCATCCTCCACAGGTCTAGAATCCTGTAGCAGGTGGTTATAACAGGTTATAACAATGCACTGCTTAGCTTACAATGATGCTCTTTGAGGCACATTGTTCTGGGAGTGAGTCCTGTGCTGAAATAAGGGCAGAAGAGTTTAGGTGAGTGAGAGTGGTTGCTTCTTGTTAATTAGTGGACTAGTGAACCCCTAAGTGAACTCCAAAAGGCCACAAACGAGCCATCGTGGAGAAAGCGCCTCACTGATGCATGAAAACATCACAGTGAGCAGGAGGTCATAGTAAAATAAATTGATGTCCATCTGAGCAATGAGAAGAATTAATTAGTGGCAGTGATGTAGCTGTGAAAGTGTGAGCCCTCCAGCTGGGTATTCAAACCTTAATCACTGATCCTACCTTCCCACTGAGCTCAGGTTTCAGATGGTTGGTGTTTCAGCACTGTGTCACTGTAGTGTGGGAGGGGCTCCAGCACTGGCGTATAAAGTGTCACTGTAGTGTGGGAGAGGCTTAAGATCTGGTGGATATAATGTCACTGTAGTGTGGGAGGGGCTTCAGCACTGGTGGAAAGAGTATCACTGTAGTGTGGGAGGGGCTTCAGCACTGGTGAATAAAGTGTCACTGTAGTGTGGGAGGGGCTTCAACACTGGTGTACAGAGTATCACTGTAGTGTGGGAGGGGCTTCAGCGCAGGTAGACAGAGTGTCACCACCGTGTGGCAGGGGCTTCGGCGCTGGTGTACAGAGTATCACTGTAGTGTGGGAGGGGCTTCAGCACTGGTGAACAAAGTGTCACTGCAGTGTGGTAGGGGCTTCAGCGCTGGTGGAAAGAGTATCACTGTATTGTGGGAGGGGCTTCAGCGCTGGTGGACAGAGTGTCACCACAGTGTGGCAGGGGCTTCAGCGCTGGTGGACAGAGTATCACTGTAGTGTGGGAGGGGCTTCAGCGCTGGTGGACAGTGTATCACTGTAGTGTGGGAGGGACTTCAGCGCTGGTGGACAGAGTGTCATCGTTGTGTGGCAGGAGATAGAGTCTCTGAGTGTGAGCAGGGCTTTAGCGCTTAAAGCTAGAATGTAATTATGTTGTGGAAGGGGCTTCATTACTAGTGGTTAAAGTGTCACTCTAGTGTGGGTGGGGCTTCTCGATTGTAGAGCATCATAGTAGTGTGGGCACTGGTAGTCAGACTTTCATTGTGTGGTGGGAGGGGCTTCAGTGCCGGTGGCTGGAGTCTTACTCTGGTGTGGGAGGGGCTTCAATGTTTAAGCCTGGCACAGCTGTCCTCCTGGCAATGCACCCACCCTGGCTGCAGCAGAGGGTACACCTGGGGGGCGAGGGGTCCCTCTCCCAGGGACCGCCCCAAAGAGGGACAGGCTGTGAGGCATAGCACGGCGGGGGCATGGGGATGGTAGGAAAAAGAAACAAACAAACAGAAAGGGAAAACAAGAAAAAACAAACGGACAACAAAGAAAAGCGAGGGTTACGATCGGTCCAGAGCCGGAGTCCATTAGTATCTGTCATGAAGGAAGACAGGAGGATTCTCCTGGGAGCTGGATAATTACCTCTCATGGGATGGCCAGGAAGGAAAGATTAGAAAAAGACTGGGGAAGTGAGGAGGGAAAGTGATCATGCTTGTCAAAATATAACTGTATGATCTGCTTTCCTTGTAGGCTGGTCTAAATGCATAAACAAATGAGCAAATTAGGCTTAAATGAGGCAGGCTGTGAGATCTATGTGAGCTCTTGTCTTTCAACCCAAAGTCGAGTGGGATAACATGAGTAGGAGGCTGACAGGGAAGAGGAGGTAGGAAGGGCAATGCAGAGGGGTCCCAGTGGAGGAGGTCAAAGCAGACTGAACATCCAACCAGAATGCAGGCCTGTGGAGGGCAGACAGCCTAGCTTGGGGTGCCCTGTGACAGCACATCCAATCACATTGCTGACTGTGTGAGTGTGGGTGGCTGGTGACGGGGCCAGAATGGTCACCCTGTGGCTGGGCACTGTGGGGGTTGAGTAGGAGTGACACACAGTTCTGTAAGCTTGTATAATTGGAAGGAGTCACTTAAAATGTGTAGGGTAAAGGAGCAAGCAGTCATCACATTTTTCAACCCGGCTTTTAGCGGATTACTGTTTCTACTCGAGTTCACGTCCTGTAAAAGAGGAAGATTTGTGTTTTCGCTGTGTCTTTTTGCTTTTATACATACCCTTCCTTACTCTTCCTCCCGTGTGGCTGGGCCGCTCGGTCGTGGACACCAGGAAGCAGGGAGGGTCGTTCCTCTCACCTGGGCTGAAGATCTGGCCATCCTCAGGGGATATGGCCTGGTCTATATGAGGACAGTCCTCATTGGCCAGCGCCGCCTTGGCCGCCTCCCCATTCAGTTTCGGATCTTCAGACACACAGACATAAGTGAGACAATGTGAACTGTACAGAGCCAGCATTTCATCATTTGTTTGTGAAATTAGCCAAAGAAAATTTACCAGTGCCACCTGCTGGCTTGGAGGAAATGCACACCTTACACCTTACGGACACATCCTGTGCTTTGCATGTTAAATTCATCTTCAAAAGTATAGCCTCCTATTATTCATAATGACCCATCAAACTGACCAAAACGTCACTTTCCCCCCAGATTCATCCTAATGCAAATTTTTTCTTAGGCAATTTTACAATCACCCTAATAAACTTTTATATATAATTAAATAAAAAAACATTTCTCCAGAAATGCTTTTTTGGACAGAAACTATAACTGCATTAACAATTATCAAGGAAGTAGTACAAGTACAGACACTAATATTTTTAACTTATTTGTGGGTCCCAAAACCACTTTAACTAAACAAATAATTAATAAACACCACTCATTATATATATATATATCATTATATATTTTTATGGATATTATCAAAAAAGAGCACTGATTGCTTCTACCGTAAAAAAAAAAAAACTCAGAAGATAATAGTAACACAGACAAGATTTCCTTTTCTGTGTTGTCTACGGCTAATTATACCTAATGTCACAGCAAAGATGGAGGCTAATCGCAGGAAGCACGGGACATAAGGCAGGGACATCACAGAGCTCTCCACCATCCGATAACTTAGCAACATACTCCTGCCTAAATATGGCTTTCGTCCGTGGGAGGAAATGTATATGAACACGGGAAGAACACGCGAGGAGCCGGGTAGGGAACAAACACGCAACCGTGGAGGTGTGAAGCCCTAGCACTACCTACTGAGTCACCATGCCGAAAATAAGTCCATTTTGGTTAAATACATCTGGAAAGCTAAACACTCTCAAAATATTCTAACTCCCTTTCCCTTGGTCACAAACCGGACTTCCTGAGCTTTGTAATCTCATTACTCTATGATCCACACGCAGGTCTAATATATCTATCAAGACATATTGCATTGCACTTCACAATCGGGCAATAATAATAATTTTCATGAGCTCCATGGCTTTCAAGCAGTCAGCCACTCTGAATCTATGCAGAGGGCCGCTTCTGCACTCCCAATTACTACGTTTACAGGAGCTCCTTGAGCGGCACTCATTTCACACTTAATGCAGCTGACAAAATCAGGGACTCGCAGGGTTCGACAGCGCAATCGCGCTAAATTAATTGGGGGTTCACCGGGAACTAACTGAAAATAGCCTGCAGTAAGAGGGGACCTGAATTCGCCAACCTCGGGTATAAATGTTCAGTTTCTTTCATCTGATTAATATCCCCCTTTTTTGGGGCCAATAAACGTCCATCATACCCAGAGGGAATTAATGAAAATAATCATCGTTTTGGACTGTAGCCACTGCCCCAACACTGGAATTTCTGAGTAATTACGGAGTAATTTCTGATATTCTTCCGTTCAGTAACTGATTCACCATAGTAAGAGGACAGCTGGACCATCCTGCATCTCGAGATGAATTAGGGATTTTGATTGAATGGAGCAAAAGCAGTCCACCATGGGAGCCATTTCTCAGCATATGGGACTTGAGCCATTCTAAACACTCCAGTCCAAACTGTAAGTTGTACAGAACAATTGCAGATTGCTAACTGCCTCAGAGAATCACACTGTTAATTTTAGACTTTCAGCAAAAGTATAAGATGCTGTCAAAATAAATACACTAGGTTGGGCTCCAAAACTCTTTGTGTATGCGTGAGTTAGTGCCGATGCTGAGCTGATTTAGCTTCACTAAGATTACAGATTCTCAATTTAAATATAATAACACACCTTCCAACAAATTTTGAATATGCACAATAAGTGTCCTTGCATCACACGCATACAAGAGAACAACAGTTACATGTAGCTTCTGACATTTAAATCAGGACAAAACTGTGGTTAAAATGTACAGAATCTGACAGAACCTTTTCTCTCCTTTAAATTCTTAATGGCTCTATAGGTCACTTATTATTGATTTTTATATTGTGCCATCTATCCATCCATTCATCCATCCATCATCCATCCATCCATCTAAGCATCATACAATGTATTCTGTACAGGGTATGCCGAACTAATTAAATATAAATGAATATATTGTTTATTCAAGTTATCCGTTTGTGGATGAAGATGACATTTTAGTCTTGTATGGAGATAACTCATTTTAACAGTGGCTGATAAACATCTCACCAGAATATTTCACTTCCTTTTGTGGCATCCCTCTTAGGTGGACCATCTCCACGTGCTACAGAGAGAATCCGTCTGTCTGTCTGTCACGTGGGCCGTCTGTCTAATTTCACGCGCTTTGTCCCAGTAGCTGGCCCGGCTGCCTTGGATCCTCGCCCTCTCGCCCGGCGGGCTGGCTCGCAGGCACACACTACATCTTTCTCGCATCTTTGCAATGGTGAAAAAGGGTTCACGATACGCTCACAGTCCTGGGGTTGACCCTCTTAGTCTCGTCTGTGTTACAATGCTGTAGTAACCCGGGAGCAGAAGTGCAGACAGTTGGGTGACCATGCCACAGTCGTAAAGTAGTCGGAGTAGCATAGAAAGGTAGCCTAATGGAACAGAGCTTGCTTGTGGCTTTCCTTTAGGATTTACTGTCTGCCTCAGCTGTGGCCTTTAACAGTCTGGCCATGGCGTCTGAGCTTTTAGAGTCTGGCTAGTCCTTGCATGCGAAACTGATGGGGCGGAGCGCAGCTCGGCCTCGCAAACAGCGAAAGGGAGCGACCGCATCACCCGGCCAGCAGCGTACATGCCCTCCCTGCTGGAACCGGCACGGTTCCCCCTGCCAACAACAAGGCGTCCCGTCGGCACCACCGCCACGCTGTCCTTTTCCTCGCTCGCTGCTTCTTAAAGGAGAATTTCACACAAGAATTGCAGAGTCAACGGGCGATGACCTACATGTTGCAAAAAAAATTAGCCTCTACATCATGAGCACAACCCCTGCAAGCCCGTTCTCTAAAGTGCAAGGGCACCGTGGGATGATTCTGTTGTGATATTTACTGCATGTTTAGCGAGAGTAAAAGATTAGCCCTGAAATTCAGCAGTAAGCGTTCAGATTTCGCAGTCCAAAACTGCAGCAAAATCCTGATTGTCTCATTAAACTGACTTAAAAAGCAGCATATCAGACTTTTAATATTTACACTAAGCGAGAGGGACTTTCATAGAAATTCATACCTGCTTCCATTTCTGTCAGCTTGTAGGCTAAGCCTCATATAAAAGCAGGAAGCTAAAAGGTAAAAGATAAAGACGAGGAAACCACAATACCGACTGACAATCTCATTTGAATGATATTCCTTTAGGGTTAAATGCTACAGCTGCACAGGAAAATGGCCCTGCACTCGGCCCTCAAGCTTTGCTCCCACCTGTATATATATATGTGTGTGTGTGTGTGTGCATTGGCGCTTTTCCACTGCCACCGAGAACCGAAAAGAGTTAGTTTTCCATTGTAGATTATGTGAGCCGGCCTGCTTACTAGCAGGCCAAAAGCATGACTAAACCAAGCTGGTTACGTCACCATAATGTGATACCAGCACTCTGCGTCAATAAGCATGGATTATCTGAAGGGTATATTCTATGTATTATTCATTATTTGTAGTATCACACATCACAATGTATTGATGCATTCCCGCTAACTCAGAACTTGAACATTTCCAACCACCTACTTAAAAAAGTACTATAGTCGAGCTGAACGGAATGGATTTGTATTGTAAATTTGCGCAAGCGGATGCTAATTTCACTAACGTTTGATGCTAACATAACAGCAAATCTCATAGGCAGTTCTGGCTGAAACTAGCACATAGTAAATAGTAAATAAGCATCTCTTTGGTTTTACGTCACTCTCACTCTCCAAAACTGGCAAGGCGTTTACCGAGCTGACCCTTCTGCAGTGGAAAGCTGAAATCACCCAGCATGTTGCTCAAAATAAGCACCGCCACTTCAAGCTCTATTAAGGCATCCAGATAAACACTTGCCTGACGACTTGCTGTATTTTTGACGTGGCCCTAATTTGCTTTCCTGTCTCAGAACATGCTAAGGAATTTCAACCTGCAGTACGAAAAATCCATTTCCTTTAACACTGCAATTACTCATTCTTCTGAAACCGCCGATCTGCATCTCACAACCCAGCAGAGCCAAACAGAAAATAAAAGTGCAGCGGAAAGGATGGTAATATTTACAAAGGCAGAAGGGTAGAATGACCAGTTCTTGATTGAGGTGGTGGGAAATAGCAATTAAATAGACCTGACAGAACTGAGAGTGATTTTAGCAGCTAATGAATGAATGTGCTACCGCATTTATACAAGAAGCATTGAGCAGAAGTTAAACAGTGGTGGAGTTTGAGGCGTTACATTTACAGCAAAGCTTACACCCTTATCCAGAGTGACTTACATTACCCAATCCCCAGGAGCAACTTAAGGGTCTTGCTCAGGAACCCACTAGGGGTAGATGGGATTTGAACCAGTGACCTCTTAGTCCATAACCAGAGCCTTATACCATACCACTAGGCCACCACCAGCATTAGGAGCAAGGGGATGAGGTTCCGGGCAAGGCTAGAGGAGGAGATGGCTGCCAGAGTGATAGGATGAATGCGCTATGAGCCGTAAGTATAGGTAGGAGTTTTCAGAGCTAGTGATGAAAAACTCTTGAGTGGTGATGGAAGGGAACATTGGCGACTGAGTCAGGAGACGGCGAGTGTGAAATCTGTGATGGCGACACTAGCAGTAAGATGCAAATGAAGGCAGAACAATGCAGTGTGGAGTTTCTTTCTATATTCCTGCATTTCGATCAAAAGTCGTGTCTCTGAGAGGGTTCCTACCTGCTCTGTTCCTTTCTATAATCTCTTCTTGTGCCAGGGGACAGGTGTCACTCTGTGTGCTGTGATGGGGTGAATTTACACCTGACTTACAGAAGTTAGGGGAGCCAAGCTGTGGTGCTCTGGGAATATGCTTGTTCTTTTTCTTTGGTAGCTTCTGCTTAGCCATCGCCAAGGAGTAGTACATTCCGAAGTTGTTGACGATGACTGGAACAGGCATGGCGATGGTCAACACCCCAGCTAGGGCACACAGGGCCCCCACCAGCATACCAGACCACGTCTGGGGATACATATCACCATACCCCAGGGTGGTCATGGTCACCACGGCCCACCAAAACCCAATTGGAATGTTCTTGAAGTGCGTATGTTCGCTGGCCCTCGGGTCGTTGGGCTTGGCACCAATGCGCTCGGCGTAGTAGATCATGGTGGCAAAGATCAGCACTCCTAGAGCCAGGAAGATGATGAGCAGCAGGAACTCGTTGGTACTGGCCCGCAGCGTGTGGCCCAGCACCCGAAGCCCCACGAAATGGCGGGTCAGCTTGAAGATTCGCAGGATCCGCACGAAGCGGACCACCCTCAGGAAGCCCAATACATCCTTGGCCGCTTTGGAAGACAGACCGCTCAGCCCCACCTCTAGGTAGAAAGGCAGAATCGCCACAAAGTCGATAATATTGAGACTGTTCCGGACAAACTCCAACTTGTCTGGACAGAAGGTGACACGAATGAGGAACTCGAACGTGAACCACACTACGCACACACCCTCGATGTAGGTGAGGTAGACCACAGTCTCGGTCTCCTGGTACACGTGCTCCGTTGTGATGTTGTCCACCTTCACCAATTCCGTGCGATTGGTGATGGGGTTGAAGGCCTCGTGCGTCTCCAGGCAGAACGTGGTGATGGACACCAGGATGAAGAACAGCGACGCAAAGGCCACCCACTGGGAGACAGAGAGAGAGAAGGGGACAGAGTGAGCGGGGGGCAGCACAAATCGACACAGCTTATCCTTCCAGCTCTTCAATTTCTACAAAATCTGGGTCAGAGGTTTCACCCCCAGGGTGCTGTTAGAAACCCAAATATCTGCAGTTCTGCTCTACGCATGCTAACGCTGCAGCAAAAAGGCCGCCCGAGCTGGTCGGAGGCGAGGCACGCTGTTCCTCCTGTCTCCTGTAGTCAGGCCTCGCCGACTGTGACTTTGCCTGGCCAGCCTAGAAAGTGGCCGCCGACTGCGAGACGCGTCACACGGCGCACAGCACGGCCTCCCATTAATCAGCCTGATTACAGAGCCCCCGAGAAGGAAAAGCGAGACGCGTGCCGGGTGTGTAAGTCAGCGTAATAGCGCTGGAATGCAGAGCGAGGGCCCCTTTAAGAAGCAGCCGATCACACTGGTTTGGCATCAGTAACACTCTGCATCGGAAATCAATCCACATCTCCAGACACTTGAAATAAGACCGCCGTCTAACAGTGCGCCAGGCAACTATTTATGAAGAAAAGCAAATTTTATATACCCTCATGTACAAAGGACTATAAATACATTTCCTAATGAGTATATTCCAGCATACTGGAATGACACATAATTAATAAAAACACCCAAAGTACCAAATGAACACCCTGGGTAAAAATGAATGCCCACTTTACTAAAGCAGATGCATTTGCTGAGACTTCCTACGAAAATCCATCTGTTCAGATTTAAACGGAAGTTTGCTGTACTGCTTATGCTTCCCAGGAGATTGTCTGTACGCTGGGGAATCGTGTTATCGAGATGGAATCCAGCCATCACCCAGTCTTTTTTAAGTCTTGTTTTTTTCCTAGAGTTGCCAACTGAAAGGCAAGATGCTCTGGATACGGCTTCTGCGTGCACGACAGAGGAGGGAAATTAAGTCACGGCTGTGCTGAACTGTTGTAATTGCTTCTGAATTAGTCTAGAATTAGGCACAATGTGGTTGTCTTCATCTGTGCTCTGTTGGGTGTGCAGAGACTGGCCGACAGACGCTTTCTTAGGCACAGTGTTTCACTGCAGTATGTCAGGCCTACCAGGAGAGTTGGGAGGAAATGCAATCATTCCAGCTAACTATTTAACTGTTAACTATTTCAATTGACGATAAAGAACGTATAATTGAGGTTTGATACCACGTACACAGAGCGTAGGCTATCAGGTGCTATTGCCAAGGTTGCAATGTTTTGCTGGTTCGATTTAAGGAGCATCTGATGACTAGGTTGAGCATCAAAGCACAGCTTGCAGTTGTGAATAAGTAAGTATGAAGTGTAAGGAAGGGTTAGAGCTGCCGTACATCTGAGAGGAACGCAATAGGGCTTAATTTTGCATTTCCTCTGTCCTCCCATCCCTCTGTCACTAAACCTAATACCAGAAAGCAAGTCAACTCTCACAGAAGGGTGCAAACAGTTTCCAACATGCTGCTTTTCCATTGACAAAAAGTATTCTTTTCAGAAAAGGCCTTTAAGCCACATCTCTAGTAATCCAAGCAAAATGGCACCTTGCTTGAGCATACTGAGTTGGAAGATCACTACTGCTCTTACTACAAGTTTATGTGTATATTTGCCACTTGGTCTCAGGAATGAAGAAGGGGCAAGGAATACTTGAGCTCAAAAAATTATTTTACACAACATAATTCAATAGTCGGGCTCTCTAAAATATCATTAGCTGTACTGACAGTCTGGCATTTCAGAAGTGCCATGTGATGGGGCATATCAATATATTTCCTGCTCATTTTATGTCACGGTTGCCTTGGTTACCAGCTGTAGATGCCTTCTCCCTCTCCACCTCTGTTACAGCTCTCTGACACATATTTGACTTTTTCTTTTCATTTTCTGTTTAAGGAGAAGGAAGCAGAGACATTCTAGCTTTGAATAAGAAGCCCTAGTGCCCTGCTTAAATTTTACGCTGACTCTATATAGCACCCCTTTCATTTTTCTCTCCAGTTCCATATTTCCAATCAATAACATCCAGTCAATGCCCAATACTTTATTGTAAAAGCCTGTCAATAGATATTACCTGCTGTCCCACGTTTGTCAGCACTACTTGGGCTTAGCCTAACTATGGATGGCATTCATATAATTTTCTCAATTTTTCATTTATATGGATTGTGATTCATGAACAAAAAAAATCATTAGAGACTCTTATTGAGCATCTGTAATTTCAAACTATCTTTACTTACTGAACTGCTAGGCAAAAATACACTTTAAATGTTTCTTTAACTAAGGGATAATTTACAGTTGGTCAGCTGCAAAACAGATTTCTTATTGGCTGATTATTTGAAGCCAACATATGTAGTGAAGTTTGTGCTAACTAGGTAACTGGGCTGCAGAGTTTTAACCATTTTATACTTTATAACAATTAGTTAGATATGTTTGCATAAATAAGTTTCACTTACGAGTTTAAATTTGAAGTCACTAAAATAAGAATTGTAGACAGAATTCAGACCATTCAGACCATTCCAGGACAGAAACGCTGTAGGCACTGTTCTGTATTTTCCCCGGTGGGTTTAGCTGATACGCATGTGAGAAATGCAGAGATTGGGCAGAAAATATAACAATGGGAAAAAAAATCTTTTGCCACATTTTGGAAGGGAGAGCGAGAGCGCTAAGCTAAATATAATACGACTATTGTGGTGCAGTTGCTCTGGTTGGGATGGAGAACTGAATCATGTGATGCTTGAATGGGAGGATGGAATCGGGCTACAAGCTTAACAAAATGGAGGAGAGGGACCAAGATAAAAATGAAAAAGGTTTTTACAGCTTTAGCATGGGGATTTTCACCAGAAAGAAGGGCACTGGACCTTTGGGCAGACTGTTACATGGTGCACAAGAAGGTCAAGCCTTCTAGGCTGGGGCCAAGAAAATTTTATATTTCTTGTAACATGGCAGCAATTTTATGGGTATTAGGCAATCTGATTAGGTATTGATTAGGTATTAGGCAATTTGATGGGCTTGTCACCTGATTGAATGGGCTCGTCACCTGACTGGATGGGCTTGCCACCTGATTGGATGGGCTCGTCACCTGACTGGATGGGCTCGCCACCTGATTGGATGGGCTCATCACCTGACTGGATGGGCTCGCCACCTGAATGGAATGGCTTGTCATCTGACTTGACCCCACCCAGGGATCTCCATGCCGCTCCACCATCATATACAGTGCTCACAGAATGTCTTGGGCTGCTTGCTTAATTCTGTAAAAATTCTGTATTGGCTCTCTACTGAACTGAGCACAAATATGATTTTTTTTTTTACTGTATTAAGTAAACGTTTAAGTATTAAGTAGACTTTCACTCAGCACTGTATGTGGCTTACACTACATGTACACTATATCAATGTTTCTCAACAAGGTTCCCTGGGACCCTCAGACAGGGTCCATATTTTTGCTCCCTCCTAGCTACCGGGACACCTGAACCAAGCAATCAATAACACCGACTACCCAGTGCAGGTGTGCAGGAAGGGAGCAAAAATGTGGACTATCTGGGGGTCCCCAAGGACTGGGGTGAGAGACCCTACATTAACTGTGTTTTTTGCCAGCTGATGTGTTTGTAATTGCCATGCACTTTTCCATTCAGGCCCGTAACTCCACAGAGGAGAGCTAGGTACCGCTTATAAGCCCTCTGCAGGCGCCCGGCGAGCCCACAAACCAGCACAAACACTTATGAAGCAGCGGTAGGGCGGCTGCCGCCTGACCTATTTAAACATGCCCGTCCTCCGCACAACGCGCCGCTTTATCCGCGCCGCTGCCTCCCAGCCGCTACATGGCATGGCGCCATTTTCCGCCGCGCGCCGTGCCAAGCAGCCGGCAACCCAGGAAAAGAGAACCCGCGACTTATTTATTTATTTCGCAAATGAGCGTCCCACAGGATGCTCAATCTGGGAATAAAGTTCCCAGTACATTACTGCCCATTTCCAGCCACCAATCTGATGCTGAAATTAATTAATTGAAATGGTTCTAAATACATTTAAACCCAATAATGTAAGCTTCTCTTTGAAGGTCACTGCTGCTTAATACTCCATTCTCTGTCCTGTCTTTATAATGCCTCACATTCTCAGTGCTAAAGTGCTAAAATCCCGTCAAGTGCTGACTCTGCTTCCGGAGTACTCCTTCTCTTTACTCCATATCCCTGCCAAAGAAGTGGTCTCATCTCCTTTCCAGTGCCCTGTCAGCCTCCACTGTTTCTTAACCTCCAGAATCCTTCACGATGCAGCGTTGAATAATCTAGGTTTGTTTCAGTCCTGACATTGCCCATCTACACTTACATTTTATTGATTTAGCCGATGCTTTTATCTTTTAGTAGATACTTTTTTTCAGAAAAAGGTCTGACGAACCCCGGAGCAACTGGGGATTAAGGGCCCAGTAGCAAAATCACTCTGCCGACCAGGGGATGGGAACCGGCAACCTTCCAAACCCAGACACAATGACCGAACGCGCAGAGCCACGCGGCACCCCCTTCACATCCGGAGCAGTCTGTGCTGCCTTCATCATGGCTGAATATTCACACTGTGCTTCTTGAAATTTCTTAAAAAATGAACACAACTGTTCTCCTAAGAACTCAGCAGAACCTCTTAGCACTGTAAAAAATCCTTCCCGCCATGTATTAATTACACATGGTGGCCTGCTTGGAACTAAGTTACATCTTGAATCACCTGTAACTGAATAAAAAATAAAAAACACTTCAGAAATTCTTACTGCCATTTGAGAAAATTGCGAAATTGTGAAATGCTTAGAAACGCACGCACTCAAAATTAGCACAGTGGATTCAGTAAAGACCATTCCTCCCTCAGAGAGATTTCCTTTGATGAATATCTACCATCTTGTGTTAATGTGCATCAAGAGATAAACTGTAACGTCAGTGAATTAAAGCCTTTCTTTTTGATGAGTTGTTTTGATTTTTTCATAGCTATGAAGGGGAAGGGATTCTAGGCCATTGTACTATTATAAAGTCATGTTATAATACTTTCTACCGTTTGCTAAAACTAAAAGTAAAAACAAAACTAAAGCTCAGAATAAATCTCTTAACCCATGGCATTGTCTGTACTGGGTGATAAAACGTGTTTATCAGTCAGTTTCCCGTCACCTTCACTCTACACTACAGTATGGCTATTATATGATGCCGCTGATCAATTTTATCGTCAAAAATGCTGAATGTTTCCCAAGTACAGTAAGAGAGGTGGAGAGCAAGTCTTCCTCCTGCCTGCATTACAGACGATGTCTGGAGGAGTGCCAGTCCCACCTTAACACCTTAAGCCGTACGCTCATGTGTCAGCTCATGGCAGGGCCCATGGATGTGGTGTGAAGCTGAACACTTGGTCAAAGTAGCTAAGTAACGAACCTCTTGCTGGGTTGTGGATCTGCATTAAGACATTTGCTCCCAAATCCCTCCACAGAGGTTTTGTTCTGCTTCCACTTAAATAATACACATCATTGTCCACCAATTCTTACCAAACAACGGGAAGCATAATAAAGTGTAAATGTGATCTGCAAATAGAAATTCTACATGTTAAGATATCGCTCTGTGAAAGACGATTACGAGCAGAAAGTGGAGCTTGAAATGATGAAACCGGGAGATGAGAGTATACAACTTCCACTTCATGGTGGCAAATGGCTACATTTTCCTGAGATGGTAGCTGTTCCTGGGAATCAGATAGGAGTGGTGTGTGGTTCAGCCAGCCTAGACACTCTGCTCATCATCGGACGCTCTCCTCTTCAAATCCTGTGGTTCAACTGTCGGCCCCTAGAGCAAGACTCCACAGACTGGCTGACCCTGCTTACTCAGTTGTATGTCACTTTGGATAAAAGCATCTATTAAATCCATGAATGTAAATGGTGATAGCATCCCTGCAGAACTGCACTGTTGTTGTGGAGAAAGTAGTCACCGCCTCTAGTAGACCTTTAGGCCTATTGCTTGCGTTTTTATCTGGATTATTCAACTGTGCTAAGTTGACTAACCCTGGCAAGAATGATTAGTAAGTGGCATGAGTGACAAGGGGAGGGAGAACACAGAAGGAGCAAAAAGACGACAGGGACTTCAGCTAATTAGGACCTACAGGTCTTAGGGAAGCAACAGAAGCAACCAGGCTTGGAACCTGCCAGAAGCACACGTCTATTTCGGGGAAAACATCCAGGGGAATCAATAATGCACCAGATTAGAAGTGCTTCAGAAGTTTGCATATAGATGTGGTTCAGTGCAATCCCTTTAAACAGACGTCAAGGAACAAGAAGTACATCCCCTTCATCGGAGTGCCCCAGATTAACTTATGCTCAGTTAATACACAGCCCTGAAAATTCGGACCACCTGGTTCACCCATATAGTGACACGGGGTCTTTTATCATCCCTGTCGCCCAGGAGATGGCCGTACAAGCTAATGCACAATAAAATCTTCATCTTAAGTCTTGACTGACAGTAATGAACAGTCGTCTCTGCGAGAACGAAGCCAAACGGCCTAAAACATTCAGCAATTTAGCTCCCCATGAATAAGTGATCATGGCTCTCACTGCATCTCACCCCAGAAATAAAGCTCCCAGCAACGTCCCGGCTGCCCAGATGAGAGCCGGTAACATGGGACAGGTCTACTGTCTGAATGCTTCTCGACGAGATACACAGACAGCTGTGGAAACAGCTACATGTACTAAGTAAAACCCAAAGGACTGATGCATGCGCTTTTGCTATTTTGAAGATGCTCCTTGTAGCACTAGTATGGAGATGTCGTTTAAGGTCTAAATTCATTATAAAGTCATGGACACTTATATCTAAGCCTGCAGTCTAAAATAAGTCTTTTTTTCACCCAATACTTTTACAGACTGCGGCTGGGTGAAAGCGAACCCCTCTCATGAGAAGCTGAGAGCAGGTAAATCGGGTGTAGGGTTAGCGAAGGTTATTGTTCTGATCAGAGTCTTGCCAGAATCATGCATCATATACGGAGAGAGACGGAAGCAAGGGCCAGCATCAGATTGCAATATGAAATGACGAGAGCTGCACCACATTGGGAAAAATTAGCATTGCGATATTTGGAATTTTTTAAATAAATATTGTGATATTTATAAAACAAAGAGGACCTGAAAATGTACCCAAAATAAAGTAATATAACTAAATAATGAAACAGAACTTGCTATTATCCACCAGTACAGTAGGAACGGCAAGTCAGTAGTTCACTCACATTTTGGTTAACTGTAATAGCTGAATTATTTCCCATAAATCAACAGGTCCCCATTGATACACTGAAAACACATCTCTCTTATTTAAAATTGAATTACGAATAAATTTTGGCTGAGTTGACATTCCAGAGGTTCTTGCGATATGACAGTTGCGTGTGTTTGAC
Organism: Petrocephalus zakoni; assembly: GCA_026774425.1. Classification (NCBI taxonomy): domain Eukaryota; kingdom Metazoa; phylum Chordata; class Actinopteri; order Osteoglossiformes; family Mormyridae; genus Petrocephalus; species Petrocephalus zakoni. Next base: position 14,016,748 of record JAODKN010000008.1, on the reverse strand, counting down.
ATGCAATTTCAATATTTTTTAACTCCACCAAAACGAACTCATAAAAATGTCACACGAAACAATGCACCAATCAAGCGAGACCTCGCAGTGTATCATACTGTACTAGTGGAGGGCATTTAACATGAGCAAGAATCCAATACCCTGCAGCCCCGCCACCTGAGCATGAACGTGGTGCCCTCCAAAGGGTGCCAACCAAATCCTGCGTGTCGTCGCTGTCCTCTCAGGTGAGTCACATGCCTGCCAGCCTCATCGTGCAGCTCAGTCAACCTCCAACCCCATCAACCTCAGACCAGTACAACTGAGACCAGATCACTTTTTACGGGCTTTTAAGACATTCTGTATAATTTGTTTACACAGTAATGATAGAGCTACAGGGCAAAATGAGACCACTACTATAATTATTATTATTATTATGAAATATGAACACCTAGTCTTACGATCTAAGAACTTCACTGTACATTAGCCTTTAGTGTGTTTTGCTGCAATACTTTGTGCCATCAAATAAAAATGTGTGAAAAAAAAACAAGCATTTTTTAATGCTACATTTCATTGCAATGCATTTGCAGGGTTCTCTGAGACGATGCTGTATATTATTCAGGTCACCCCAGCATGTCTCGCTAAGGTCTAAAGCACCGTGACCAGGCCTAGCAGCTGGCAGCCACGCGGGCAGTCCAGACGCTTATGTGGCGCTACAGTGCCCATGTACCTGCCCCCCGAGGCGGGCGCTGCTGGCCACGGCGGGGCAGCGTTTCGTGTGCCGTGAGTCATCGCGCACGTGGCACGGGGCCCCGGGCACACTCCCTCACTTCTGCCGCGGCTCGGGTCACATGTCACGGCCTTCGCCACGGCGAGCGTGCATGAGGGGGGAAGGGGGGGAGGGGGGCGGCTGCACGGGAACCGGCTCCCTGGCAACCGATATTGCCGTCGACGAGCAGCGCAGGATTACGAGATGCTGGGAGGGCCCTGCGCCAGAGGCGGGGAGAAGGTAGCAGATGTAAAAGCTCCATTACATCTGTGGCCGCCGAATGCGAAATGTCTCCAACTGACCTTCATGGTGAGGAAGCGAACCTCTGAAGGAGATTCATTTCCAGCATCAGTGACCCCACAGAAGCCAATGAGGCAACCTAGAAACAATGAGGAATGAGCGAATGAAGATGTATAAGACATTTCCTCAGCTGTTCTGAACAGTCATTAACAGCTGCCAGCTCCGTGACAGAACATCTACAAAGCAAGATGGGAGAAGGATACTAATGTAACTCAATTTAAAAAAAAAAAACAGTGCATCATGAGTCGGGGACAGTCAGTCACGTGGTGGGGGAATAATCTGCCCCACATTTCTGAAGCTGTCTTTCGGTTTTTAAATGCCAGACTGTGCCAGCCAAGCGCAGGCACAGCCAGGAGACCCATCCAGCACAGACTGTGTCCTGTAGATTCAGTCGGTTCTTCCTACACCATTTGGCATTGAGGTCACAGACCGGCTCAGCTGAGGCCATTAGTGGCTGTATGTTTGGTGAGGAGTGAAATGGAAGAATGAGCCCCTGATCCACTGAGGAATAAGAGAATGGAGATTCGAGGCAGCTGCACCTGCATTTAGGAGCAGAACAGGATTCTGTTAGGTTTAAGGCATTTGGGAGTAGGTGGCCTGCCTATACATAAGCCCTAAAAGTATACCCTTCATTAGTGCTTGGGAAATGCCCTGGTTCATATTTAACACATAAGAAAATCCCAATAGTGACAACGACATTATTCAGTGCATCCCAGGCTTGTTCTTGAGACCTTCTCTAACTCCATAGAACTGGAAAATACATAATCTTACCAGTTCCTGAGTGGAGACTTCCTGTCTGAAAGTGGAACAGGTCTGCCTCGCAATAAAATACTTGCAGTAAAATACCTCTCACTGGCTTATCTCCATTAATTACCACAGAAGGGTGTTCACAGCCTGACCTGCCTCTGAAACCTAATTAAGGTTAATTGTTCCAAGGCCACTTGGGTAAATATGAGCTTCTTTTAGGGTCACCATGTGGCTCACCCTATTTTTTCATCTGGAGCACTAGAAAATGAGCAGAGTGGAATTGTAATGGATACATCTAAAAAAAATAAAAATTATTACTAGAACCTCCAATCACAAAAGTGAAAATGCACCTTCCATAAGTAGTAGAGGGGTTGGTGAGCCCAGTAGGCCATTCGGTCCAGCGTGGTTTTAGCCGTGAAAACAGTAAAGCTTTTCACATAATGAACCAGTAAATTGGGTTGTTGTGCAATGGATATAAATGGGCTCTCTATACCAGAATCATTTTATGTCTTGGGGGGGGGTCATTCATATTGTGAATGCTGGGCAGGTGACTGTCTTTGTTCTATCTGTTTATAGATTTTAGTGTCTCTACATAGTAGTGGGTATTAATCAGCCTTTTCTGATAGTAATCTCAACTTCCCTTTATGTCAGACCTGAACATCCACAATGAGACGTACTGCCATCAATCTCCAAAATTCTGCTTGCTTCTTCCTTGAGGAGGCCTTTTCTCCCATTTCTGCCCTATTCTCACTCCCACCTCCTGAATCCCCAAATAAATCTGTTTGTTCCCAGCTTTCGGGGGCCACATGGTTTTGTCCCTGAAACCCACAGTCTCATCTCAGCCCACACATGTGATTTAGTGTGTTAGGTGTTGTTTACACAGGGGGAAGCATGTGAGGCTGGCTTGGTGGCCTCACACCTCCATGACTGTGGTCGTGTGAAGTCTGCATACATCTCCTGCATTGCAGGAGTTTCCTCACTCAGCCTAAAGACATGCAGTCTGGCTAACTGGCATCTCTACACTGCCTGCAGAGAGTGTTCCTGCATGTGCCCTATGACAAACTGACATCCTGTCCAAGGTGTACCCTAGCTTTGTGCCCTGCACTGCCTGGGATAGCTCCCAGCCCCCGCCCCCAAAGGCCGTGATAAGGATAACTGGTTAAGCTGTTGAACGTATGAGTGCATGATGTCAACACTGTCTTTCTCTTCATAATGAACATGTTGCCTATTCATTACCATTTCTATACTAGATAAATATTTGAAAATAAACCTGAAGCCATCATTATTTAGGGCTGATATATTAAATAAGGAGGTCTAAGTGTTGCACGCAGTGCATGTACTTGTTAATGACATAAGGAATCAGTGGGAACTACAGACTTAGAAGGAAATGCATCAACAGAAGCCAAAAATATGCCCCATATTTTTCTCTTTGCCCTAAAGATGAGCAACAGAGGCTAAATTATAAGTGGCTCTCTAAGAGTAATGAAAAGACAGAAGAATTCTTTTCCCTCACTGACCTCCACTCAGACCATGCCTGTGACACGTCACGGCCATCCAGCACACCCTGTCTGCCGCTCCACACACTACATAAACTTTCCCATTCGGGGGCCATTCCATCGTAACTTAAAAATCAGCCCTTCCTTAATACACTCCAGTCTAGGGAGCCGTGTGTGTGACATTTCATTAGTGTCCGGAAGGCAGCTGTGAAGCAGAGATGATCAAAAATGTTCCAGTGGGTCAGCCTTTACCTTGGAGATATGGGCTCATGGGACCGTTAGTATGGAGTCTGCATGAACTGCACAGCATATATTTCTAGAAACTTGAATCTGGACAACAGAACATTTTAATACTCTACGTATAATACACATTAGTAATATTCTTATATTATACAGATTAAAAAGATGTACGTCGAACAACTCTCTATTTATTTTATATATGTGAAAACTGGTGCCTTTTAAAGGAGACCAGCTGAGGTGCTTTGAGTGAGCATCTGGCTATGATGCCTCCTGGACGCCTCCCTGAGGAGCTGCTTCAGGCATGTCCAACTGGGAGGAGACCCCGGGGCAAATCCAGGACACGCTAGACAGATGACATCTCTCTGCTGGACTGGGAATGCCTAGGTACCCCCCCCCCCCCCCAGGAAGTGCTGGAGGAGGTAGCTGGGGAGAGGGAGAGGTCTGGGCATTGCTGCCGGGACTGCTACCCCTGGAACTGGATGAGCAGTGGAGAGAGGGTGGATGTATGGATGAATGGATGTCAATACTGCATTGTGTCAAAACCACAATTTTTCATCAAGGAAAAGGCATAAAATTGGCAGGCAGGAGCAGGACTCTGGTGTCACGTAGCAGCTGAATAACATGAGAAGGCTCTTAATGGAATAAGATCAGTGCACTCGCAGCACCTTGTTGATCCTATAGTATAATTAATGGGTGCGCCTCAACTGGCTCCTCCCCCTCTGCCCCTTTGAATGAGACACATTAGTTAAAATAGCCAGGGAATATCAACTTAGATGGAACAAAAGGGAAGCAGGGACTGACTTGGAATATTAAATATCAAATTGAGGTCACCGTTAATCGCAAATTTAATGCCCTGGGCTGGAGAGGAATCCGCAATTGCATTAAATAATTCCTTTGACACCCGAGAAAAACTTTTCAGCATTTCAATTACATTATCCAACGGAGAAGTGATTGTGTTTGTGGGCATTATTGATTTGAACATTAATTTCCCCTGTAATATTTAATTCATTTCATGTAGCGGGGATGTACAGCGTGTGATATCAGATTATATTTCTGGCCTGTTCACCTGAAGCAGGAAAAGACAAAAGTGCCATACAAATGAAAGTCGTTTTCTTGAAAAATTGGAAATGAGGTATTTTCAGAGATCACACACACACACGAATTGGTGTTAGTGCTATATTTACATACAGGTGTGTCTGTAAACATGAGTCATTGGTTGTTTAAACTATATAACAATTTAATTGCCTTTAATTTTCAAAAATACAGTATGTTAAGAACTTGTTCATATTTTTAAGGATGATGCAGCTGTAATTATACATATATATATGTATATATCCTGTTTTGACATTCAAGTAATCTCCCATTCACATGTGATTCCCACTGGAAGCTCCGTTTGTCCCTTATTTATGCCACACCACTTACATTCATGACTCCCAGAAATGCATGTACTGTAAAGCTGCCCCTGGCTGCTTCAGGGCCCCTGCAGCCGGGTGCCTTTCATTTCCCGCAGTCACGTGCCATTGGCTACCTGCAAGTGAATACACTCCTGTTCTGTCCAATAGCCTGGTTGGCATGGTGACTGGGAAAGGGGCGGGGGGGGGGGGGGGCAGTACAGTTTTGAGTTGAGAGGTGTTTTTGCAATGTTTTGAGGATTAAAAACCAGAGCCCAATCAGCTGCAGACGTGAGAACCCGCGCCAGGCCAACCATAGCCCATGCACGCAACA